>CM060121.1:24849411-25394411 GCA_030522415.1 Channallabes apus
CAGCCAAAAAGATCAGTATGACCAAAACTTTGTAGACACCTGCCGATCACATCAATCTATGGTTCTTTCCTGGATTTTTGCCATTACAATTCTCTATTTTAGAACTAAGAAGCCCAAGTCCTCCAGCATGCCAAGCTTTTCCATTGTTTGGTAAAGTTGGAGTGGAAGAACTTTGGGAAATATAGACTGGCCCCAAGGCCTCCACTCCTCACTGCCCCACTAATGCACTTGTAGTAAATTCCCCAACCACTTAAGTGTAACTATAGTGCAGGAGTCCATGGTTTTGAAAATAGATGTTGTTGAAAATCTGGTTCTGATTGTAGATAGATGGCAGTATAAACTGATCGAACCTAACATTATAGTACAAAACATTATGCCCAATATTCTTGTGCCACCTGGGCAGCATTGGCCTCTTGGTGCTTGTATCTGTAGGGCGTCTGGGAGTGTGATGCGGTGTCTGGCTTCAGGAAGTTGGATCCTTTGGGTGGTGTAAGTTGCAGGGTGGGTCCACTGTAGATCTGACTTGTATGTCCGGTGTAACCCAGGGATGTGCAGTGGGATCTGGGGGAATTTAGTTGCCAGGTTGGCAGCCTTGGGCCCTTTTCCTACTGGGCCACATGCGCAGAGGACTCTGGTGCACTTGGTGTGCTGGTGGCTTTCTATCAAGACCAGCATGTACTATTTGTATTGGCTTTTCTATAGGATTGGGCCAGACAAGCTAGTCTTTGCTTCCCACCGGCATGAATGAGCCCTGGGTGATCATGATCCTGTCACCAGTTTACTGTTATACTATTGATAATCAAGGGTAATGGTTTAATGTTTTGTGGTGTCTATGTTATGGCTGGTCGTTGTAGTTTTTTGTGGCATTCTTAAAGACTTGTAAAAATGCAGAAATGCAGTTAATGTTTTTTTTTCCAGTTTAAAAAATCTAAATTGTACAGTATACAGTATGCATCTTTATATAGCACCTCTTCGACTTGAATCTTCTTGTGCGCCAACACTAAACATTAGTCTGCCCTAAGGCAGTGTTTAAGTCGTGGTACTGAAGTGATCCAATAATGAGGTATTTGTACTTAGTTTCATTCATACTGTACATATACTGTACATTACATATTTTTCTGGCATCAGCTTTTTGTCTATGATTAAAACTAAAACTATGTTTTGATCATAAACACCAGCAGGGTCCACCTTAGGGATCCGCTCTTCTAAAAGCCACAGGGAACAAGTGACGTATTTGTGCAGCGGGAGTTCACAGCCTAGAGGCGCCTAAAGGGGGTATTGACCCCTGTGTCTCTCACACGCACATGAAAACCTGCTCATTACGTGTTCAGCATATGCTCCCTTGGATCCAAGACTGTCATGTGCACAGGGCCACAGGGCAGATGATGAGCGAGTCCGTTTTCCAGGACACTAAACAGGTGCCCACAAATAAATTACAGTCTTTCAAAACACTATAACTCAAATAAATGTGAGCTTTTCAAAACATTGGGAGACATCGTTCCTTAATAAAAATAAAAATAAAAATCCTGTCAGCCAAATAACTAGAGGTCGCTTCCAATCATCATGCATTGTATCTGATGCAAAGCAGTGTAATGTTATCTCCATCCAGCAGAACTTTAGTTACGACATTTATATGTTATTGGCTCGGTTGTGCGTTCAGATCACAATAATATGACAGCATAAGTATGATAATGTACTGCTCAAAAAACCTAAGGGAACACTTAGACCTGGGTTAACTGGAACACCCCTGGTATGTGTACAGTGTGTGCGTCAAACCAGGACTAAGTGTTCACTTTATTTCTTTAAGCAGTACAGATAACATGATAAAATCTCTGTGCATAATACAGGTAATAACTTAGAAGTGTGCAATTTTTTTTACAAAATGCTCAAATAATAACACAAAGTCCAATCTTTATGCTCTCTAGTAAACCGAAAGCTTTTTTTTTTTTTTTTTAGATTAGCCTTATTAACAAGTTTTGTTCCTATAGTACTGTGTGTCCAAACAGCTGTTTAGTCCCAATCCTGTGAGTTCTCATTGCGTTGTGTGTGTGGAAATGCTCCATGAATTACTTTCACTAGTAAACATAGCTGTGATTTGTTTTTTTCTTTTGCAACTGCATTAAAATGTTCAAGTGATCCCATTAATGGTCATTTATGATTTTTTTTTCTGAACACATTTGTTCTACATAGTTGTGAATCACTATCCCTCCAGGTTTTAACAATGTGTGGGACAGTTCTTTACTACTGTATGATGGTCCTGTTTTTTAAGACTGTCTTAAATTTAAATGGTCTGATGCACATACTGTAAATACAGAACAATAGGTGGTCCTGACATGCACACTGATCGTGAAGTTTGTTCCTAATGTAATCAATTGGGGCCAAATTCCACATCTTTTGTTCTGTGCAAAAATGCTTTCCCGAAGTTCAGCTGAGACTCGTACTGTCTGGAGCTTCTGCCTTCACACTGAACTAAATTGTGCTGGTATTTTTCAAGTGATGGTGTATTTAGTACAAATAGCAACATGGTTCTGGTTAGCAATATAGCTAGTTGTGGTTAACCATACCATCTCAGGTTAGCTCAGAAGCTTCATAGAAGTCTCAGCTGAAGTTTTAAATGATGCATTTTTGGACACAACGAAAGTTGTGGAGTTTGGCCCTGATAGGGGATAGTGACCAAGACCGAAAGTATGTTAATGTACTTGTTTTACAGTACTGTATATGCACACGAATTCTGATTTAACACACACTTGAAAAATCTGATCTCTTAAGTCGATTTAATTTTTTGAAACAGCAACTTTATACATATGAAGCTGTGAGTTATTACCGCATGGTTAACAATTGTTTTTTATTCTGATCTTTATCCTTTAGAAAAAGAGCAAGCTGCATTATCACATTGCAGTGATTATAAACTACCTTGGCCACTGCATCTCTCTCGGAGCCCTGCTGGTTGCCTTCATTCTCTTTATGAGGCTGAGGTGAGTTCAACTTTTGCTCATGTTTTATCTGAACTCTGGTCCTGTAGCATAATACAGTCTGTCTAATCTGTGCACCCTAATTCAGACATTGCACACAAGGTTAGCAGATTATAATGAGATGTTTACATTGTTAATATATAACTCATTACTCCTAAACATATGTACTTCAAGTAGCAGCATGGGGATTACCGTAAGGGGGGGGTATACTGTAGCAGGGTAAAAAGATAATAAAATCAAGACTGTTATTGTAAAAGAGATCCTGAGAAAGCAAATCAGAATGGGTGAGAGAATTTAGCAGTACGGTCCTGTGTGTTTGCCAAATCATTTGGCTCTGCTGAAAATTTACCCAAACTCTGGAACAAGTCGAGTTTAAAATGGTACTCAGCCTTTCTGCAAACAAGGAATGTAGCTCAGTGCACTTTTATGGATCTTTGAACCGCTCCAAGTATCCTTTTCTGCTTTTTTCTTTTAAATTACATACAAAACCTACCACTCTCAGCATTGTAGCTCTTAAAACCCAAAGCATTTTTGCCTATTTTTATTTTGCTAGGTTTTTTATTTTTGTTTTTTATTTTTTTGCTCAGTCATGTGTGTATAGTTGGTTAAAATGAAATTAGATGATGTCGCAAAATAATAATAATAATAATAATAATATACATATAATAATTATACATTTTTGCAACGTCATCTCCATGTTCCGGAAGTGGTAAAAATGTATAATGTAAGTTATAGAAGTAATCATAACTTTCATTCTACCTTACATCTGAAAGACCAAATGCACAGTTGGAATATCTGAAGCCTTACCATTAACGCACACTGACAATATAAGCACATATAATTTTTTTTTTGTCATCATTGACCTATGTTGTTTTGCCGGCACGGATCTGTGCCGCTTGATTTTTAAGGGTTTTGAAAACCAAAAAACTGGTGTGTGTGTGTGTGTGTGTGTGTGTTTATCAGTGGCGGCTGACCTACAAGACTACCAGGGAAGCTCTGCTTCCTCTACTATGTCGCAAAATAAATGCTCATATATGCACTGTCATATTTATATTGGTTTTAATAAAAGTGCGCTAGAACAGGTTCAACTTCATGACTAGCTCGTTCAGAATCAGGTATTTATTGTAGATAGTTTGACGCAATTTTCTTGTCATACATTTCCACGCAGCACAGCGCATTAAACCCTCCTGAAGCCCAGCTTCACTGGAGCTCTACGGGCAGCACAGAGGAGCTTTTTTCACTGCAGAAAAGCTGGACGGTAATTGGATAAATGCACCAAAATCGTCACTTCCAGTGAAGCTCAGCTTCTCTGGGAGTGAATGAAGCAGTGGGCGGGCCAGGATGCTGGGCTGCTGCATGATGATTGGAGGAGATGTTTAAAGGGCGGAACCCCTTTTTTGATTGACAGCATGTCTTAAGTATACATCAGCGCTACAGAGATTCGAGTGCAGTCCCATGCGGATTTGCAGGTGAAGTGGTACGACGAACTGCTGCACTCTGTATTGTTTGCTGGTGATATAAACAATTTTTGTTTGTACAAATCAATCTTTAAATAAAAAAATAAAAAAACATATTATAGCGTTTTTGACTTTGCTCCTTGTTTCAGCATTGGAAAGTTAGTTCGTTCATACAGTGGTCACCTAATCGGAGCATTCGTTTTACCGTCGCGGCACTCGGCGACAGCATTTGGGTTTGTGCATTTGCTGGCTTTTACCACTGAGTGACGCTATATAACTACAGACTGACGCCTCATGCCTTAGTTGATTCTCTGAGAGATTAATGAGACGCGCTCCTTTAGAACTGCACATAGTAGCCGATAAAATCAAGTGAAACACTGTAGTTGAACGAATTCATAATCACAGTACTAAAAGTACAGTACAAATGTAGAATTCAAATTAAATCAAATCTTATTAGGATCAAATTTAAGCACAATAAATGTTAACACAGTGAGCCTTTAGATTTTATCACATGTAATTATTCTTAATTATTCATCTTATTTCTTGTGTTCTTTAAATTTATAGTAGATTTATTAACTGAAATAAATGACCATATTTCTGTCATTTCCCACTTAAGGGGGTGGAAGAATGTTCAAGCCCCACTTGTCAACAAAATTGTAACGAAATCGGCCACATTTACTATTTATTGAAATCTAAATTTCTAAACTGTCACGTTCTGCTATGTTGTTGGACTGTGGGCTTGCTGTTGAGGCATAAATGCAGAGGGGATGCAGTGAAACAGAAAAGAGTATAACAGAAATTAATGCTCGACCAAGTTTCCCAGAACAAACAGGTATTTATAACAGTGCTAACGACCCTCCTCAGTTCAGGTGAGCATCCACGTCACCTGACCGAGGAGGCTTCTGGGAAACTGAGTCTAGGAACAAAAACTACAAACTAAAAACACTGCCCTCTAGTGGGCAACCCTCACAGTACCCCCCCCTTAAAAACGCTCGTCTGGAGCGCTAACGGAGGTCCTGGGTACCCTTCCCCATGTCCCGGGTCATTCCACCCGACTGCGACGCCGACGAGCCGGCTCCCCAAGGTGGGTGGGAGGGAGGGCGAGCTTGAACTGCCGCCGAAGCCAGGCGCCGGGTGCAGCAGCGGCCTGCACCCGAGGCTGGGTGGCAGAGGCAGCAATGGCTCGTCCTCGGGGCTGAGCGGCGGTGAGTTCACGACGTTGTCGGGTGGCGGAGGCAGCACTGGGCCGATGCCGTAGGCCGGGCGGCGGAGGCAGTGCCGGATCGCTGGTGTAGGCCGGGCGTTGGAGGCAGTGCTGTGTCGCTCTTGCCGGTGGAGCGATGGCTGCAGCACTGAATCGCCCTCCAAGTCGGGCGGCCGATGCAGCACTGTGTTGTCCTCACGCCGGGCGGCCTCTGCAGTACTCTGGCCTCCTTTGACACCGGGTGGCGATGGAAGCACGCTCTCGAAGTCTGGCGGTGGCGGGTCGCTGTCACCGCTGTGAACGAAGCTAGAGAGCGTGGTGAGGGTTTTCCCTGGCGAGGTCCTGGCTGGGCTCTGGGAACTGGAGACTCCCCTGCGGCGCGCTGGCGGAACTGGAGCCTCCCCTGAGGCCCTCTCACCTCCAGTTCAGTCCCCTGGTTTGACATGGGGCAAGCTGATTATTCCTGGTCAGCTTGCCCAGGTGTTATAGTCCCAGCCCCCCCCAAAACTTTTCTCCCGGGGGGGCCCCTCTGCTATGCCTCTTGTATGGTCGAGCATTCTGTCACGTTCTGCTATGTTGTTGGACTGTGGGCTTGGTGTTGAGGCATAAATGCAGAGGGGATGCAGTGAAACAGAAAAGAGTATAACAGAAATTAATGCTCGACCCAGTTTCCCAGAACAAACAGGTATTTATAACAGTGCTAACGACCCTCCTCAGTTCAGGTGAGCATCCACGTCACCTGACCGAGGAGGCTTCTGGGAAACTGAGTCTAGGAACAAAAACTACAAACTAAAAACACTGCCCTCTAGTGGGCAACCCTCACATAAACCAATAAGATCAAATAACACCAAGTTGAAAACAGATAAAATACACGTGCAATTATTATAACAGGCTTACTTCGTCACTTATCTAGAGCTTTCTTTCACAGAAGTCGAGTGGCTTATTAACGTGACTGGGGCATATTGTCTCTAAGTGTCCGAAATAGCTTTTATTTGACTGATGTGCCTAACATTTTTCAGCTGAGCCTCGTTTCACTGAATAATCCACCACTTTTCATCAGTATGTAAGACCGCGACACCTCTCTCTCTCTCTCTCTCACACACACACACACACAGACACAGCAGACCGAGTCGTCTCTCCCCCAAATGTAAAGAATACAAGCTGGTAGCGTGCGAGTTTGCTGTTTTTTCTATAGTATGCTGAGCAAAATTAAAATAAAACATTTTATTTTGTTTTATTAAATTTTTGCTATAATTAAAATAAGGGCAGCACGGTGGTGTAGTGGTTAGCACTGTCGCCTTGCACCTCCAGGGTCCGGGTTCGTTTCCCGGCCAGGCTCGATTCCCATCTCTGTGTGCATGGAGTTTGCATGTTCTCCCCGTGCTTGGTGGGTTTCCTCCCACAATCCAAAGACATGCAGATTAGGCTAATTGGCGTTCCCAAATTGACCATAGTGTGTGAATGACTGTGATGGATTGGCACGCTGTCCAGGGTGTACCCTGCCTTGTGCCCTGAGTCTCCTGGGATAGGCTCCAGGTCCCCGCGACCCTAAATACAGGATAAAGCGGTATAGAAGATGAATGAATGAATGAATAATTAAAATAAAACTATTTTAAAACAGCATCACCTGGGGATCAAACCCAGATCTCCCGCAGGAAAGGGCGCAGACTTAACCGCTGCACCACTCAGACACTTACAGTAGAGACAACATTCCCCAGTCACGTTAATAAGCCACTCGACTTCTTTGAAAGAAAGCTCTAGATAAGTGAGGAGGTATGCCTGTTATAATAATTGCACGCGTATTTTATCTGTTTTCAACTTGGTGTTATTTGATCTTATTGGTTTAGAAATTTATATTTCAATAAATAGTAAACTTGGGCGATTCCGTTATAATTTTGTTGACAAGTGGGGCTTGAAAATTCTCCCACCCCCTTAAGTGGGAAATGACAGAAATATGGTAATTTATTTCAGTTAATAAATCTACTATAAATTTTTTTACTCATTATTGTACAGTACACATCAATAGCTATGGTTCAGATGTTTCATGTTTGTTGTGGAAATTACCATCACTGTTGTGTTTACTGCGATGAATGAAAATGTCACTTTGCGCCACCTGGCGGCCATTTTACGAATGACTTTGAAATGCAACTGATTTATTTTGGCCGCTGTCGCCTTTAAACGGCGGTGAGCGCAGCGGTAATAACCATTCCGATTGGGTAACCACTGTATAATTAAAGTACTGTAGCTCGTGGAAGGGGAAAGTAGCCAGAATTTACGTACAAATAACATGATGAATTTTATGATGAAGGCCTAATATGAGCTTCCCCTGTTTCAAAAGCTAGCAGCCGCCACTGGTGTGTATGTGTGTGTGTGTGGTGTGTGTGTGTGTGTGTGTGTGTGTGTGTGTGTGTGTGTGTGTGTGTGTGTGTATTCTGATACTGACTCTTCCTCAACCTCAGCTAAATCACCCGAGTTCAAAATGAGCTGAAACTACGCATGCACAATGTTATTCAATTAATTATATACTTTTATTTGTACCTGGCTGTAATATTTTTTATATAGACTAATTTGTAGTCTAATTTGGAATGAATCAATGAATGAACACTGTAAATGCATTGCACAGCTCTGCAGGTTTCTCCTACAAGCTTTATCTACTGTACAACCTCTTGCTTAGACAGTCAAAAAAATAAAACATCCCACTTTGCATCCTGTAGGATCCCGGCCTCACCTAGATGCCCTGGAAACCTTTCTAGAAATGTTTCTGTGATCCATTCTTACTTATATATGTATCTGTTTAGAACACATCTCTTCACTCCCCTTATGTATTCATATTCAGTTACATCTCTACTACAGTACAAACAAAGGCCAGACAATGTTTCCCTCCAGCACAACAGTTGAATTTCAACATACTAATAAGACCCATGCCAGAGATAATCACTGCCATAAACAGTACCATGCATTAACAGCTAAACATGGCTCTAAGTTTAGACTTCATGGGTTGCCTCCCAGTACTTGAATTATCAGCACAAGTAAGGTCAATGAAGGACTCCTCCTTGGCTCCATCTCACGATCAATGTGAGAGAATTCTAGAAATAAAGTGCACTTGGGTGGAAATAGCCATGCTATCTCTGCAGCCTGAAGTACAAAACATACACAGTTTCATCAGTATGTCCTTATTTAGTGCTAACCTTTCTAAATGCAGTACTGTGCAAAAAAATTAAGACAACCCCTCATTTCTTTATATTTTGCATCCAAAAAGAGCCAGATAATCTTGTATTTTTAAAGTACTGTAGTCATAAGGAACAGTCCTCCAGGCTTCCTGATGGACTTTTTGTCTCTCGTTTTCAGTCGAGTCCCTGAGCAGTTTCAGAGGAATGTTTTTTCTTTGTTGAGCCACACCTACTATATGAACCTACTATATGAATAATTTAAGCATTAAAAACAAGGCATGATCCAGTGAGAAACAGATGATCAGGCTGGTGATTAGTATTCTAGTGATGCTGAATGCTAAGTGGTCGGGAACAGACGAAAGGGGAAACGAGGCTGCTGCTGAGATAAATGACTAATTTTTAAAAGAAGAATGTAAAACATTTGTTACAATTTCTTAAATTTATTCTATATTATTTTATTTATTTAAATACGAACAAATGACTGTAAGAACAATTTCATGGTACTGTATTCATGTTGCTGCATTGATGTTGTATGGGAATAACTGGCATAACAATAATTTAAACATTCCCACATCAACCAGTTCATCCAAGTAGAATTATGGTTATAGTTTATTTTTGTATATAATTACAAATTATAAACTTTACTACTATTAAGGATGTTCTAACACTTAAGATGGACAATTATTCTGTTTATCCAGTAAACAAATAATCTGATTTACTACCTAACACAAAGTAAGGTAGATTTATTATTTA
The DNA here is from genome assembly GCA_030522415.1 of Channallabes apus. Taxonomy (NCBI): domain Eukaryota; kingdom Metazoa; phylum Chordata; class Actinopteri; order Siluriformes; family Clariidae; genus Channallabes; species Channallabes apus. The sequence goes on from CM060121.1 coordinate 24,858,968, forward strand.
AATTTTTCTCGCTTTTTGGCTCAGTTTAAGATGTTGCTGAGCTTTGAGCAACACCACAAATAAAAGTTGTGCAATAAGAGCTGAGCTTCTGGGTATATTTGCATTATTGGAGATTCTTGGGGTTGGAGATTCTGGGAGATTGGAGTTTAAATCATGAATAAAAATAAAAAAAATCATTCATATATATATATATATATATATATATATATATATATATATATATATATATATATATATATATATATATATATATACACACAGTACTGTATATTGAGGTCTCTAGGTGAGTTTATCTCTGAATTAGTTCCACTTGATTAATCTGGTCAAGAAATCTCATTTGACTAACCTCTCTCTCTCTCTCTCTCATAGTACATTCAAAGAAAACATGAAACAATCAGTATAAACATATACTTACTCCAGTTTTGGTCTTATCTTTGCTGTCTTGATGCAGCGTAATGAAATAATCGTGCTACCACATCCAAACCACCATCATATATCCGTTTCTGGACTTAAAGACTATAAACAGGAAGGTGAAAACTTTAACAAGATTCATTAGTGTTTTTTTTTTAATGGTTACCTATATAGAGATGCTTGTCTGTGTTTCCACATGTTTATGATCCCTGTTGAGTTATGGAACCTGTTTAAGATCTCTGGAAGCTGGTACAGATGCCGAGTGGCATATGGTGCTTAGGCAGGAGTTACTTTTTAATAGTACTGTATGTCTTTTACTAGGATACAAAATGGTGAACAAATGGTGCCAAGTACATAAAATTAAACCAATAGATGAATAAGTCTTGAGAATAGGCCTACATGAGCCCTGAATGAGTGATTGATTGTTGAGCGGAGGTCCTACCACGGTCGTGCAAATGTGAATAAATACAATGTGGGATGTGCTGGATTAAGTCCATTCCTTGGAGCCATCACTGTCTGCTTGGTGCCAGATACCATGGTATGCCTTCAGCGGCCTACTGGAATCTTTACTCTACGGATCAGGGCTGTTTTAGCAGCAAAAGAGGGACCTACAGTATAATATAAACTGTTTCATACAGTACTGTATGTAATGCATGATGTGTTATTCTCTTGAATTACTTATATAATGTTTGTGTATCCATATTCTCATAGAAGCAGTAAGATTAAAGAGCAATCCTGAATGAAATTTTGCTTTTATGAGACTGTGACAGTTGGATGAAGCAGCGTGGGCACACCAGGGCCGAAGTGTGCCAGCTGCAGTTGTTTAAGACATATCTGCAGGCGTGAATCAAGGGGAAATGCCAGCATTCTCGCTCTCACTCAGGCATTGAACTGTAAAAAACAGACCGAAGACTCAGTGAGCAGTTCAATGAACGCCAGCCTCACATAACCTCAGGTCATGACTGCGGTGACAAGGAGCTGTCTACTTCCAGTGTTTCATTTCCTACTTTGTGACAAGTAGGTTGCTTAGCATGACACTGAAATGGCTGTGTGGTGTGGAATAGAACACAAGAATATATGCGGTAGGCAGAAGGAATTTTTTCTTGTGTTTTACTTACTGTAAATAAACCAAATAAATGGAACAGGGACAATTCATACGTATAGACTTATTTTTATGTACATAGGGACAAACATAGGAAAACAGTGATCTCCTTCCTAGACCTAAACTCTCCTAAGAATTAGGTCATGGATATAGACAGGTTGTCCAACCAAAAAAAGTTGCATTGTTAATGAGGAGTTAAATTGTTGGTCCAAATAAAAAAAAATAATAATAATAATGGCCATAATCAGAAATCACTTAAATGCTTGGTAAAATTGTATTGTCATGGCTATGTTAATTGGGACAGTAATTGCATTTCTACAGTACATGCACAATGCAATGACACAATGCAAAGTCCCAGAATTTGGACTAAACTGTTGTTAGGCCAAAATAAATCCACTTGTTGTAAATGAGACTAATCAGAGAAACATGCTTCAAGTTGCTAGGAAACATACTGTAAAGATTGAAAAATGGAAAAAAAGAAAGTCATGCATCCAGATTAATCGTATTCCAGACTGACCGCGTCACATCTATGGAACTGTCCTTCCCTTATGGCATGTTTGCATTCCAGGGCATAAACTTTATAATAATAATTAAAAAAAAGATTGCAGATAGCTTGAGAAATCTTTCACACATGAATTATCCACCATATTACATGGCATAATCAAAGTTGAAGGTGGTGGAACGAAATATTAGCGTGTGCAAGATTTCTTTGGCCAGGCAGTGTTTTTGTTATACTAGTGTAGGATGATCCTTATAACAAATACATTTGCATAGATTACACATAATACATAATGTAGTAATATGGAAATATGTCCAAGTATAAATCAAAGCATATACAGTAGTAAGGACAGGACAGTGGTGCTGTAGGTTTCTCGCCTGCCATTCGCTTCATTTCCCATCCAGTTCCCAAACCCCGGCTAATGAATGAAGTGGGATGGGAGGGTTTCGTCAGGAATAAAACCTGTGCCATGTGCGAAAGACTAACAGCAGCAACAACGTAGAGTAGTAAGGACATTAAAACTATTATAAATATAATATCTAAAAAAAATATTCTTGTTTAAGACTTGTCACTTTGCTCCTCCAGGGTCCACGTACGATTCCCGCCTAGGATCTGTGCGCATAGAGTTTGCATGTTCTCCCAGTGCTTGATGTGTTTCCTCTCACAGACCAAAAGACATGCAGATTATGCTAATTGACGTTCCTAAATTGCTAATAGTGTGTGAATGTGTGTGCTCCGCAATGGATTGGCACTCCATCCAGAGTGTACTCTGCCTCGTGCCCTAATACAGGATAAAGTGGTATAGACAATGAGTGAGTGCTTTTTCTCAGAAATGTATTGGTGACTAAATGTATTAAATTAAACCTAATCAGCTGAAAACTTTACATAAATAGAATTGAATACTTTAGACGATGCTTCATTGATTTCCCCCACAAAAAAAGAGTAACAAGCATTATACTGTACCTCAAAACTTCTAGTGCTACCAAGAAGAGGTCTGTTAATCAGACTTTTACATTTCTCAAAAGGTTAATAAAGGTTAATGTGGTAATTTTGCCACTGTCTGTTCAATACGAGGAGGTCCTCCGTCCTGCTATTTGTGGCCTTACTGACGTAGATAGGTGCAGCAGGGGGAGAGCGGCAGCAGACCTCGAAACACATGGTCACTGCATGAGGTGCTGGCACCCTGCCAACGTCCCGCCAGGCGCCACGTGGACACGGACCTCTGTCTCCAACAAAGCCCCAATATGAGGTGCTACCAGTACATCTGTGCATCATGTGGGTAGCAGGCCGCTTTGGGACACCGTTTTGTAAGCGTTCCAATGCCGCAGGGACTGCACGAAGCCGAGAGGATGCTCTAAATTAGACCTACTGCAGGGCATACAAACTGAACTGTTCTAACACACTCCTGTGCATCTGTCTTGTTTACATTCCTATCCGGTTCATGTTACTGTCCTGCATTTTCCAAGGGTAAAAAAAAAACGGTCAAGCCTTTTGTTTTTCTGAAAGGTTATTCATGAAAGGACAGTGCGTAAGCTGAAAGAAAGCTGAAGAAACAGTGATGAAACCTGAATGTTAATGGGTGGTCTGGAGCAGACAGCTGCCGTAATGAACTCTCTTTAATGCAGAAAAATGCTACTGGGCTTTGGAAGGGAATGGAGAAGATTTTAATTTTTTTGGTTCAGAAAAAGAATACATGTCCTGCCTTAAAAGACCTGAATCCTGTCACCAGAATGTGATGCAATCATTAGTGGTTGAGTTTTTCAAATTTGATCAATTATACAGTATATATGCAGAGTATAACCAAAAGTATGTGGTCACCTGACCATCACGCCCATACAGTAAGTGTTTAACATTGCATTTCCCAGGAGATTCCTCCTTTGTTAATGTTATTATTATTATTATTATTATTATGACCTCCACTCCAAGATGTGAGGGGTGACTGTAGGAATTTTTACATTTAGGATACAGTAAAACTTACAGTAAATGAGGTCAGTTTCTGATATACAGTACAGTAGTTAAAGGTGGCATTGTGGCTTAGTGATTAACACTTGCACCTCCAGGGTCGAGAGTTCGATTCCCCCCTTGGGTCTGTGGGCATGGAGTTTGCATGTTCTCCCCGTGCCTGGTGGGTTTCCTCTGGGTGCTCTGGTTTCCTCCTACAGTCCAAAGTCATACAGATTTTGCTTATTAGCATTCCCAAATTGCCCATAGTGTATGAATGTTGACTGGACGTCGTACCACGTTCGTAAAAAATGGGGGAAAACATACAATGATCACCTTTGGCCTCTACGGTCACTAATTGGGCTACAGAGGTTCCTAGATGGACAGATGGAGAATATATACTGTATATAAAACCCATACAGTATGCTTAAAATCACCTGAATGAATTTAGTGAGTTGAGCCAGCTGTTAGGTAAGCAGACTTGCTCATGCCAAAGTGACAGCTAAAATACAGTGCTGTGGGCCCTGGCTCTGACATTCCCCCCACAATGCCAACATCAACAACTCATCTGACAGAAACCACACCTAAACAGCGAGGACAACTTTGTTTTATATGCCAAAGCCCATATGCCAAAACCAGGAAATAACGAAATTTCGGAATGCTTAAACACATTTTATAGAGTACAGCAAAAACACAAATGTTAAAATAAAACAGCAGTGGCAGGGTGCATAAGAAGCCTGTTTTCATGTAATTCATACCACTTAGCTTCGGCCTGACTCGGCTTGATACAATATTACATGCAATTAATCACCACTTTACCAGGAAAAAAAGGTGAAAATGGACTGTCAAAGTAACTCCATTTCATGGTGCACAGGTTAATAGTTTGGTATTAAAACTATTAGTGGTTTCAGCACAATTTTACTACAGGTACTGTATATGAGCTAATTTCTACTAGAGCTTATAGGCTTTGCGTGATTCCTCTATATACAGTACCACCATTAGGAATCCAAATTGCCCCTGAAATGACCCCAGGAGAATTGCTGGCACTGGATCACTTAATCTTGCTTTTCTTTTGATCTGTCAAAGACTTGTTTTATGTATATCGAGAGTATATATAATGCCTGTGGGTACTTGTCTACGTAGAGTTTACTTTCCTTCAGGGACAACATTTTGAAACCACATAGGGTGACTTACGTTGTCTCAAAATGTTGTCCATATTGACATGGAGTTTTTTTTTTAAACTTGCACAAAAACACATAAATATGTATGTCTACACACTGGTCAACCTAACATAACACATTCACATTGATTGGTAATTATATACAGAAAAACTGTTGGCAGGATCATGGGCACCCAACCCTCACCATGCCCATATAGACCAAATCAAGCCTGTCCAGTCTGATCTGTAGAAAAGTCAGTGCAAAATAGAAAGGCACCAGAACTCCCAGGGTACCACAGCCACCGTGCATGTTGCCCAGAAGGCAAAGAGCCCAAGGCATCCAAACCCCCTCCATAAATCTTGATCCAATAGAGCCCCTATGGGATGCACTAGACAACAAGCTCAATCCATGAAAGCACCACCCCATAGTCCAGCCAGCACCCCACTGATCTACTTCCAACGTCCTGGTGCCAGAAACTACAGCACACCCTGAGAGGCCCTGGGGAGCCAGAGCTGCCACTGTGGCACAAGGGAAACCCAAAAACTACAGAACCTGTAGGTTTGTTTAATGGATTTAACATCATTAAAAAAAATTATTTCACTTTTGTCTTAAAAATGCAGTATATCTGTATACCAACCCTACCTACCTAAAGGATTCATTTTGACCTTTTGACATCTAGTAATATCACCTTTAGTGTTGGGACAAATATTAAGGTGCTTCTGGAAAATTCTAATTTATGTTATGTTTTTTTTCCCCTCTGAAGGTTAAAAGGATGCACTGTGTGTGAATAAAAGTGTTACAATGAATTGTTTGAGCTGTACAGTAATTGGGTTCCATGCATGACGTTTCGTCCCTGATGGCCTTCGTCAATTCTTTTACAAGATTTACAAGACTTATTTGAGTTAAATGAGTTTATTAAAACTAGAGTCAATGTTGTTGCCCCATTGGGGCACTATTTCAATAATTGACTGGAAGTTAATTGCGAAATAGACACACTTATGCATTGAAAAGTTAGATTGATAGATGTGTATTGAAAGGTAATGTGCAGGATTCTAGACGCTGCATTTAAAATGAGACCATTCAAGATTGTTTGGATAAGTCTTATTGGCATTGCCACAAATCAAACATAATAAAAATAAATCATTATACTGTACAATAATGAGGTAGCAGTGTAAAGACAAACAGTAAAGTGTGTTAAAAGGTGCTCCGTATGGGTATTATCTGAACAAATGTGCTGGAAAAAACAAAAAGAAAGGAACAAAAAAAAACACAGGACGATCTGTATGGTGCCGTGAGTAAAACTGGGAAGCCAGTACGTAGGTGAAAATAAAAGGGCAATGATGACATGAGTGAAGATAGGGCTAAAAGAAAGAATGGCATTCTGAAATGCAAAGAAAAGCACACAAAGCGAGTACGAAAAAAAAAATGACATGGCATGAAAGCAGTGCATGTCACAGTTATCACTAAGTAGAGAAGTTTATGACAGCCTTTGTGTTTAAACAGCAGTTCTCTTCGTATAAATCTGTAGTCTACATGTTAGAATTTCTCCTGAGCCAAGGGTGAGACAGGCATAAACTTTTTGTGCCATAGCATTAGGAAATGTGAAAGTACAGCAGGAGGAGCAAAGCATCAGAAGGAATCAGGCAGGTCTATAGGATGAGAGGAGTAGAAATGTGTCAGGATCTGGTAACAGGATCTAGTATATCATTAGGACGAAGGAGTGCGTGTGTACTGTACCTCAGAGAGAAAGAAGAAAAAGAAGAAACTGAACTGAACTAAGAGTAATGAAAATGAGTTTACTTTCTTCAGATGCATGGAATGAGATACCTGTTGGGTTGGTCCATAAGACTATTTTATTTGTTTGTTTGTTTAAGTGTTTTTTTTTGTATTTGATGAAGAAAAATAAAAGATCACTCAGTCATCATCTATACCGCTTTATCCTGTATACTGTACATGGTCATGTGGGAACCTGTAGTCTATCCCAGGAGACTTAGGGCACGAGGTGCCAATCCATTGAAGTGTACACACATTCACACACTCACATGCTCATCCACACACTACAGGCAATTTAGGAACACCAATTAGCCAAATCTGCATATCTTTGGACTGTGGGAGAAAACTGGACTACCCGGAGGAAACCCACCAAGCACTGCAAACTCCATGCTCAGATGGCGACCCCGATGGCGGAATTTAACCCAAAACCTTTAACCCAAAAATTTGGCTATATATAACCTCGGTCAGGTGACGTCATCTGATTAGATGCAGGTGGAGGTTATAAATACCGGTGAGCCGGCAACAAACCTCAGATTAATTTGTCTGAATGGACGTCCAGTCACGTGGTAGTGCGGCATTTGGACGCAGCATCTCGTTCCCGCCTTTCAGGGAACAGGGTTACAGCAAAGTAACCCGAGACGTTCCATTTCAAGGCTACACTCGATGCTGCGTGAAAACGCTATGGGAACGAGAATACCAACGCTGCCGCACTACAGGTGTCTGGATCCCAAGGTTGTGTAGCGTGTGCGCACAAGACCAAGAAGGTCTCAGATTCATGTCTGGGAAGCTGACTCGAGGACTCGTGAGCCCGGAGTGGCATGGACATCCAGACTATAAAATCTTACAAATGTGTGCGGAGAGGACCAACCCGCCGCGTCACACACTTGTTGCAGGGGAGTACCTCTCGCAAGAGCAATAGATGAGGCGACCCCTCTGGTTGAATGAGCCCTGACTCCTAGAGAAGTGAGTACACGCGTCTCGTAGGAGAGGGCAATAGCATCTCTCACCCAGTGTGACAGAGTATGTGTGGTGGCGGCCGCCCCCCGGTTGCGGCCTCCATAACATATAAAGAGTTGCTCTGACTTACGCCACTGGCTGGTGCGGTGGACATACTGTAAGCCTGAAGAGCACGTACTGGGCACAGTAGGTGAAGTTTCTCCTGCTCCGAATCCGCAAAAGGCAGAGGACAGAAGGCTTCCAGGACGACAGGGTGCATGGTTGAGAGAGGAACTTTCGTTAGATAGTTTGGGAGAGGATGCAGAATGGCCTTGACTAGCCCAGGGGCAAAGTCCAGGCAAGATGGGGAGACTGATAATGCACGCAGGTCTCCGATCCTCTTTAGAGAGGTAATGGCCATAAGAAGAACCATCTTGAGAGTCAGAAGCTTGTCGGGCGCTGACTCTAGCGGTTCAAAAGGAGTGTCGATTAGACCTTCGAGCACGATAGATAAATCCCACGAAGGAGCCGTGACTCTAGTGGGTGACCGTTTAGCTCCACGAATGAAACGGGCAACTAAAGGGTGATTTCCCACAGTAACCCCTTCAGTCAGAACGTGGCAGGCTGAAATAGTGGCCACGTACGTTCTGAGGGTACTAGGGCACAAGCCCGAGGACAATTTCTCTTGCAGGAATTTCATCACTGAAACGATTTGGCAGTGGACTGGGTCCACCTGCTTTGCCATGCACCAGCTCTCGAATACCTTCCATTTGAAGGCATAAATCCTTCTAGTGGAGGGAGCCCTAGCACTTAGGATGGTGTCAATTACGCCGGTTGGCTGAAAGGCCGCCTTGACTCAATTGGTACCGTTCAGGGGCCAAGCGTGAAGGTTCCAGAGCTCGGGCCGGGGATGAAATATTGTCCCCTGCGCCTGAGATAGAAGATCCCTCATCACTGGAATCATCCAAGGTGAGCCGTCGAGGAGAAATATTATCTCTGAGAACCATACTCGGGCCGGCCAACAGGGCGCTATCAATAAGAGGCGCAAACCGTGTTGACGGACCCTCGCCAGGACTCCCGGGAGCAGAGCTACCAGAGGGTACGCATAGAGACGTAAATTGGGCCACGTATGGGCCATCGCGTCCAGACCCAGGGGAGCTGGATGAGTCAGAGAGTAGTAGAGGGGACATTGTGCAGTCTCCTGTGAGGCAAAGGGGTCCACCTCTGCTGTAGAGAATCTCTCCGAGATTTGAGTGACTACTTCGGGGTAGCAACGCGTTAGCACCAAATGTTGTTGGTTGTTTTTCTTTTCTTTTTTCTTCTTCTTAATTTACTCTCGCATTTACTCGTGTCGTGAACTATTAGCCGCAGGCTCACTATCGCCCCCATCTTTGAGGCAAAGGTACTGGCTGCCTCAAGGCCTGTATTTTCCCGCTGACTGCAAGCACGCGCCGTTTGCACGCGCTCAGTACAGTGTGTGAGTGGTGCACACTCTCACACGCACGTACTGAGAGGCACTACCTGTCACTGCCTCAGCCTCCATGATTCTCGTCTCCCGTTGTTATTTGAACAAGAAATACAGCTATTTTGACTATGAAAATGATCCAAATGTATAGGAAACACACCAAAATTGCATTAAAAGCATAGACCACAGGACAGATATTATATTATGTTTTATTATATTATTCATTTTTTTAGAACTTATGGTGACAGCTGAGGAAACCATGTTGAGCCCTTTACCGCCCCTGGTGGCAAGGTGAGGCACTGCCTCACCTGCCTCCTATGAGTGCACGTGCCTGATTAATATATACATATATGTTTTAAATACATAAACTTAAATATCTTTGAATCATAAATATTTTAATCATAATCTAAATTATATTCAGAAATGGTAGTGGTGATGAGATCAATTATTTATTAACTCCCTGCAACATACAGTAAATATTAGCTTTATTATTATTATTATTATGTGTTGTTTTTTTTTTTTTTTTTTTGGTATGGTTTCTAAACACTCAAGGATCAGGAGGACTTAACATAATTGCACCACCATCTAAAATGCACAGCTCCTACAAAGTCCCTAGTAAATACTGCTGCATTTTCTAATCCTTCCACTGGCAGCTCATCATTTCCATCTATTTATATCCATTGATCTGAACCTACCTGCTCATATTGTGCATTTTAACATTGACATTACCTCACATAAATTTCGCATGGATTTTCCATAGCTTAATCAGCTTCATTTATATATACAGTACCAATAAATATCCTAACTCTTCTATACACAGGAATACATCTAGTATATATGCTTTATCTTTGGAGGAGTGAACATTGATCATATTCATTCAGTAATGCAGTGGGAGATGAAAGAGCAAGGGAACGCCTGAGGGCAGTCGATTAGGTCACACACAATCTATTTATAAAAGACTTTAATAAATGATACGAGCTATTTACAGAAGGAGAAATGTCACTGAGGTTTGGAAAGAAAGAGCGCAACTGTGTAGTGGTGTACTGAGCATCCGGTACTTAGGACTAGCTAGTGTAAATAAACTAGCCAGGTTAAGTTCTCTCTTTTCATTATCCACATCATCTTATTTCCAGTGCTCATAAGAATAAACACATGCATGCGTTAGAGGCTGATTTATTTCTAACCTAGACTGTCGATTCACACAGTGTAGGACAAACATGTGCAAACACGTCAAATGATTACGCAAAGCGAAAACCTCGCCCAAGTAACGTGGCCACTGGGGCACATTACTGAAACCCATGAATTTAACAGGCGTAAACAGGTTTGTGTTTTGAAAGGCCTTGGGAGAAAAACTAGCAGGAATGAAACTAAGCATGCATCGTCCAGTAAAGTACGAACTGCACGATGGAGCGAATGACAGAACTGTATATTTTTAGTGGTTTGAATGAAAGTGTTGGCCAATGTCAAACCTAGCACTTCTGTTTGCTCAAGACTGGTTCTTGAATCTTGGCTTGTTGGCATTTGTGGTTGGACTTTGGTGAGCATTGGTCTCACTAAATATAGTTTTGGTCTTTGTCGAGAGTTTGTAAAAGGTAATGTTTGTGTTTTATGCTCTATACTAGAAAACATGGCATAATAATTGTCACAATGCACAGATGAAGCCAACTAGGTTTACTAGATGCTTGGTCTTAGAACATTCTTGATCCAATCTTGCTTTCATTCGGACTACATCTTGACTTAGCTTGGACATCCTTATGTCATGATACTGAGGTTCCTGGTCATAGTGTGATCATGACAGCTCTTGATATTTCCTGATTAGACAAGATGATTAGGATCTGTCTTTCAGTGTAAGTACAGTGGTCACCTAATCGGAGCGTTCGTTTTACCGTCGCGGCGCTCGGCGACAGCATTTGTTGTGTCGTAGTGCGTTTGCTGGCTTTTACCACTGAGTGACGCTATATAACTACAGACTGACGCCTCATGCCTTAGTTCATTCTCTGCCGGATTAATGAGACGCCATCCTTTAGAACTGCACGTAGTAGCCGATAAAATCAAGTGAAACACTGTAGTTGAACGAATTCATAATCACAGGACTAAAATTACAGTACAAATGTAGAATTAAAATTTAATCTTATTAGGATCAAATTTAAGCACAATAAATGTTAACACTGTGAGCCTTTAGATTTTATCATGTGTAATTAGAAAAGAAGAGTGTAGGGTTTTGGGTCATCTTACTTCTTGTGTTCTTTAAATTTATAGTAGATTTATTAACTGAAATAAATGACCATATTTCTGTCATTCCCCACTTAAGGGGGTGGGAGAATTTTCAAGCCCCACTTGTCAACAAAATTATAACGAAATCAGCCAAGTTTACTATTTATTGAAATATAAATTTCTAAACCAATAAGATCAAATAATACCAAGTTGAAAACAGATAAAATACACTTGCAATTATTATAACAGGCTTACTTCGTCACTTATCTAGAGCTTTCTTTCAAAGAAGTCGAGTGGCTTATTAACGTGACTGGGGCGTTGTCTCTAAGTGTCCGAGTGGTACAGCGGTTAAGTCCGCGCCCTGGGTAACCACTGTAACATGTTGGTAGAAGACCCCAACACGCGTGCGCGCAAACACATAATGTACACACCTACAGTATTTAGTTTGACAGAACCTGTTCTAACAGGATGTTTAGTGCCTTGCCAAAATATTCCTCATTAAAAGTAATCAGACATGCCTGGATCACAAATGTCAGATTGTACCAGCCAATATTGTTTTGTATTATTTTTTATCTAAATAGGGTAAAAAAAAATATATAAAAAAAAAGGATACTTGCATAAAATTTTGCTCCTTCAAACTATAATTTGGTAGAAGTGCAGTTTCTTGAAACAGCTTCAAGTCTATTGGGCTATTTCCAGCTGTGAGAGTGGTTTACACACTTTCTTCCTAATAGATTTGCTCCTGGTTCTTCAGGTTTTTTGAAAGTTAATTGAATGAAATTTTCAAAGTGGCCAAGATAATAAGTGGGCTTTAAATCTAGAGCCTTTACAAGACGACTTGTGGCATGAGGCAGTGTACATCTTGGACAGGGTGCCAATCCATCGCAGTGCCCACACACATACACACTTTGGACAATTTGGGAACGCCAAACGGTGGTGTATTCTGCATGTCTTTGGACTGTGGGAGGAAACCGTAGTACCCGGAGGAAACCCACCAAGCACGGGAAGAACATGCAAACTTCATGCATGCAGCAGCTTGAATCGACCCCAGTGCATGGCAAAACCACTAACCACTAATTCTTTTGTCAAGAATGCCAGGTTTTTCCTTCTCTGTAGGGATGGTGTTAACTGAGATATGGCCTAAATGCACCACACATCAAGTCATCCATTATGAGAGAATGCAAGTTTGCAATAAAAAATATTGGCAGGAAGTATATGAGTACATTATCATTTTAGAGGAGGACGGGTTGTTTGAATCCATTCACAAGCCATTAAAGCAATAATGACTTCTGTGAATGCTTCTGTATGCATTACAGTACATAGAGATGTAACTCCTATACAGTAAATGCAATTTTCTTCAGGAAATTAGACAAACAGATCAAAAAGATAGACTGATTTAATGTATTAGAAACACTGCATGTAAAGGAGTCTTTATAACTGAACAAGCTAACAAGTTTCACACAGAGAGAACAACATGTCAGATTTGAAGCCCGGCACCAAATATAACTCTCCTTTAAAGCTGGTTTGTACAGCTGTTTCTTTTTACACGCTTTAACTTGATTTAGGTTTATAGGCTTCACCCTGCTGGTTCTTTTAGAGATTTGAAAAATTTAAACCAAGACAAGCTAGCTCAAATTAAGACCAAGACAAACATGGGGGTGAGGCCAAGACTATAAAAGAAGAATATGTCAGAGATAAGACAATTTACCTTTACAGCATTGTGGGAGATGCCCATAGAAGTGTTTTAGGGATTTGATCAAAACTCTGTCTTCCAACTAATGCAGATAAGCTATGATTTAAAATTAATAAACATATTTAAAATAAATGCTGTTAATAACGAAACTTAAAATGACAGCGTACATTTGTTTAAGGTACAGTAAGGCAATTCAAACCCAGTCTTGGAGGGCCAGTCCACCACAGTTGATGATTTTTCCAATGAAAACCAGGTGATCTGATTAATCTGTTATTTGGCACATTGAGTTGATGCATTTAAGCCTTTGTGAATTATAACTCTACAGGGCCTGGCGTGAACACCCCTGGTTTAGAGTTCCATCCTTCATGAATATCAGACCATGAAATAATTTAGAAAATAAACATTCAAGGCCGATTATTTTAACTATAAGACTAGATTAGATAACCCATTACTCCGAAATACAAATTTAACAAGACTCCTAAATCTAAATGAATTTACCTGCGTTCTCTCTCTCTCTCTCTCTCTCTCACACACACACCTGAATTCAATCGCACCTGCTCCATGCTTTCTTCTCGGTTACTCTTGTATACTGAGTATACAAGAGTAACCCTCTCTGTATAACTCTGTGTACTGTATTTTGTAACATTCTTTTCTTGCTGTTTTCCTAATTTTTAGCTTTTTGGTCTTTCAGGGAATAATGTTTAGTTATGTTTTTTTAGGACAATTTAAAATGATAAAACTACTGTATAAGTGTGAAAGCAGTTACAAAGCTCACTGAGAAAACAGAAGGATTATAAAAATAGTGGGTGTTTGCATAAATGCCAAGAAGTATGATTTAAAATATAGGTTCTTATATTCAATTTAATTGTATTACTACTATTACTGCATTTGATGCTGGCTATACTGTATGGATGGAGGATTGGGCTTATCACTAGACAGTCATATCTCCCTTAATTTTGGACAAATATCAAAATGTTCAGCCAGATCTTCTGTGCAGCATGAGAAAAAAAAAAGTACATTTGCTTTTTAAAAAAATGGAGATTGACCAAAATATTTGGGAGTTACAATATGGATGTTGGTTTAAGATTTGACACAAAACCAATTTTCTCGTAGGAATACATTTACTTCTCATTATAAAGATTTCTTCCTAAAATCTGCCAGAAATTAGTGTTTTGTTTTTTTAATTGCTCCTGACCACATTTTTTTTTCTATACACCAAATTAAAATTAAAGCCTTCTCTCTCAAGCAATCAAATAAGCAAAGTTATAGCACCACGGCCTCAATCAACAGCTCAATCAACTTCATATTCAAGTAATTGAAAGGGATTGTGTGTGTGAGTCATACTGATGATAAAGACTGTACATGTTCATGGTGGAAGAATGCACATTGTGAGATATTACTGAAGTGACAGAGATGTTAAAGTATAAAGTACAGCTATTATTATGTAAAATGCTAAATTGCATATGGATTTTTACAAGAATCATGATTGACCCAGCCACCATTTGCTAGCTGTCTGACATCTATCATTATAATTAAAGTACAATGCACTCACTCACTCAACGTCTATACCGCTTCATCCTGTATACAGGGTTATGGAGGGCCTAGAGCCTATCCCAGGAGACTTAGGGGTACACTAAGGACAGGGTGCCAGTTTATTCCAGGGTACAAACATATACACACTACACTATGTGCAATTTTGGAATTCCAATTAGACCAATGTGCATGTCTTTGGACTGTGGGAGGAAAACCACCAAAGAACGGAGAGAACATGCAAACTCCATGCATACAGAGGTGGTAAACAAACCTGACTGGGAATCGAACCCGGACCCCGGAAGTGCAAGGCAATGGTGCTAACCTCTAAGCTACCTTGCCATCATTAAATGGCATCATACTGTATAGCAAATTACATTACATATTCAACATTTTCATTAACACATGAGTAAGCAATTTAAAAACTTTCATTTATAGCCACAACTCATAATCAGAAAGGACATGGTTGAGAGGTCTCGATTTAGACACTCAGCACTCATTCCTCCATGCTCATGATTACAATCTGAAGGACAGACATTGTCAGCATCACAACACAATTTCACACACAGACCTTTTTTTTTTTCTTTTTTCCAGCGCGCATGTTGATTGACAAGGGTTTATTTATAGCGAGAGGGGGGAAAAATTGCCAATGCTGAGCTTCAGTGTCATTGCTCTGCGTGTATCTACAAGCTTGATGTATCCCAGCTGGACGCATGTCAGACGTGAGTTCAGTTTCGGTTGTGATTTTAGGCAGTGAATGATAGTTTAAATCATTTTGATTTCATGCTGACAAATCAAGTTGACACTTTTCCTATCAATTCATAGGTTAAAATATATGTTTTTCATATCAGTTCTTTAATAATTTTGCTAGAATCGCTTGATGGACAGAAATCCTTCATGTTCATGTTTGTAATTATTATGGAATTAATTATGGAATTCTTTCTACCGTCGCCCCAAGCATACTCATAAGGGACAAACGGATAATTATAAATCTGCTTGGCGACAATGATCATTGCTAAGAGTGCTACACTGTATAATAAAATTTAATTGAATATAATAGATCGAAAAAAAGAAAAATTGTCCACAATGGCTTTAACTCACATTGAAATCACACTTCCTGCACATTGTGAACCTGAGACCTTTGTGCTCACGCTGGACAATCAAGTAACGCAAGCACTCACACTGAATGTTTAAACAGAACTCTTGAATGGGATCAATTCCACTCTCTCTCACTTACTCGCTCTCTGTACCGCTTATCCTGTTCAGGGTCACAGGATGCCTGGAGCCTATCCCATGGGAATCGTAGCACAAGGCAGTGTCCAGTACATGGGGCGCCAATCCATCGCAGGGCACACACATTCACTCTCGCACACACTACTGCCGGTTTGGAAATGCCAGTTAGCTTACTGTAATCTGCCTGTCTTTGGATTGTGGGAAAACCTCAGAGCACCCCAGAGGAAACCCAGTAAGCATGAGGAGAACATGCAAATTCCACCCAGACAGACCAAAAGGAGGACTCGAACCCTGAACCTGAAGGTGTGACGCCACAGTGCCACCTATCATTATATTTTCCGCAGTTTTATGCTGTACAGAAACCAGGCAAAAATTTCAATGGAAGAAAGAGTATGGTCTGTCCTTTTTGCAGCAAGAATTGAGCAGGAGCATTGAGGTGACCCCAGACATGCTCAATGATTATCTGATTTTCAGGGAGCGCAATCCCTGGTCATTTGGGTGGTTAATCAGGCACTGGCACTCGACTGATCAGGACAGATTTTAACCCGCTTATAAAATTCGCCTAATCTTTACACACTCTGCGCACTTTCTCCAAGCATTTCCTTCCCTTGCTTTTCTCACATGGCCAATTCTTCTTTGGCCTTCTCATTATCCCTTGCTTTATTCTCCTTTATTCAATTTTCTTTTCTTTCTCACAATCAGGTGAGTCTGTACTGTTTGTCTTTCTTCTCCCAGTCCTTCTTTTGTCCATTCATTGCTTCCAATTTCAAAAAGTGGATGTACTGTATGTGCAAGCACCATTACTGCTTTGTTCTTATGCTCTTAAAACACAAAGGGAGAAAGAACACGAATGCACAGTGTCAATGTGTTCAGCAAATTCACCTTGTTTATATGTGCTGCGCCTTGGGTGAGATCCTCAACCCTACACATCATAAAACCCCTATCCATTGCATGTAACGCCACATGCATCCCAAGCCCTGTTAGAAAGTGGTAGGGTCGCGACAGGAAGGGCATAAGATGAAAAATCTGTACCAGACCTTGCTGATCAAATGTTCTGATGTGATGAAAGTGACAAAACCCAAGGAAAAAACAAACTCTTATGCATTTTGATAGTCTTTCACATCTTTATCATCTTCTTATAATAATTGTGTCTACCTTAAAACCATTTGTATCATTCTTCTTAATGGTGTTCTCCGTTTTTAGAATCCTTTTTGATCTTTTGTACAAGGCTTAGTCTTTGACATGTAGGGGTCAGGGTGAGCATGTGATGAATGAAAGCGATTACTTAGAAAAATTAAAGTGCATTCAGAACTGTTTCTCTTTTTTATCCGTTCATGATTAATTTCATCCTATACGTTCATATACTCACAAATACTCTCTTTTTCTTTTTTTAAGCACCATCCTTTCATCCTTTTCATGCTGCAGTTTGAAGAATTAATTGCTTCTCTCTGCTTTATTGTGTGATAAAATGTATTGGCAAAGACTTTTGAGCAACCTGATATCTTAATTGATTTTTTTTTAAATCCCACACATTACTTACTCTAAATGGATTTTCACGAGTTCATGTCTGCATCAAACCAAACTGGAGAATGCTTTAACGTGTCTGAGATCAAGACAGGAAATCAATGTACAAAATCTGGCATTTTAAAAACATGTAGAAAACCCACGGTGTTATGGTATCCTCCTAGCGCTCATCGTCAGTGGCATATTTTCAGTAAAATGATTTTTAACAAGCCCCTGGTCAGCTTCGTTTAATGGGCTCAGCACACACACACACACACACACTACTTTAATGGAATGTTGGCAACAGTATACCGTGCACTGTTCCCTCAACATGTAAACAGTTCCATCCTAATCCAGGGCATACGTGTATGGATCTAGATGTTTATGAGTACCTCAATTGATTTAAAAAAACTAAGATTTAGGTTTATTTAATAATTAAATGCATAAAAAGGCGCTTAACGGACACCAGAGACGTATTGATTTCCTTTGAAATGTATTGCACTGTATGTGAATGTGAAGCAGTGTAGCAAAGCTCATTAGACGTCATGTGAATAGAAAGCAACCTAAATTGGGCTTTGATCTGCAGTCTGCAATGAAGAAAACATCGAAGCTTGCTCATTAAAGCTCTATATGGACTGAATTAGTTTATCAAGAGGATGTCTGTTGTGCATTTTAAACATCTTATCAGCGATAGAAAATGATGCACCAAGAAAATGGCCACAAAGAGGAGTGAGTCTCTTCTGGAAACATACCATCATATGATGTCACATCATACAGTCATATGATCATTCAGTGGCAACAACTTAAAGAATTGAGTGAAGGCATTATATTTCTCAAAATACAAAAGAAAATGTATTACTTACAATCATTACCATTCCTTCAAACCATGTTCCTAGGGTTGGGTTGGAAGGTAAAATTGAGCCAATCAGATTTTTTTTTCCAATGCTGCAGGTACTGTATGTGGTAAGTAAACACTAGAGTATATTCCCAGAGTCCCTGCTGAACTTGGACGGATGCTTCCTGCCATGTAATTAAATGAAGGCACGAATTAAGATTGACCTTAGAAACAGGATTTGGTCTATCTTTGGTGGGAGTATTCTTTCACCTGATCGGCATATCCCAACACCTGCACCAAAAACATCCATTTTATTTAACCATTCATTTTAGCTCACCATGCAGTAGTTCTTGTAGTTAATGATCTGTGCTTGAATTAATCTGTCTTTTCTTTGTTGTCTCACTAGAACTGGATGGATGAAAGAGTGAAATCTGTGGGTCATTTTATTTATTAAACTCTAACTGTCATGGATGAGATTCTCTAAGAGATCAATAGATTAACAAAAAAAAAAAGTAAAACTAAAAAAGTTTGATTCATTTATTATGTTATGAATAAAGGCTGATATAAAAATGGATATAGTTCAAATGGTTATTTTTTACTTATAGCTAATTTATTGCATATGAAATGTGTGAAATCGATAAATCAGTGTGTTGCTATCTTTCAGTGCAGTTAGAACACATTCTTTAAATGCAGTTTTCTCCATTTCACTGCAAACTTTAAGGTGCCGTAGCTTTGCTTGTAATTGAAATATGTGTAAAGGAAAACATACAGTATAGTCCTTAAAATCGCTTATAGTGGAAAATGTCAAGATTTCTCCGTATGAATGGTTTTTCCAGGTCACCACACGTATACATGCTGACAGTGAGATATACCCATTAAGTGTTTTTCCATCTTTTTCCTCGTGCTCTCGCGTGGGTGGGTGTGAGCAAGGGAGGCAGAGACGGAGCGATCAGTAGACAAGATCTGTGGTGTGTTATTGATCGCTGTAAAGCCAAAAGCAGATTGAGGATGTAGACAACTGAGAAAGATCCAGAATATGAAAAAGGACATGTGGGGGGGAAAAGGCGAGATGCACACATGACTAAAATATTTGCAAGATTACTTTAAAATCTGGTTATAGGACGTTAGCCCAGAATTCAGTTAAATAAATTTAATGTAAATAATATAAGTATAAATATTATGGTTTTTGTCTTCACTGCTATATATATATATATATATATATATATATATATATATATATATATATATATATATATATATATATATATATACATACATGGTCCATTCATATATTGCAATCTATTGATACAGTAAATGTACTGTACGCACTAGTTTCCTATATATGGAAATGTTTTATTTAATATATTTTATATATTCAAGATTTTGCCAGATTTTTTTCCATAAGGGATCAATTCTCAAAACTAGTCCAAGTCATATCTATGAACCAAAGTCAGAGTAAAATTTTAAAATGTGGTATATTTCAAGTCTTTAAACAGAAGACAGAGTACTGAGTCTTTGAGCTACAAGTCCAAGTCACATCACAAGTCTTTGAGCTAGTTTTTTATAGCAATGTTTCTGAAAAGTCTCTGCACTACACGTTCTTTTCAAGTCTCAAGTCTTTGAACTGCGAGTCAACAATTGTCTAAGAAAAGAAGGTCATACCTCATTCGCAGTTAATTAACAAACTCAACATTATTATTTGTAAAGAACTGTTTTTTTTTTGTACACAAGTATGTGAATAATTTAGTTTTTTAAAAGCATCATGGACTGGCTGCATGACCAGGTCAAACAGTGAGCACTTTCTCGTTTATTTCACAAAAAGCATTGTGGTTAAATATTCATGCAAAGATGTGAATAAAATATTTTTTTGGGATGTGTCTTATCCTAGGTAGCTGCCTAAATATACAAGCAGAATCCCTTGGGACACTTCCAGAGCATATTGAAGTAAATGTGCTCAGCCTGTCTGTGGTTTCTGCCTGGATTTAACTACAGCTCTGTTTGAGCAGTGTGCTTATAGAAACCTAACCTTTACGTGAAAAATCTTAAATCAATGTCTTGTTTTAAAAAAAATTTGACATGAGCTAGTGTTCTGTTTACATCACTTTTTTATATTTTGACCTGGATTTATAATAGACTGCCAGCCTATTTTCTGTAATCTGCTTTATTTAAACTGAATAACAAAATGCATTACATGACCGTATAATTCTTGGTCTTGACAGAAGCCATGGTCAGTGCATGATGTACTTGATTCTTGGATGGACACTAGATAAATGTAATACTAGATACTTCTTTTCAGCCACTGTTGTTGAAACTTGAATACATAATACACACACACAACAGGCATTCATACGTACATAACCTAGAAACGTCTTTAACAACGTCCCGAGTCCAATTTCCACAGCGTTTATGTAGCGTTGAAAGAAGTAGAAAAACAGGCCAAAGGTGCTTTATTGAAGGGGGGTGAATGTGTTCCTTTGTGTATGTACAGTATGTGTGTCTATGGGGAATAATTCCCAAAATGTTATGGTTGATTATTTTTTTCACGACAACAATGCTATAAGGTCTTAATGTCTTTTGAGCAACATTATAGCCATCAATAACATTCTGCTAAAGTAGAAATGACAAATGACCACATAGCATCATTTTATCTTAGTCGAAATTAATAGAATGTCTTAACAAAAAACCCCCAAAAAAGTATGATCTAGAGCTGACTTTGAAGTCTGCATAAACATACAGCAAAAATCAAGACTAATTTACAGTAGGTCATAATTTAATTTGATAGTTCATTGCAGAAATACTACAAAGCATGTATAATATGTCATGAAGTAGTAGTAAAAAAATATGTCATCAACATTACACCGATCAGCCATAACACTAACACCACTGAAAGGTGAATAGAACAACCACTGTCAACTATACACCAGTAAACAGGCTACAGGATAATGGGAACCCAAGGCTCGCCCACATGGACTAAAGACCAGCCTGTCTGGCCCGATTGCACCGATAAGCCAATGCAGGAAATTCCACCCAGGAAAAATCCATGCTGGCCACAAAAGAAAAGTACACCATATCCCAAGAGCCCAAGGCCACCAACCAGGCCTGTAAACTTACTAGACCCAGACCCAGACCCAATTGCAATTGAGACCTCATGGGACACACCAGACAAACATGTCAGAGCCTCACCCAATAACCCACAACACCGTAAGTATCTTCTGCCAATGTTGTGGTGCCAGACACCACAGCACACCCCCAGAGATCTTGTGGAGTCATACTCCAAGGGGCCAGAGCTGTCCCGGTGGCACAAGTGGAACCCAAAACCTAGGTGGTTTTAATGTGAAAGGTTTTAATGATATGGCTGATTAGTGTACATCACAACATGTCATATTTTCACACATGAACTGAAAGTTAGATTGATAGAACCAGATGGGTTTGATTTAGTCTGTACTTGATATACTAGCAGTTTAAAGGATTAAAATAATTTTCTCTGTGCGTGCAGGAGCATCCGCTGCCTTCGGAATATCATTCACTGGAACCTGATCACGGCGTTCATCCTGCGCAATGCTACGTGGTTCGTGGTTCAGCTGACCATGAACCCAGAGGTGCATGAGAGCAACGTGGTGAGTTAGAGTCCACATACTGTACTGTACAGTACAGTACACACCGGCACACGCTTCTCATTATTTAACGTGATCTATTCACTGATCTGCAACTTTAGAACAGTCCGGCAAACACTATAATTATTGGTGCATGCAAGAAAGTTTCTGGCACAGATGAGATAATACAGTATGCTTTTTCTTTTTATGCAGTAATCTTTTCATGATTTCAAACATATTTTACACAAACAGTAGGGACAACATAAATTAGCAACATAGATGTAACAAAAGCTAACTAGCTAACTAAGACACCTAATTAGCTGACTAGCCGAAACAAAACAGATTAACACTATAAATTTACACAAAAGTAAGTACTATACAAGAAGACAACATGAAATGCACATGCAAATGTGCAATACTGTGGTAATGAGGTAATGAGTTGAAGTGGTGAGCTGAGAACAGCTAGCATGTTTAGCAATTAGCAGCGAAGATATGAAAACAGTCCTCGTGCAAATAGTAGGTTTCAGGTTGGTATGTGAGATTTCTAGATGATTGTTGATCATGTGTGTGTGTGTGTGTGTGTGTGTGTGTGTTAATCAGTTAAGTCCCATTTATTTCGAGGTGATTGATGATGCCTTAAAACAATAATTTTTTCCTGTCATTTCTGAACTTTCTATGTACGCCATTTGTTGCCCATTATTTTTAGAATGCAGACAACAGAAGGAACTTTTTGCCTAGGAGTGTTTAATAAACTTTTAGATGTCATTTATTCTTCTTTTTAAACTTTTGTTGAACTTTAACTGTGGAAATTAGTTTCACGATGCTGTACCTAAAAACACGCCAGACGTTCTTTCTCCTTCATAGTTATCCATAGCCATTTAAATACTGGTGACTATACAGTAGCACCACCTGTACTGTACATGAGGGAAAGAAATCTAGATATAATTTAGTCTATATAATGTACAGTATTAGTCCACATCAATGTTTCTATCTTGAATAGTTTTTATGATATTATTATGGATATTCACGGGAGGACTTTATACTCATGTCTTTATACTCAGTCCTTTAAAATGCACATTCGGTTTCAAAATACCATTTCAGTTTGAATTACACACACTCACAGAGGACTTCAACGATTCCCATGTGTTGTGTGCTGTACGTCTTCACATCGTCTCACCTGCTTCTAATACAAACCTTCATTCTCTTTCAGTTCCTCTCCCACGCATAGCACTGACTCAGTAGCCTTGTGCCCACTGTCTCCACCTACATTACCTCTCTTTCTTAAATGAACACACACAAACACACACTGTGTAATTTTAATTAGATTAAAATGCCCAACTTTGCCAGCGCGCACCTTTCTGCAGTCTGTTTTTGGATGTACAGTATGTATGCATTTACATTATAATGTGTGTGTGTGTGAGAGAGAAAAACAGAGAAAGAAAGAGATGTCAGGAGAGGCATCTAAACAGCTTGAGCCCTGAGTAGCTGTCAGATGAGCCTCTAGGCTAGTCAATTACCCCTGCTTCTGCCTACTATTTTAATGAACTTTTCAAAAGTGAGAATTAATTACATAACGCCTTGTCAATGCGAAGCCCAGAGGAACCTTTCAGACATGCATAAACAGAAGTATGTTTGCGCTGACATTACAGCTCTATGTTTTTAAATTGGTCAGCACACGTTGGATGTACGGTACACCCTGCTGTGCGCAGTTTAATGTAGTTTTTCTTTACATCCTGGGACTAATTAGTGGTTGGAATTTGATTCAAGAGGTCAGGGTTCTTAAAGCTTCTCACTAAGATATTAAGCACGTCAAGGCAAGTCTCCTGTTTACAGCGTTAAGATTAAAAAGTAAACACTAGACATTGGTCAATTGGATTAATTTAGCCCAGATCAACTTGTTTAGCCTTCTTTTGACATGACCCCAAATGACCTCTCTCAAGTCTTCACAATAGGGGGTAATTACAAAATATATGATGTGTGTTTTTGCGTCTGTGTGCCCTGTAATGAATTGGCACCCCGTCTAGGCTGTACCCCGTCTCCTGGGATAGTTTCCAGGTCCCCTGTGACCCTCTATACAAAACAAAATATTAACAAAATATTATAATTAAAAAAATATCCAGAAGACAACTTTATCAAAAAATTGTCACTGCATGACAAGTTGAATGAGGTATAATGAAATAGATCAACAGACATTCATAGAAAGCCTTCTTATAATAATAATAATAATAATAAGTTTATTTTATATAGCGCCTTTCAAAAGACTCAAGGTCAATAACAAAAATGTTTACACATAGAAAGAGACATCTGAAAGACGTCAGAACAAAATATAGATAAACATGAAAACCGGTAGTATTTATCTAACACATTCAAAGAGTGGAAAAACAGGACGAGAAAAGATATATGTTTTAAGGTGGGTTTTGAAATCCTGTAATGAAGAAAGATATCACGGATGTGTTTGGGAATAGAATTCCAAAGTGTGGGGGCAGAAATACTAAATTCTCGTCCTCCAAATTATGCTAATCTGTCATGAAGTAACCTCGGTGACCAGAAGACGTAGCTTAGCGGTTAGCCCAATGTAGCGTGGATGGTAAACCCAAACGCGGATGAGAAGCGAGTAGGCAGGATAACCACGCAATTTATTCTAAGAACTCTCCCGAAAAGGGAGCAAGGGAAAAACACAAATTTAACCCGCGTCCTAAAATACACACTCAAAGATCAGAAAGTAAAACCCAAGAATTGGTGAGTACTCACAGTTTTGAAGACGGACAATCTGAACCGACATGGGCCGAAACTCAATGACTGAGCGTCGTACTGAGGTTTGTTTACTCCTCTTATACTTCCTGGTTCGCGACCGCATTACTTCCGGGTCCTAGTGCCGGTCGCGTATTTGGTGTGCATGACAAATCTATGACGAGAAATTACTAGTAGACCATCATCTGCAGATTGGAGTGTGCGAGCAGGGGAGTAAGTATGAATAAGATCCAAGATATATGGAGGGGCATGACCATGGAGTGCTTTGAAGGTGATAAGGAGAATCTTGTATTGGATGCAGGAGCAAATGGGTAGCCAATGAAGTTTGTGTAGGATGGGAGTGATGTGTGAGGATTTCTTTGAATAAGTGAGGACCCTAGCAGCAGAGTTCTGAATGTATTGGAGCTTATTTAATGTTGTATTTGGTAGACCATAAAAAAGAGAATTACAGTAGTCAAGTCGAGAAGTAATGAAAGCATGGACCAGTGTCTCAACATCCTTGATGTCTAAGAAGGGCCGTAGACGAGCTACAGTATATTACGGAGGTTATAGAAGGCAGATTTAGTAAGTGAAGAAATGTGAGGTAGAAAGGAAAGATGGGAGTCAAAAGTTATACCCAGATTGTTAACGGTGGTGGAAGATCTAACCAAGGTCCCGGAAATGTTAACAGTATCAGTACAGAGAGCTGCAACGGTTTTAGGTGAACCAACAAGCAAAAAATCTGTTTTAACAGTATTGAGCTTGAGAAGGTTACTAGTCATCCAAGCATTTATGTCATCAACACAATCTGAAACGGAGTTAGTGGGAAAGGGATGGTAATGTCGAAAACTGATATAGAGTTGAGTGTCGTCTGCATAACAGTGGAAATTGAAACAATGACGGCGGATGATTTTACCTAGAGGAAGCATGTAGATGATGAACAGTAGTGGGCCAAGAATAGAGCCCTGCGGAACACCATGAGAAACAGGAGCGGTAGAAGATTTAGACTGGCGGATAGTAATATAGTGTTGATGGTCAGACAGATAAGAAGCGAACCAGGATAAGGCAGTTCCAGAAATACCAAGAGCAGAGAGTCGTGAGATGAGAATACTGTGAGAGATCAAATGCAGTATCAAATGCAGAAGAAAGATCTAACAGAATCAAAATGCTAGCTGAGCCAGCATCAGAAGCCATAAGAAGGTCATTGACAACCTTCAGAAGCGCTGTCTCTGTACTGTGGTGAGGGCGAAAACCGGATTGGAAACATTCATACAGATTATGAGATGACAAATAGGACTGTAGTTGAACAGCAACAACAAGTATTTTTGAGAGTAGCGGAAGATTTGAAATTGGTCGGTAGTTGGCCATATCAGCCGGGTCAAGGCGAGGTTTCTTTAAGACTGGTGTGACAGCTGCAGTTTTTAATTCAAGAGGAACAACACCAGTGTTCAAGATTTTAGAAATGAGAAGTGAAATAGGCCGTGAAATAACCGGTGCAGAGTATTTAAGCAGGTACGTAGGGGCAGGATCAAGGTGAGAGAAAGAAGGATTGACTTTACTGAGTAATTCAGAAATAAAAGCAGGAGATGGAGGATCGAAATCAGTAAAAATACCAGTTGCAAAGTCCATGGGGAAGTCATTTGAGTGAATAGGGGAGTAAACTGTTGAAAAGAGAGAATGTATACGAGTTATTTTATTTTGGAAGTAATGTAAGAATGACTCACAGAGATCTATAGAGTTGGTCATAAGAGGGACGGGAGGGCTAGTGAGTTTGTTAACTACAGAAAACAGTGTTTTAGGACGGGAAGATGCATTTGTGATCAGAGTAGAATAATAGCTGGAGTGTGCGTTATTTAAAGCTAATTTATATAGCTGAATGTGATCCTTGTATGCAAGAAGATGCACGGTCAAGCCAATTTTCCTATAAAGGCGTTCCAGGCGACGACCAGTGGTTTTCAATTTGCGAACTGAGGGGGTAAACCAGGGTAATGTATGTGTAGAAGGTACGATTCTGCATTTGAGTGGGGCGTGAATATTAAGGGCGGTAGAAAGAGCGTTATTATATTTGGGAGCAAGAGCAAGAGCAGAGCTGTGTTCAGTAATATCTGAAAGATGTGTCTGTACAGAATCAGTAAACAGTGAATGATCAACAGAAGTAATTTTATGAAAAGTAATGGTTGATTTTACCCTGAGGCAGGGGAGAGGCATTTCACAACTGAGTTCAATGAGAAGGTGATCAGAATGTCCAATCTGAGATCCATACACAGAAACATTACGTAGACCAGTTGTACAAATTAAATCCAGTGTGTGACCTTTTAGATGTGTAGGAAAATTAATGTGCTGTACGAGATTAAAGCATTCAAAAACTGACATGAGTTCACGGGAGTCTGCACAATCTTTGTTAACATGTCTGTTGAAATCGCCAAGTAAGATTATAGAAGAAGACATCACACATGTAAGGGTTAATACTGTAGCTCATGCAGTTCAGTGAAAAATTTTTACATTGATTTGGGTGGACGATACAAGAGAATTGCAATCATAGGAAATGTACCAGAGATTTTGAGAACTACAGTAGGTACTCAAAGGTTGAAGGTTCGTATTCATAAATGTATCCAGACCTCCCCAAATATCCAGATTAAATCTACAGTATTGATGTCATTCAGTACATTCAGGTCATTTTGCCACATACTGTAACATTGCTGAGCCTAGCAACCCCAGAGCATAACACTGCCTCCAGAGGCTTGTACAGTGGACACTATGCAGGGTGCGTGCATAATTTAGTACTTCATATTTCTAACCCTGCTGCACCCATTGCTCTGGAATAGGGCCAGTTTGAGCTCAACAGATCACATGATCTCAAGTCCAATCTGTATGCTTCCTTGCAAATTGATGCATCTTTTTCTAGTTAGGTTGACTAACAAATGGTGTTTTATGGCCACAAAGCTGTTTAGAATTCTTGTTACTATACATTTTATGTAGGGAAATCACCTTGTTTTATCAGACTTCAATATTCTAAAGGTCTCACAATTTAAACAGTGGCATTCACTCCAAGAGCTGAAATCTCACAAAACATGAAAAAGGAAGTATGACATATCACTTGCTTCCATGTTTAAAAATGTGGAGACGAAGTGAGAAGACAAAGCTAATTTTGGAGACAGAGTAATCCATATGGCTTCCAAACTTCCACCACTTACAGTATTTATTCTGCTTGCTCCATTTCACTCATTCGAACATGGGTGATACAGAATGGAATTAATGGCCTGTATGCTAATAACTCTGTAATTAGAAATGCACTCCAGTAGTATCTAATGCTCAGATGGGTGATATGAGATGTCTGGGAACGATTAAGAGTTGGGGAAATGCTTTCAGGTGAGCAAGTTTTAAACTTTTCCTATTTGAATACTTTCCAACTGAGAGCACTTTTTCTCATGTGAAACAATGTGTAAGTGAATAGTCAGTATTCCAGTTTTTGACATGATGCCTGTTACCTGATGCATATGTCTATTCTAAGTATCTTTACAAAATCCCCAACATTTAATCCTGATGAGGAAAATTATCCTGAATGCTCTTCTCAAGCAAAAATATTATTTAATCCATCCATCTCGGAACCTCTGTAGTACAACTAGGGACCATGTACTCTAGGTCAATGGTAGCCGGTGTATTTATTCCCATTTTGTACGACCATGGTAGGACCTCCTGTGAACATTCACACACTACAGGCAATTTGGGAATGCCCATTATCCTAATCTGTACTGTACGTCTTTGGACTGTGGGAGGAAACCCACCAAGCACATGGAGAACATGCAAACTCCATGCACAAAGTCCCAGACGTAGAAATTGAATCCAGGACCTGGAGGTGCAAGGCGACAGTGCTAACCACTAAGCCACCAAAAGTGTTATTACACTCTTAAATAATTACTTAGGTAATAGCTGAATTATGCTTTAAATTCTCAAATCAAGAAGTTTACTTAAACTAGGTGTAATTTTTGCTGTTATATAGAGTGAGCTCTTGAACTCACATCATGACTATAAGTATATAATTACAGTATACAGAAGTGCATCTATGGCAGTGTGTTGCACTTCTTACTTTTTTTTCATATTTCAGCCTTATTTAGATTCGAATGACATTTACAGGACACAAGTACTGTATGAGGGGGTCCCCAACCAGGACTTGTAGAACACAGTTATAAGAGTAAAAACAATCTTTAATTTTTTTTTTTTACATTATCCCCTGCATTTCACTAGTGCTTGTATACCATCAAAGAAAAAAGTTTTCTCAGTAATAAGACCTGCTCCTCATCTTCACGTGAAACCCTGACCTCACTGGAACTCATTTAATGGCCCAAAAATGTGCAAATTGCTTGAACTGAGGTCAGGACTGTATGGGGAAATGTGGCGATAACCCACAACCAAGTTCCCGCTATGTGCAAGTGGTGTTCACGAATGACAGCCGTGGTAAAACATCTGAATGTTTTCACACAAAGAGTCTCACTACCATTCTGGACTTGAAGTTTTTTGTAAATGTCAATCATTTTTACGCCTTTGTTCGAGAGAAATTTCATCACATGCTCCGGCTTGACTTAAAAACCCCTCGTACATTTGACAAAAGTTTTAGCAAAATATTTTGCATACCTGTTCTAAGAAGGAAAATCAATTTGCTGTAAAATGCTCCAAATTACAGCAAAAAAACAATTGCACGCTTCAAGGTGCAACGGCATAACTAGCCCAAGACTGTCGAAGTGATTTCATTAATAGTGTTGTCAACAGCAGACTGCAGAGTGCCTCCAAGGTGACTCTTTCATTCCAAAAGAGGTTGCTCTGTAAAACAGATTATTCTGTGAACTATGAAGCATAAACAGCCATAATAGAAGTCTTATGTTGTAGATTTCTACTATTAGAATGCGTTAGGGTATAATTTATTTTCCTAGAGCGGTGAGTGTATGCAACTTGCCATGTGTGCTAAATTGCTGTCGAGAGCAATCAATAAAGTGAGGCAATCGGGAATCATTTTTTAAAATCATTATAATACTTTAGAGTAACATTTAGCTTGCAACAGGCATACACCTAAAGCACGGACAATTTGGGAATGCCGATTAGCCTAATCTGCAGGTCTTTTGACTGTGGGAGGAAACCGGAGTACTGTATCTACAAGAAACCCTCCAAGCATGCGGAGCTATTGTAGCATATAGACCCAAATTGGACACCTGAGTTTCTTTGTTTTCATTCCATACATGATATTCCTACAAATGGGTGATTTGGCAGATAATGACCAACATTTAACAATATCAGATTTTTATGAATTAATATGGCTGAAAAAGTAGGAAATTACTTTTGCACGTTTGGGCAGCAATGGGCTTTATGACGTCCACTGTGCAGATATCTGTGGAACAGAGATAGTCGTAAGATATGGTTATGTAGATAGAATTTTCTATACTGTCATGGGACATTCAAGTCAAACCAGGATTAATGAGAGTAAATAAGAGTTCCTGTCATGTGCAAGTGGTGCCGTGGGAAGTACAGTATGCGTTTGTGCATTTTCCTGCAAGAAACTGAATGCCTTTGATCATGAAGCAATTTTTTTTTTTTGAAAATGTTATGCACATCTTTTAAAGCCTGATAGTAGTATTTATTGTTCACACTGGCATGATAAAAGAGAAAAATCCCATGAATGATACCAAAAAAAAAAGAAAAGCACTAGTCATACTGTACCTTTTCCTGCAGATGCACTTGATCTGAATTTTTTTGGAAGGTGTCTTTTCATACTTTAGGAATCTGTTCTCTCTTTGATGCATGCTGCGATTCGTTTCCACCCAAGTTTTGTCATGCATGACAATGTGCTCAAGAAAATCCTGGCCTGCCATGTCAAACCATTCCTTCAACTCAGATTAGCAAACTTCTGTGCTGTCAAAGGCATACACAGTAGGTACCCCAAGGTATTTCATGAGATAACAAGTCCCGGGTTGATTTTTTGAACGCCTCTCATACAGTATATTCACACA
The DNA here is from genome assembly GCA_030522415.1 of Channallabes apus. NCBI lineage: Eukaryota > Metazoa > Chordata > Actinopteri > Siluriformes > Clariidae > Channallabes > Channallabes apus. The sequence continues at coordinate 24,889,585 of CM060121.1, forward strand.
TTACTGGAAATTACACATAATGGATAGACAGAAAGACAGACAGCGGTTCATCACTATGTTTCTTAATTATGGTGGAATTTCTCCTTAACCTTAGTAAATAGTTTTAATAGTGTTTACATTCTTATTTAAATTTTTCAAATACTCATTATACTGTATATCCCGAAGACATTGATTCGTCATGCATTTGTCTTTGGTTAATTGCTACTCAGCTAACAATTTAAATCAACTGCATTTCTCTGCATTAAAGCATTTGAACTTGAATTGAACTTTACTCAAATAACCTCCATCCGTTTGCACGAGGACTATTTTCCTTTTTCTTTCCTCGCTCTTTCTGCATTTAAATGAAAGTGAATGTGTTTTACCACCATTGTTAGAAGATATATTTAAATATGTTGGAATGTAAATCCAATCAGAAAAAAACATGACTAAAAACAGCTTTTTAAGATCTTGTCCCTTATGAAAAAAAAACTTTTGTGTCCGCTTCAAGGATGACTTATATGATTTTTCTTTCTGTTGTCTCATTGACAGATCTGGTGCAGACTGGTTACAGCAGCATATAATTATTTTCATGTGACCAACTTCTTCTGGATGTTCGGTGAGGGCTGCTATCTTCACACGGCCATCGTACTGACTTACTCCACCGATAAGCTCAGGAAGTGGATGTTCATCTGTATCGGCTGGTGTGAGTACTCACAATCGTTTAGAACTTTCATTAATCAAATGCAGTGATTTAATAAATAAGTTTAGATAAAAATGGCAGATTTGATGTTCTGTTATCGTAATGCGTTTAAAGTTTGTTTACTACAAATCATTAAAAATGATCACCGACTTGTCATCTTTGTTATCAGTTTTTGTTTATGTTTTGTAGTGATGGTAATCAGCTCAAATTTGTAAAGGTCCAATAAAGCAAAAGAAAATTATGCTTATTCTATGCATCAGTCAGTTGCTTTGTGGATGTAACAAAAATAATTTTAGGGGCACATAATGTTACCATTTTTTACAACTTCCACAGACTCGGTATACACCCGGTATACAAAATGAATCCGTTCCAGAGGCGGTTCATAAGGCGAAAAATCCGTCTTGCATTTTCCCATAGGAAATAATGCAAGTGCAGATAATCTGTTCCAGCCACCCAAAAATACTACCAATATTCCCAATTTCCAACACTATAATCATAATTTTTGGAATATGAAAGCAATCAAAACATTTAGAAAAGACATGTAAACTAAGTAAAATATGAAAAATAGACAATAAACCTCACTTAACCTTAATTTATGATACACAGGCTGCTGTAAAAGCAAAACTGAAAGTGGCTCCCTTTTCTTCTTGCAACCATCCTTGCTAACATTCTTGAGACTGATGGTGCTATATCTTCACTAAATCTTGCACAAAATGAAAAAAAAAACATAACACGACCACAAATTATTCCACTGTTACTTTCTACCATAAGGTTGAAAATGCTGTTGTATAACAAGAAATCTGTTTCAGTTACCATCAAGTCTGTTTTGTTGACGTTACCAACTGTTCACTGGGTTCATTCCTGGAATCCTGATCCTGGAAAATCAGTGGATAACTTGTCATCAACTTGCGCGACATGCATTCTCATGTTGTAGATTCCTACAGTATTAGAACGCTTTAGGGTATAATTTATTTTCCTAGAGTGTTGAGTGTACGTACTGTATGCAACTCTCCATGTGTGCTCAATTGCTGCCGAGAGCAATCAATAAAGTGGGGCAATCGAGAAAAAAAAATTTCTCCTGAAAGTCTAACATCATTATGATTCTGCAGAGTCTGACATCCAGACGTCTGAAACTCTGAAACGTTGAGACGCTGGCGTTTCAGACATGAAGCAGCAAGTCCCATCATGGCTCTGATGTACTGAGAGAACATTTTCTATCTTGTGAAACATTGAGATTAGTGTAGCAGGGGATATAGAGAAATAAAGTTATTTCTCTTATAACTGTGTTCTGTTATTCTTTTAAAAAATAAAAAAAAAGTCCTGGTTTGAGCTGAACGCCCCTCATACCTTAAAATGTGCATGTGAATGTCATATTAAACCTTCAGTACGTGACCAAATGGGTGCCACTAATTAGTGGCGCTTTCATTACAGTAATTGTAGTGTTTATTATTGTTATTGTTCAGCTGTGACAATAATGATAGTGGATGTCTTTTTCTTTTCACAGGTATTCCCTTTCCTATCATCGTTGCATGGGCCATTGGTAAGCTGTACTACGACAATGAAAAGTAAGTGCCTTTTATGCATGCGTTCTTCTGCTCTTCTAACATTTATCTATCTATTTATCTATCTATCTGTCTCACACACACGCAAATACAAACATAACCACATTTAATTATCAAGAAATGCTTAATTACCCTGTTGTAATCAACTTTAGTACATGATCAGTGTGGATGTGAATCCAAATTACTGACTGCAGTCATTGTCAAGTTGTGTTACTGTCGTCATGTTTCTGGTCTGCTGTTCTTGCAATAGACAGCTGTTCAGTTAAGAGCACTTATCCACCAAAGACAATCCTTTCTATTTAAGTAATAAAGATTATTACTAGAACCATAATAAACTCCTGATTCTGATTGCACAGAAGACTTCGAATTAATTCCTTCATTTTGATACATTATTGTTTCTATCGTAACAAATTACCCAGGAACTTGAAGAGAATATTGTATGGCAGGTGCAACACTTGAAAAATAATGTGTAGTTGCTACAGTATAGTAGTTTTCCCTGAGAATTTTTAGTAGGTGACTCAAGGGCCAGCTGTATAACTGTCGGAGGTCAACTCACAAAAGGCATTTGTGTAACATGACAACCTGTATTTTTCTTGTCTTATTACCATTAGGAGACAGCAACAGAGACTTTGCTAAAGGAATAATTCTTAGGACGACTCCTTAAATGGAACTATACAGTAAATAAAAGTGCAACATGTTCTTTCCTTAAGTTAAAAAAAAATTACAATAATGTGTGAAAGTTTTGAGCCACCCCTACATTTTTCTATTTTACATATGTAGATTAAATAAAAGAAATGGGCACAAATGTTTCAAGGTCACAGGCTGCAAAGTCCTTAAAGAAGCCATTTAAAAAGTTGGTTGTTTAGGTAACAGCCTCAGCAGCGACCTCATTTCCCCTCTCGTCCGTTTCTACCACTAGGCATTCAGCATCACCAGTACACTAATGATTGGCCTGATCATCTGTCATCATCTGCGCCTGTTAGATGTTAGATTTTTTTTAAATGCTGGAATGATTCATAGATCACTGTGTGGCTTAACAAACGAAAAACATTCCTCTAAAACTGGTCAGGTACCGTGACTGGACTGAAAATGAAAGCTTAAAAAAGGCCTGGATGCCTGGAGAACTAGTCCTCGTCCCTTTCACTCTATACCGCTTATCATGGAGACTCAGGGAGTCAGGGAGACTCTGAGCATAAGGTGGGGTACATCCTGGACGGGGTGCCAGTCCATCGCACACAAGCAAACATTCACATTCCTTAAGACTACATTAAAATATACATGAATGTCTGGTTTTTTGGAAGCAAAATATGAATGTATATGCAGTGGTTCCAGACTTTTGCATGGAGCCGTATATGGGTTTTTGGCCAGTTGGGCTCCTTTCCTGGATCCTTATAATAAAATGATTCTTTTGTGAAGATTGAGCAATTATTTATGATATGAATTGAATCACGATAAGACATTTCCTGAGCACATACTGTCCCATGCCAGACCTCCAGCTTTACTTAAGCTTTTGACCACAATAAGCAGCACATGGAGTAAATTCCCATGCAGGCATTATCAGCTAAACTATTAGCATTTAAAGCTGCACTGTAATTGATTTTGGCAGCCAGCATGCATCAGCTTTTCATACTTTTGACCTCCTGGAGTTTTCACTGCCAGGCGATCGTTTCATCTGCTTCACACTGGAGAGCTGACTCATAACCACACACACATGCTCTTCACACTCACCCAAAAGCCAAATATGCACATGGGATAAGTTTGTTAGTATCTAAACATGTTAATCTTCAAATTATTCCAAGATCATAATCCCCAAACTGCATATCGAACCAACTTCTTTTCTTTCTTTCTTTCTTTCTTTCTTTCTTTCTTTCTTTCTTTCCTTCCTTCCTTCCTTCTTTCTTTCTTTCTTTCTTTCTTTCTTTCACACACATGGTGTGAATAAATGCCCCATTGAACAGAGATTATTTGATTAATAGATGTTGCAATTCACTGCTTGGCCAAAAAAATACAAATAAATCACCACTTCAGAAGGGTTGAATTATTGTCCTGCATCAAGCAAAGAAAACAACTAAGGAGAGGTGAAATTGCTTCAACTGGATTAACAACCCTTCAACAAACCTGAACACTCTGTGGATGAAAGGTTGTCAGAAAAAAGTTATGAATGAAGATCACTTGAACACTTGGAGAAGTTAAAAAAAGTAACCATAGCTATTTTTAATAGTGAAAGTATTTTTTGCTAACTAAGAGCAACCTCATGTTAGTAGGACTAATCAGAAAAAAGCCTTAATTTGCTATTAAGCATAAAGATTGGACTTTGGAGCAACGGAAAAAGAGCCATGTGGTTTGATAAGTTCAGACTGATCCTATTCCAGAGTAATTCGGAGGAAGGGAAGCACATGAAGTGACACCCACAGTATCATGCACAGTGGCAACTGTACAAGCCTCTGGAGGCAGTGTTATAATCTGGGATTGCTTCATTACAGTAGCTCAGGTCTAGACTCAGCAACAATATATGACCTGAATGTACTGAATGACCAGGTCATCACATCAATGGAGTTTTTGCTCCCTGATGGCAAATGGCATATTCCAGGACTCCAACTGTGAAAGAGTGGGTTTGGTAGCATGAGGAATCATTATGTGCTGTAATCAAAGCTAAAGATGGCGGAATGAAATCTTTTTTTGATCAAGCAGTATATCTTGGCTTAAGTGAAAGTTTTATTTTCTTCTGTCTTTATTCCTTCCTCAAATGGGTCTGCTTTTGATTTGAACTTTTAGTCACGTTTGGGGAAAAAAAGCAATTTCTGCTGTTTTTAAAGGTTCTTTTTTTAAAGGTTTCTTTGAAGTAATCACTTTGTTGGATTTGTTCCATCGTCACACCTTTCTTCTCTCTAAATCTCCGTACTGTTTCATCTCCACTCTAAGTGCCTGTAGAAATGGGGAAGGCATTTTAGCCATACCAAAATGGAAGGGAGCATTAATAAATTAAACTTTATTTTTATGTGTGCTTTAGATTATTTTGATACTTAAAGTTATTTGAATACCATTTTTTTTTTTAAGTTTTTGCCTCTGAGAAAAGGCTTTAAAATAAGAATGTATGGCACTGTAATGTACTTAATTCATCTCAGTCAACTTTAAGCTATTCCTTGTATTGTGTATAATGACAATGTTTAAAAAATAAAAGTAATTTTTTTTTCTAAAAAGAAAACCAATTAATCTTTGATTCTCTTATATATTTTACATTGCTGTTTAATTAAGCCAAAGTACATTTTTGGTAGAATACTCAATTACTAAAATATTCGATACCTGCAGCCCTATTGAATACAGTCAGGGATGAAAAGAGGTGAACTGAATGAAAGGTATAGAGGTTCTCTGTAAGCATTTCGGCAATGCAATGCTTTTCTGTATTTAATTGAAGGACTTCCTTGCATTTCTGTTCTGTCTGATTGTAGGTGCTGGTTTGGAAAGCGAACTGGTGTTTATACTGACTACATCTACCAAGGCCCCATGATTCTTGTTCTCCTGGTATGTTAGTGGGTGTCAAAGTAAAAATTCAGCACAAAAGTTTCATTTTTTTTTCATAGTGATTTACATAGTTAAGTTTAATTAATAAGAAATGAAGCATGTATTTATGAGAGGAGAGAGCTTAATTAAAACATTCAAGCTGAAAATCTGGGAAACAGTCAAGCAGGGGAAAAATAAATCACCATATGCTGTGTCTGTAATTGTGAAAATTCAGGTTGCTTATTTTGCTTTATTAGAAATTCAAGGGAAATATCTAGAAGGCAGAGAAACAGCAAATGAGCCCGGATCTAATAGTAACTCAATCCTGTTCAAGCAGGAAAAAAAATACCATTCATAGTCAGGCAAAAACTCCAAAACTTTACAAAAAAGTTTTTTTTAAGTAAAATAAATACAAATTATACTGTTATAATATACCTTTATAATATATAACAATCAGCCATAATATTACATCACTGCCAGGTGAATTCAATACCATTTTACATGTAGTAATTCTACTCCAGTAAACTGGAGACAGGATCATGGGCACCCAAGACCCATCTAGACCTACACAGAAAAACAACATAATAATAAAAAGTCAACACTGTCTCCAGCAGAAAGGTATTAGAACACCCGGCGGATCACAACCTGCCGCGCACATGGCTTAGCAGGAATGAAGTTCAAGGTTGTTGATCCAGCCTCCAAATTCCTTAGATCCATTTCTGATCGAGGAACCATGGGATGCATCAGATAGACAAGCCTACAACCCACAGAAACCAGAGGAGTTCCAGTGACAGACACCATGGTACACACCCAAGAGATCTTGACGCACCACACCCTGTGTCGTCAGAGCTTCCCCGGTGGCATAATGGGAACCCAAAACCTATACAGTAGCTTTATAGAAATGGATTAGAATTTATATCTAGATGCCTAATGAATAAATGACAGTGATGAAGAAAAAATTGATTTAAGAATTAACTCATATTTAACTCATTATTATACATAAAGGAATTATAAATCAAATCATCAATTACTTTAAAACTTTTATTTCATTGAAATTGCTGTTTTAAGAGTTTGCAATCCACATAACATAACCAGTGATATTTCACCTGATATTTCACCTGACTGCTAAAAAAAGGTTAAAATGATCCTGAGATTACTTTCACATAAAGAGGATATAGTAGATTAATATTGCATGTTGTGTTATTATTATTATTATTATTATTATTATTATTATTATATAGGAAAATATTACAGTTGGACACATATGTATAATTGCCCAGCTCTTTCTGATAATAAAATATATTTTTATCATTTGTACAGATCAACTTTATTTTCCTTTTCAACATCGTGAGGATCCTCATGACCAAGCTAAGAGCTTCTACCACATCGGAGACAATTCAGTACAGGTGAGCCAATAAGAGGCCAAGACTACAATGGCCTAACTTAAACAGGTTTACTAAAGGACATTTTATTTATTTAAGGTGTTAGTTACAGTCAGCTACAGAATTACTTGCTTCCATGGTAAAGATGGGTAACCTTGAGTTACTATGGTAAAGTTGACAATAAACCTTGTTTCCCTATGCACATAATTTTGGATTCCACCTATTCATCTGGGAACCTCCTGTAGTCCAGCTAGGAACTGTGGAGGCCTATGGTGACCATTGTGTTTATTCCAATTTTTACAGCCATGGTAGGGTCAACATTAACACGCTATGGGCAATTTGGGAATCTGCATGTTTTTGGATTGTGGGAGGAAACCATCCAAGCATGGGGAGAACAGGCAAACTCCATGCACAGGAGGCAGGAATCAAACCCAGACCCTGGAGGTGCTAGACGACAATGCTAAACACGAAGGCACCATGCCATCCATTCTGGATTGGACCACTATAAAATGTGCATATCTCAGGGTAGAGTACTCAGTTGACAAACTGGATGATAAATCCTGATTGCTCTTGTTTCCTTATTAACCGCAGTTTGAAAAACATTTTACTTCCTCTTGACTTACTAGCTCACTGTGTTAATGCTCTTACTGTAGTTACTGATCAGATGATCGGCAGTTCACCGGGTTGCCTCTGTTGGGCCCTTGAGCATGGCCCTTAACCCTGTCTGCTCCAGGAGTCCATTATAATGGCTGACCCTGCGCTCTGACTCCAGCATCTTAGCAAAGCTGGGATATGTGAAGAAAAAGAATTTCACTGTGCAGAAATGTACAGTATATTTAACAAATAAAAGCTTAACTTAAAAAAGAAAGACAGTTATACAGTTTACAGAAACTAATCTATTCTCTAGTGTCAAGTACGGTGGAGGATCTGAAATACTGCAGGGCTGTTTTTCCTTTAAAGAAAAGCAACATTTTCAAGATAAGTGTCATGAAGGTCTCAGTCTGAGTTGGTTATTAAAGCTGAGTTAAGAGATTCTTATAAAAGTGCATTTCTTTGATTTTTTCTTTTCCCACCCAGAATAAATCAGGGGTGGACACTTTTGCAAGAACCGCATTCTATGTACTGTATAATGTACAATAGTCTGCTTTAAGGTAAAAGGAAAGCAATCCGAACAATGTGTGTTTTTGTCCTTAAGTATCAGTCATTCTGTGAGTCCTGTATAATTCATGACATCCTGTAGTTATTATTTATGTATGTATGATTTGACAGGCACATTCAGTGTCCTGTGGCAAAATAATTCGTGGGGTTCAAACCGAATCGTACTTAGTGTCATGGTATTGAATAGGCAGCGTGACATCCGTCTTAACATCATCGGCAGCGCATGCTGTATTCATCTTTATCGTCTCTTGCTTGCAACCGATGATTACATTCCCTCTGTATAATCTGATTGATTCGTTTGCCAATCGTTTGATGACAGTAATGAAGCTCTGTCATTTGCAGTAATTACATTGTAGGGCAACAGCCCTCATTGCTGATTATGCTCCTACAATCGATCAAGGAGCGTTTATTTTTTTTATGTTGTTTTTTTGCAGTTTGATAACTATAAAGCAAAATAACTCACGTGCACCTGCTTCCACAAGAGATAAATGCAATTGAGGAACCGGTGGTGCAAATTTCACTACATCCATCTAACAAGGTTTCTTTTTAGTTCTGTCAATATCACGGTTATAAGGGGCACAGGTCTCATTTGCAGCACAGTCACATTTGCAAACACTTCCATCTCAATGTCGAGCTGGCTGAAGATTCAACCTGGCAGTCTGTTAGTCGGTTTTGGATCACACGTGAGCACTTTTACATCGATTTGCAGCGAAGTGACAGATTTCCTCAGAAACGGATTAGACCAAGATGGCGCCGGTTAGGTCGGCTGCCGTCAGGACTGCTCCGACCACCTTTTCTTTGTTTTTGTTCTTTAAGTTAGTTTTCAGTGTTTTAAAATCGGCAAAATCACCACCATTGAGTACATTAGGTATGATAGAGACACTCTTGTTTCTATTGGTATACAATGTACTCACAATTCGACAGTTTCAACTCCGGATCCGAGCTGGCCGAGTGAGATCCTGAGGGAGAACAATGGACGCGATGCGAAGCGACGAACCCGAGGGAGACGAGCTGGGGTGAGGAACCGGCTCAGGGCCCGTGCACACCGCACACCTCTGCATAGTATCCTGCTCGCCAACGTCCAGTCACTGGAGAACAAGCTCGATGACCTCAGGGCCAGGATAAAGTTCCAGAGAGACATTCGGGACTGCAATCTCCTCTGCTTCACCGAGACATGGCTGAACCCAGCGGTGCCAGACCACGCCATACACCCGGCCGAGTTCTTCTCGGTTCACCGCATGGACAGGACGCGGGACTCGGGGAAGTCAAGAGGAGGCGGCGTGTGCTTAATGGTGAACAACAGCTGGTGCAACAGCGCGAGCGTTGTTCCTCTTACACGCTCCTGCACACCAAACCTGGAACTACTGTCCATCATGTGTCGTCCATTTTATCTTCCACGGGAGTTCACATCGGTCATAATCAATGCCGTTTACATACCACCACAAGCGGACACTGAAACTGCCTTATGCGAGCTGCATGAGGCGCTCACACAGCACCAGACACAGCACCGGGACGCTGCGCTCATTGTGGCGGGGGATTTTAATAGTGCCAACCTCAAACGCGCAGCGCCGAACTTTTATCAGCACATCACCTGCCCCACCAGGGGCGAAAGGACACTGGACCATTGCTGTACCACGGTCAAAGACGGTTACAAGGCACAATCTCGTCCAGCGTTTGGTAAATCCGACCACGCCGCCATCTTCCTCATGCCAAAATATAAACAAAGGCTGAAACAGGAAGTGCCGGCTCAGAGGGAGGTCGCGCGCTGGACGGACCAATCGGTGGCCGCGTTACAGGACGCACTCGATGACGCAGACTGGGACATGTTCAGAAACAGCTCCGATGATGACGTCAGCGTGTTTACGGAAGCGGTTGTGGGATTTATTGAGAAGCTAGTGGACGATACGGTAGAGAAAAAGACTATCAGAACGTTTCCCAACCAGCCGTGGGTGGATAAAACCATCCGCGACGCTCTGAGATCTCGCACCGCTGCCTACAACACGGGACTTGCGTCGGGGGACATGGAACCGTACAAGGCTGCGGCATACAACGTCCGGAAGGCGGTGAAAGAGGCGAAGCAGCGCTACGGGAGAAAACTAGAGTCACAGCTTCAACAGAGTGACTCTAGGAGCCTGTGGCAGGGACTGAGAACAATAACGGATTATAGAGCACCAACATCCGGTATGACGAACGCGGACGCGGCTCTGGCAGACGAGCTCAACACATTTTACGCTCGCTTCGAGGCTGCAGCTAAAGACGCTAGCAATGCTAATGCTAACGGCGCTAATGCTAACGGCGCTAATGCTAACGGCTGCAGACAGGAAGACACAGCCAGCACCAGAAACGCGCTCATCATCTCCGAGCACGACGTGAGGAGAGCCTTCAAGAGAGTGAACACCAGGAAAGCAGCAGGACCAGACGGCATCTCGGGTCGTATTCTCAGAGCCTGCGCAGACCAGCTAGCACCTGTGTTCACTGAGATATTCAACATCTCTTTATCTCAGTCGGTGATCCCCACATGCTTCAAAGAGTCCATCATTGTTCCTGTTCCAAAGAAACCACATCCTGCTTCCCTCAATGACTATTGCCCTGTAGCCCTCACCTCAGTAGTGATGAAGTGCTTTGAACGCCTTATCAGAGACTTCATCATTTCTTCACTACCCGACACACTGGACCCACTACAGTTTGCATACCGTCAGAACCGCTCCACAGACGATGCAATCTCTCATCTCCTCCACACATCACTCACTCACCTGGACTCTAGGAAAGGGAATTATGTTAAAATGCTCTTCATCGACTACAGCTCTGCTTTTAACACAATAATTCCCTCCACACTCACCACCAAGCTGGAGCACCTGGGACTGAGCTCATCTATATGTCAGTGGATCTCCAATTTTCTGACTGACAGACCACAGGCAGTAAGGATGGGCGGACATGTCTCAGCTACACTCACTCTCAGCACTGGAGCCCCCCAGGGTTGTGTTCTGAGCCCCCTGCTGTACTCTTTGTACACCCACGACTGCGTGGCCACTACCAACTCCACCTCCATCATCAAGTTTGCTGACGACACCGTCGTGGTCGGACTGATCACCAACAATGACGAGTCGGACTACCTAGAGGAGATTGGAAATCTGGAGAACTGGTGCCAGAGGAACAATCTCCTCCTGAACGTCAGTAAGACAAAGGAGCTGATAGTGGACTTTAGTACAAAGCAGGAGAGGAACTACCAGACCCCCGTCATCAACAGGAGCCCAGTGGAGAGAGTGGACAGCTTCAGATACCTCGGTGTTCACATCACGCAGGACCTGTCATGGTCCTGTCACATCAACACCGTGGTGAAAAAAGCCCGGCAGCGTCTTTATCACCTCAGACGCTTGAGAGACTATAGACTGCCCTCCAAGGTGCTCAGGAACTTCTACTCCTGCACCATAGAGAGCATCCTGACGGGAAACATCACGACCTGGTTCGGGAACAGCACCATGCTGGACAGACGAGCTCTACAGAGGGTGGTGCGATCAGCCGAGCGCATCATCCGCACTGAGCTCCCTGACCTACACTCCATCTACAGCAAGCGGTGCTGGACTAAGGCCAGGAAGATCATGAAGGACCTCAGTCACCCCGGTAATGGACTGTTCTCTTTGTTGCGGTCTGGGAAGAGATTCCGCTCCCTAAAGGCCAACACAGAGAGACTGAGGAGGAGCTTCTTCCCGCAGGCGATAAGGTCTCTCAACCACACAACAACACCTCCACACAGGACTAATAACATCTTTTAAGCTCACAACACTGACTGGACAATCATGGACACATTCATGTCACCTTCATGCATGTTTGCACAACCACTGACACTTTAATCCTATATTTCTATATTTCTGCAATATTTTATTATGCCCTTATGCACAGTTAATTTTACTAGTTAAAATTATATTCTTTAGTATTTCCTTTTTATTGATTATTTATTTTACGTACAAGCTTTTATTTTATTTTCTTTTTTTAAGGTCACTGGCGGTCGTATAAAGCATTTCACTGCATATTATACTGTGTATGATTGTGTATGTGACCAATAAAATTTGAATTTGAATTTGAAACGCCAGGGTGCTGCACTTAACGTTAAAACTGAAAATGTATTATGGTTTATGCTACATGCTAACGACTTGCTCGTTTATTTGCAGGGTCAACAGATGATCATTTCCTTTGAATGAGTAATATGGAGCATTTTGTGTACACAGTGAATGTGCATTTTGAGTGCAAGTTCATAGAACTCAGTAATCTTTTCCTGAGATTACTTTAAGCGATCCCCCCCCCCCCACACACACACACACCTCCAGAAATTATCAAATAAAATTTAATTAAATGAAAAACTCCCAATAGTCTATGAGTAGCCCAAGTAGCCAGTGTAAGGATTTATCCAATAACAGAAACTTCAAAGCACTTTTGGGTGTCGCTCTGGGTAGAGAGAGCGTCTGCCTAATGCTTTAAATGTCGATTGAATTTTATTTTGTACATGTTTAAAGCTTAAAATTTTGCTGAATGAACCGCTAGATCTGTTCGCTGTGCTTCAACATGCTCCATGGAAAACTCAATGATGATGAGTGTCCGAATGTTCTCCGGTTTAAGTTCTAAGACAAGTGTCCTGAGTATATAGAACATACTGTATCACATGCATCTGCTACTCCTTCAAAAAGCATGAGCCATTTATAGATGTCTAGTGAATGATAAGGATCATAGCCTTATAAGGAATTAGGAAGAGCTCAAGGGAACGAAGGGAGCGAGATGGGGAAGCGTGTGATCAGAAAACACTAACATGCAAAAAGACCAACGAGCATTTCAAAACGTTTAATGTTCACTATAGGGCCAAAAGTTTGTGGACACATGTGCTTGTTGAACATTCAATTCCAGGTTTTGTCTCTCTTTTAATAACCTCTACCCTTTTGGAAAGGCTTTTCACTAGATTTTGGAGCATGGCTGGAGGTATTTGTGCTCATTCAGCCACAAGACACATTAGTGAAGTCAGGCACTTAATGAAAGGTGAGGAAGTCTAGGGTGCTTCAGTCAGTTTTCCAGGTCATGGCAAAGATGTTCGGCAGGGTTGAACTCGGGGCTCTATGCGGACCATTCGAATTCGTTTACATCAACCTTGGGGAAGCTGTTTCTTCATAGAGCTTGCTTGCTTTATGCATGGAATGTTGTAATGCTGGAGCATGTTTGCCTCTCTTAGCTCCAGTGAAGGGACATTGTAATGCTGCAACATGCAAAAAAAATCAGAATGCATTTGTTTTTATTACCTCTGGTCATGAAGGTATTCACTAATATACGGTTTGCCTGCATTTCCTTACTGTCTGACTCATTGCATTTTATCAGACTGCAGAGGCAAATTATCGTCCTTGATCTACTTTGCAGGAATAGCAGATCAAGCCAAGAAACACATCAGTTCATGTTGAGCGAGTTCTACAATATAGGCGTTCAGAACCGATCTGTAAGTGCTCTTTAATGACATCTTTCATTTGTCTTGTTACAGGAAAGCGGTAAAGGCCACTCTGGTCCTGCTGCCTCTCCTTGGCATCACCTACATGCTTTTCTTTGTGAACCCCGGAGAGGACGAGATCTCCAAAATCGTCTTCATCTATTTCAATTCCTTCCTCGAGTCATTTCAAGTAAGAAATCTCCTTTTGCAAATCCTGAAAGAATTACGGCACAACATGAGTTATTTTTCGTTTTTGCTGGAAGTGTTATACAGTTTGTCATCTGTCTCCATAAAACAGATTAAATGAATGGAATGGTTTATTTTAGAAGACGACTCGCACCAGTCAAACTTTAACATCACCGTTTATGTTTTGTGAAAGACAGGACTAATAATAAACTGCTTGCAGTTGGTCTTTTGCCATTATGGAAAGTTATATAATATCGATGCTGGCTTGGCAAGTCACACGGTTTAAATTTGAAAAGAGTTAATTCATTCCTTACAACTCCGCTCATTGGGAGATGCCTGTGTTCTGTTGGAAGTATTGAAATATTGATCGAAGCACTGCATTCAAAAGAGCTCGGCTTAATATGTGTGGAGAGATGTTTAGCCTTCAAAGGAAATTGTTTGCTATTTTGGTTCTTTATAACCCAACCCTGTACTGATTTTCAAATACTGCATGGTAACACCATTTATGAAGCACATATTCATAAATCTTCACATTCACTAAGCACTTAGCATTAATGCAACTCATTCATGGACTTATCTAATCAGCCATTTGTGTGGGACCAGTACAATGCATACGGTAAAAGCTTGGACCCAGGCAGTTCAAACTGGTGAAGTTGTTGTAATGGTGTCTAATGGAGTTTTCTTGGCACACCTTGGGAATGTGAAGTCATTTGAATGCCATGGCCTGTATGAGTGTTCTTTGCTGACTGTGCGCATCACTTCATGTCCACATGGCCACCCTTATACCAGAACAATGATAAACATGAAATGATGAAATTATGTATGAGATCGATGTTCCTCAGCGCCGTTCCCTGTTACTGGATCTGAATCCAATGGAAAACCTTTGAAATGTTGGAGATTTACATCATGGAAGTCTGTCTGAAAAATCATACCAAGATGTGTTACAATAATAATAGTAATAATATTATACACACATTATAATGATGTGTCCAGAAAAGCCTTTATAATTAAGCATCGCACATGAAGGAGAGCTGTGCTGATATTCAGTACAATAGCATGACCTTGAGTGTGATATTGCTTTTACAGTATACAACAAACACCATTCATGAATTTATATACAGTGGTGTGAAAAACTATTTGCCCCCTTCCTGATTTCTTATTCTTTTGCATGTTTGTCACACTTAAATGTTTCTGCTCATCAAAAACCGTTAACTATTAGTCAAAGATAACATAATTGAACACAAAATGCAGTTTTTAAATGAAGCTTTACGTTATTATGGGAGAAAAAAAACTCCAAATCTACATGGCCCTGTGTGAAAAAGTGATTGCCCCCCTTGTTAAAAAATAACTTAACTGTGGTTTATCACACCTGAGTTCAATTTCTGTAGTCACCCCCAGGCCTGATTACTGCCACACCTGTTTCAATCAAGAAATCACTTAAATAGGAGCTACCTGACACAGAGAAGTAGACCAAAAGCACCTCAAAAGCTAGACATCATGCCAAGGTCCAGAGAAATTCAGGAACAAATGAGAATAAAAGTAATTGAGATCTATCAGTCTAGTAAAGGTTATAAAGCCATTTCTAAAGCTTTGGGACTCCAGCGAACCACAGTGAGAGCCATTATCCACAAATGGCAAAAACATGGAACAGTGGTGAACCTTCCCAGGAGTGGACGGCCGACCAAAATTACCCCAAGAGCGCAGAGACAACTCATCCGAGAGGCCACAAAAGACCCCAGGACAACATCTAAAGAACTGCAGGCCTCACTTGCCTCAATTAAGGTCAGTGTTCACGACTGCATGGCCTGCATGACGGAAAAAAAAACGGCCTGCATGGCAGATTTCCAAGGCGCAAACCACTTTTAAGCAAAAAGAACATTAAGGCTCGTCTCAATTTTGCTAATAAACATCTCAATGATTGCCAAGACTTTTGGGAAAATACCTTGTGGACCGACGAGACAAAAGTTTAACTTTTTGGAAGGTGCGTGTCCCGTTACATCTGGCGTAAAAGTAACACAGCATTTCAGAAAAAGAACATCATACCAACAGTAAAATATGGTGGTGGTAGTGTGATGGTCTGGGGTTGTTTTGCTGCTTCAGGACCTGGAAGGCTTGCTGTGATAGATGGAACCATGAATTCTACTGTCTACCAAAAAATCCTGAAGGAGAATATCCGGCCATCTGTTCGTCAACTCAAGCTGAAGCGATCTTGGGTGCTGCAGCAGGACAATGACCCAAAACACACCAGCAAATCCACCTCTGAATGGCTGAAGAAAAACAAAATGAAGACTTTGGAGTGGCCTAGTCAAAGTCCTGATCTGAATCCTATTGAGATGTTGTGGCATGACCTTAAAAAGGCGGTTCATGCTAGAAAACCCTAAAATAAAGCTGAATTACAACAATTCTGCAAAGATGAGTGGGCCAAAATTCCTCCAGAGCGCTGTAAAAGACTCGTTGCAAGTTATCGCAAACGCTTGATTGCAGTTATTGCTGCTAAGGGTGGCCCAACCAGTTATTAGGTTCAGGGGGCAATTACTTTTTCACACAGGGCCATGTAGGTTTGTATTTTTTTTCCCCCTAAATAATAAAAACCCTATTTTAAAAACTGCATTTTGTGTTTACTTGTGTTATCTTTGACTAATAGTTAAATGTGTTTGATGATCAGAAACATTTTGTGTGACAAACATGCAAAAGAATAAGAAATCAGGAGGGGGGCAAATAGTTTTTCACACCACTGTATCTTGAATGCACTTGTATTACTTGATAAAAAAAAAACAAATCTGAACAGATTGTGTATTAGTGAGCATGCTATTCTTATAAGAAGCCATTGCACTATAGCACATTTCATATGTACAAATGATAAGTATCATCCAGTGCAGTTATGGAGAACGTCTATTATCGAAAGGATTTTAAAATGGTAGGAATGGCTATTTTAACAGCTTTAGCAATGGAAAGAGGCAATGGTTTGGCTTTAAGCAGGAGCATAGTGTGGTACTGTAATTAGATTTTTTTTTTTTCAGGCACCGCTGTACTATACCGGTAATAAAAACAATAACTGTGCTTCCTAATCAGAGCAAAACTTGCCTGCAATTCGGTTTATGTAAAACATATATGCATGCTTTTCTTCTACAACACATCCTAAAATGACGTAACCGTTCTCTCTCCGTTTTGTCTCTCAAGGGTTTCTTCGTGTCGGTGTTTTATTGCTTCCTGAACAGTGAAGTAAGTAAACTCTTTTGCATTCCACTCCCGCTTTACTCTTTCCCCTTTTAACAACCCTCACTCATTTTAGACCTGCAGAAGCATATCCGCACTGCGTCCCCTAGGGAGAACGGGGATAAAAAACGCACTCCGTGTCAAAGACATCCAAAGTCTGAAACGCTGTGCAAGCAAGCCTGAGTAATTTGGCCAGACTCTCTGAGACTGACCTGTGGAATCAATAAGATCACATCGAGCTCAAATTTCTTACTCGCAGCTGGAGTCAATAACAAAGAGGGGTCAGTAATGATAAAAACAAGATTGTCATAAAATATTCATCCACATTATGGCGAGTATTAAATAAGCAGTTAGATTCTTCTGAGATTATTAGTGCACGCTGTTGGGTTCTAGCATATCGCTAACATGGGGTAGGAATTGAACCTACAGGGATCAAATGTACCTTAGAAAAGGGAGAACGAAAATGATAGGTGCTTGATCCAAGGTCAGTTTGAATCAAGAACAAAATCTAAGCGAAACATTTCATCTTAAATTCATATTGCAAGAACAACATGATGTCAACATCAGTGCTTGTTGATTTATTTCCGTAACCCAGTATTATAATATACACAGTCAGCATCACAGTGTGTGGTAGTATTCATGCCTTCCAGATTCATGTTTGATCCTGAGCTCTGGTTACTGTCTCTTTGGAGTCCTGCATTGCTGTATGGGTTTCTCAAGGGAAACGAACAAAAATATGCCGGCCGGTAACAATGTTTGAATGGCATTTTCACACTTTCAGAGCGAGCACAAAAAGAACACAGTGTCAGACATTCCTTCATTATTACATTATTAAGTGATAAAAATAGTGAATAAATTCCCGCTCTACTTTAATAGGAAGACATTTAGTTATGCAGTTCATTTCATTTATTCAACATGCAACTCATGAGACAGTAAATTAATGCATAAATGCAAATCAAGAGCTTTAGTTAATGTTCAAATCAAACATCAGAATAGGAGAAAAGTCTGACCTATGTGAATGTAATCATGCCATGGTGATTGGTTCCAGATGGACTGGTTTGAGTATTTCAGAAACTGTTCCAATTTTTTTTCCCCATTTTTTTCCCACTGGGGTTCAGTGCCGTCCCAAAGTCTTAAAAATGACTTTGTAACCCTTTCCAGACTGATACATCCAAATACTTTGTTTCTAATCTGTTCTTGAATTTATTTAGATGGTGTTCTTACATTTTTTAAATCTTTTATCTTCTTGCACTTTGTCAGACAGGTTTTATTTTAAGTGATTTCTTGATTCAACAGGTCTGGTACTGTAGTAATCAGGTCTGGGTGTTGCAAGTAAAATTTGCTTCCAAATTTCTAAAAATCACATTCATGATTTAGAATGGGAGATTTCCTTTTTTCACATAGGGCCAGGCAGGTTTGGACAGCTTCTTTTCCCTTAATGAATGAAATCATCATTTAAAAACTGTATTTTCTATTTACTCAGGTTATTTTTTGTGTAATATTAAAATTAGTTTGATCTGAATCAAATATGCAAAAAACAATAACAATCAGGAAGGGACATATACTTTTTTCATGGCACTGTACAGTACGTGTTTATTAAAGATGGGCGGGGGGGCGGTAATTTAGTGATGTATCATGGTTATTTGCAGTGGCAATACATGTACAGTATCACCAAACCGACCACAAAACGCATTTTAAAAAGTAATTTAATATATGTTTGCATTTGAAGTGGTAAAATGTCAAAGTGGTAAAAATCAAACTAATTTTAATATTACACAAAAAATAACCTGAGTAAATAGAAAATACAGTTTTTAAATGATGATTTCATTCATGATTTACTGTTTTAAATTGTTCACAGGTTGGCAGGAGACACAGTGTCCAGTGTAGTAGGAGCAAATTATTTGCTAAGATTGTTTAGAATTGTAATCAAATCCAGAAAAAAAAGTTTAATATCTAATCAAGATATTTATAGAATTGCATTATCATGGTATCATATCAGGGGCTTTTATCAATGGGTCTTACTTTCTGTCACTCATCTCTCCTTACTATTCACGTGTTTTTGTCTCATCCAAAGATTTCTTTTCATGTCAATCTACAATCTATTTTGACCTTCTGAATTATCTGCAAAACTGTAGGTCAGCGGTTATGGCATGCACAATGCCATACATGGATTCGAGCGCCATGGTGTACGCCCCCAAGGTGCACCTCAACTTGTTCTTCTGTTAAACAGCATCGCAATCCCAAAATAAAATCCATTCTTACCCGCTATCAATCTAAACCAATCCACTGGCAAATATAGCAGCTTCTTAACACTTAAGCATAAGATTATACAGGGATTCAGCAGATCAATACTGGGACATGTGCCTCAGTAAAAGGGGTCTAGTTGTGCTCACGGGAGGCACATCAGAGTCTGCTAAGTCTTTGTTGTTTTTCTTGAAGTAATTGGTGTACTCTGCATCAGGGTCACTCGCTCAGGTTGTTAGTCACCGTCTGAAGCACAACTTTAAAAACAATGCAGTTCATTAGTTACATGTCTTGGGAATGATGGCATCAAATAAAACATTCTCATGTCACGTCTAGTCTTAAGGACATGCATCCTGTCCTAATGGGTTAGTTTATTTCTGCTCGCATCTCTTTCATGCACGATTCTGATTGGTTAAAGGAGTTTTCTATAGCAGCAGCATTGAGAGTAGCTCTGGCTGTAAGGTTTATATAAATGTTCCAATTTTTGATGCATTTTACTGTGTTTTTTGTAGAAACATCTTACACAGGAAGTGAGCGCTGCACATACAGTAAGCACATAAAGTTTAAAGACTTGTTGATGTTAACACTTCTAGAAGGACCATGACCATCAAATATCAAACTCCTCCTGTGTGTTATTTATATAACGTCTTAGGATTCTAAATGAACCCCACCAAATCTCTGTCGCCAGTAAACTCTTTACCTCTCAACCATTATCAACGACCATTCCAAAAAAAGTTTGTCTGAGCAATTTTATTATCACAGTGTACAGTATCTATAGTAAGGACAGAATCCTTACTATGAAGTGCATTTACATGGATTCTAATGTTCCACTAATCATGATCTGAATCCGATCTTAATGAGAGAAACCTTTTATAATTCACTTAATAGGTCAATTTGTTTCCATATAAAAACACTTGATCAGATAATAATCTTATTAGAATAAGTATACACAGTGTCTCACAAAAGTAAGTACACCTTTCACATTTTAGCAACTACTTTATTATACGTTCTCAAGGAACAATACTATAGAAATGAAAATGTAATATACTTTAAAGTAGTCAATGTGCAGCTTGTATAGCAGTACAGATTTATTGTTCCCTTTTCGAGGCTTCACTCAATGCTGCGTTAGAACGCTTATGAGAACTATCTTGTCGCATTGCCGGCCATGAAGCATGTGTGGAAAAACGCCATTATCTGGCTATATATAACCTCGGTCAGGTGACGTCATCTGATTAGAACAGGTGGAGGTTATAAATACCGGAAGCCGGCAACAAAACCTCAGATCATTTGTCTTCATGCCGATTTGTGATCGCGTGTGTGCAGCAAGCATTTAAAAAAAAAAAATCATTCTTAACAGAGAGAAAAAAAGCAATAAAACTCACCAGATATAATGGCCGAGTTTAGTGTTTCATGCCCGTGCGGTAACCGTCTTTCTCAAGACGATAGACATAGTCTCTGTTTCGAGTGTTTGGGTGAAAGCCACGCTCTCCTTGGACTTGAAGGAGAGTGTGGGCACTGTGATAATCTCCAGATGAAAGTGCTACGAGCGCGTCTCGCGTTCTTTAGGGAGCCACGAGCCGCTCTGCACTCCTGGGGCTCACAGGTTGATTTGGCCGAGGCACGAGAGACGGAGCCCCTCCTTTCTCTCGCTTCCTCCCTGGATCACTCTCTCTCTCCCTCCACTTCGCGAGCGCACCTCGGTGCTTCTCGGGAGTGTTTGGGAGAGACTCACTCTCTTGCTTCCTTTGAAATGGATGTAGCTACCTCAGAACGATCCTCTAGGGATGATAAAGGGTATGAGGAATTAATTGAGGTTATAACACGCGCAGTTGAACGTTTACACATTGACTGGCCACAAGAGCAAGCTCATACAAAACGTTCCAAACTGGATGACAGATTTCTGTCGGGTGGCCAGGAGATGGCGCCACAACGCCGTTCTCTCCCCTTTTTTGATGATCTCCACAACGAGTTATCTCGTTCATGGAGACGTCCTTTTTCTTCCCGTATTTTTGAACCTTCAACTTCGTTTTATTCGAACATTGTTGATGCAAAGGCACAGGGTTATGTGATGATGCCCCAGATTGAGGAGACGCTCGCGGGCTATCTCGCTCCTGGAACATCATCCTCATTAAAAAAGCCAACCCTTCCCTCCAAGGCATGTAGAACTTCTTCTACCCTGTTAGGGAAGGCGTTCCAAGCAGCTGGTCAGGCCGGCGCTTCCTTGCACACCATGGCGGTTTTGCAGGCGTATCAGGCCGACCTGCTGAATGATCTGAGCACGAGCGGCAATATGAATCAGGAAGCATTCATAGAATTACGCCGGGCTACTGAGCTGTCCCTGCGTGCGACGAAACAGACAGCCCGTGCTATTGGCCGTTCTATGGCCTCCCTGGTGTCTGCAGAGAGGCACCTCTGGCTAAATCTAACTGGCATTAAGGACAAAGATCGGGCATTCCTTCTCGATGCTCCCATCTCACCCTCAGGCCTATTTGGCGAAGCAGTAAATACTGTTGCCACCAGATTTAGAGAGGCCAGTCTCTATGAACAAGCTTTTGGGAAATTTATCCCACTCCGTGCCCAGGTGTCGAGGCCATCGGCCACCCAACCTCGACCCGATCTGAGTCTCGATAGACGAGAGGCGCAGAAGGAAAGCGTCAGTAGCCGCGCACCCCCCCCCCTTAAGGACTGGGGTACGGCTCGGCGCCCCCCTCAGGCCGCCCCCAAAAAAATAGACTGCTCTGTCTTCTTCGCGAAGAAGCGTTCCTGATAGCAGAGCTCAGGACCGTGGGGGTGACCCCCCCTGGGGACAGGCACATAGGAGCATGCCCCCCGGGCACCCCCAGGAGATCGATGTTCAGTTTCCGCCGCCTTTGGTGTTTCGGACAACACCGGTCTCCGACACATTAGTCCTTCGGTCGCATCCTGCTATATTCCAGGACACCGAACCACTAACACCCCCCAGCCCAGTAGAAGTACTTGCACCCCTTTCGGGGGAAGCTGGCAGCGTGGAAGCTACTGCCAGGCATATCCCCCTGGGTTTTAAAGACTGTAGAGAAAGGATACAGGATCCAGTTTGCATATCGCCCTCCGCGTTTCAACAGCGTGGTCTCCACTTCCGTGATATCGGAAAGGGCGCATTTTCTGAGTTCCGAACTCCAGAAATTACTGCAGAAGGGAGCCATAGAACAGGTTCCTCCTCCAGATATGGAGTCAGGTTACTACAGTCGGTACTTACTGGTCCCCAAAAAGGACGGGTGGTCTGCGTCCAATTCTGGAACTTCAAAATGTTGACCATAAAGACTATTGTTTCACAAATCCAACCACAGGATTGGTTTGTGACAGTAGATTTAAAGGACGCATATTTCCACATAGAAATTTTGCCACAGCACAGGAAGTTCCTGAGGTTCGTTTTGGGGGAAAAGCCTACCAATTTCGGGTTCTTCCATTCGGTCTAGCCTTATCACCCCGCACATACACAAAATGCATGGATGCAGTTCTGGCTCCTTTGAGACTCCAGGGCATCCGCATTCTGAATTACATAGATGACTGGCTAATCCTGGCCCAGTCTCAGCAGCTAGCACTTCGACACCGAGATGTCGTCCTAGCTCATCTTCACTCGCTGGGATTGAGACTCAACACCACGAAAAGCGTTCTCTTTCCAGCACAAGTGACAACCTACTTGGGCATCAGGTGGAATTCGATCGCTATGCAGGCACATCTGTCTCCTGCTCGCGTCGAATCCATAAACAACGTTCTGAAGGAAATCAGACTAGACCAAGAAGTGACTGTACATCACTTACAAAAATGTTTAGGCCTCAATGCAGCTGCATCCATGGTGATACCCTTGGGTCTCCTGCACATGAGAGCTTTTCAGCTGTGGTTAAGAGCCAGGGGAGTTCACATGAGAACAAATCCCCGAAGGCAGATAAGGGTTACGCGCAAAGGACTTCGTACCCTTTCTATGTGGTTCAGACCCCGGTTTCTCACCTTGGGTCCCACTCTAGGTCCGTCTTGTCGTCGCAAAATGCTAATGACAGACGCTTCCCTTACCGGCTGGGGCGCGGTCTTGGATGGCCGTCCAGCCCAGGGGTCTGGAGAGGCCACCTTTTCGCATGGCACATCAATTGCCTCGAAATGATGGCTCTATTTTTAGCTGTACAGCATTTCCTCCAGCAGCTGAGAGGCTACCATGTCCTAGTGCGGGTGGACAGCACATCGGTAGTCTCCTACATAAATCGCCAGGGCGGCCTGCGTTCGCGACGCTTGAACCAACTAGCACATCAGGTTCTGCTCTGGGCTCAGGACAAATTCCTGTCCCTCAGGGCGATTCACATTCCAGGGTACAGGAATGTGGGAGCAGACTTTCTGTCCAGACAAGCTGTGAATCACGGGGAATGGAAACTCCACCCCGAAGTAGTCATTCAAATCTGGGAGAGATTCTCTACAGCAGAGGTGGACCTCTTTGCCTCACAGGAGACTGCACAATGTCCCCTTTACTACTCTCTTGGCGCTTTTCCACTGCATAGTACGGCACGACACGGTTCAGTTCAGCTCACTTTTGGGGGGTTTTCCACTGGGAACAGTACCTGGTACCTGGTCCTTTTTTTAGTACCACCTCAGCCGAGGTTCCAAGCGCACCGAACCGTTACCAAAACGTGACGTGTAAACTCTGCTGGTCACTGATTGGCCGGAGAAAATCGTCATTAATGCGTCACCGAACTTGCGACACGAGACACAACAGAACCGCTATATTTAGAAACAGCCAGAGAAGGATCGGACGCACCTTTTTGTATTAACCAAAAATTTTCTTTGGCTGCCATCAGCCTCTTTTGAAACAAACTCCTTCGTCTCGCTGTTAAAAACATCCACATGCCGAGAATGAAGAACACCATGCCGTCGATATGCTCCATTGTTGTGTGTTTGTTTGTGGCGTGTTTACGATGACGTCACGGCAGTAGAGGCGCCGCGACTATAACGACACGTGAATAATCCCGCCCACTCTAAAGCGGTACTACACTGCAGTGGAAGCGCAAAAAGAGCCGAACTGAGCCGAATCGAAGTGAGCTGTACTGAACCGTGCTGTGCCGAACTATGCAGTGGAAAAGAGGCATCTGACTCATCCAGCTCCCCTGGGTCTGGACGCGATGGCCCATACATGGCCCAATTTACGCCTCTATGCGTACCCTCTGATAGCTCTGCTCCTGGCGAGGGTCTGTCAACACGGTTTGCGCCTCTTATTGATAGCGCCCCATTGGCCGGCCCGAGTATGGTTCTCAGAGATAATATCGCTCCTCGACGGCTCACCTTGGATGATTCCAGTGAGGAGGGATCTTCTATCTCAGGCGCAGGGGACAATATTTCATCCCCGGCCCGAGCTCTGGAACCTTCACACTTGGCCCCTGAACGGGACCAATTGAGTCAAGCCGGCCTTTCAGCCGGCGTAATTGACACCATCCTAAGTGTTAGGGCTCCCTCCACTAGAAGGATTTATGCCTTCAAATGGAAGGTATTCGAGAGCTGGTGCATGGCAAAGCAGATGGACCCAGTCCACTGCCAAATTGTTTCAGTGCTGGAATTCCTGCAAGAGAAATTGTCCTCGGGCTTGTGCCCTAGTACCCTCAGAACGTACGTGGCCGCTATTTCAGCCTGCCACGTCCTGTCTGAAGGGGTTACTGTAGGAAATCACCCTTTAGTTGCCCGTTTCATTCGTGGAGCTAAACGGTTGAGACCACCCACTAGAGTCACGGCTCCCTCTTGGGATTTATCTATCGTGCTCGAAGGTCTGATCGACACTCCTTTTGAACCGCTAGAGTCAGCGACCGACAAGCTTCTGACTCTCAAGATGGTTCTTCTTATGGCCATAACCTCTCTAAAGAGGATCGGAGACCTGCGTGCATTGTCAGTCTCCCCATCTTGCCTGGACTTTGCCCCTGGGCTAGTCAAGGCCATTCTGCATCCTCACCCAAACTATCTACCGAAAGTTCCTTTCTCAACCATGTACCCTGTCGTCCTGGAAGCCTTCTGTCCTCCGCCTTTTGCGGATCCGGAGCAGGAGAAACTTCACCTACTGTGCCCAGTACGTGCTCTTCAGGCTTATGTCCACCGCACCAGCCAGTGGCGTAAGTCAGAGCAACTTTTTATATGTTATGGAGGCCGCAACTGGGGGGCGGCCACCACCACACATACTCTGTCACACTGGGTGAGAGATGCTATTGCCCTCTCCTATGAGGCACGTGGACTCACTTCGCCCCTAGGAGTCAGGGCTCATTCAACCAGAGGGGTCGCCTCATCTATTGCTCTTGCAAGAGGTACTCCCCTGCAACAAGTGTGTGACGCGGCGGGTTGGTCCTCTCCCCACACATTTATAAGATTTTATAGTCTGGATGTCCATGCCACTCCGGGCTCACGAGTCCTCGGGTCAGCTTCCCGGACATGAATCTGAGACCTTCTCGGCCTTGTGCGCACACGCTACACAACCTTGAGGTCCAGACACCTGTAGTGCAGCGGCGTTGGTATTCTCGTTCCCATAAGCGTTCTAACGCAGCATTGAGTGAAGCCTCGAAAAGGGAACGTCTCGGGTTACTTTGCAGTAACCCTGTTCCCTGAGAGGCGGGAACGAGATGCTGCGTCCGAACGCCGCACTACCATGTGACCGGACGTCCATTCAGACAAATAATCTGAGGTTTTGTTGCCGGCTTCCGGTATTTATAACCTCCACCTGTTCTAATCAGATGACGTCACCTGACCGAGGTTATATATAGCCAGATAATGGCATTTTTCCACACATGCTTCATGGCCGGCAATGCGACAAGATAGTTCCCATAAGCGTTCTAACGCAGCATCTCGTTCCCGCCTCTCAGGGAACAGGGTTACTGCAAAGTAACCCGAGACGTTTTCTAACAATAATTCAACAGCAGACTTTATTGTCTAAATACTGTAACTGGCAATGAAAATGACCCTGACTACTCTCAAATTTATCCAAGTTTCATTTCTATAGTACAATATACTGAATTTTTTGCTGAAACTACTGGAGTGTACGCACTTTTATGAGTGCACTTTTTGCACATTTGCCACATGTATGAGTGCCGTTAGGTGGCATGATGAGGTTCTTAGAACAACTCTCTTTCTCACTTGTGACTATTTCATCCAATGAATCTCTGGGTGAGGAATTGGCACTGATTGGATCGTAAAAGATGAAGAGAGAATCCTAATACAACCTCAAAAAGGGGAGAAAAATACTTATGTTATTTATTTAGGATATTTAATATTTCACAGAAGCGACAGAACCACTTTGCATACTGTATGTCACAAAAAAGTTTAATTCTGATTAAATGCTAAAACATGTAAACATATATTTTACATATTTTTTATCCATGTAAATCTAAGAAATATTGTGTGAGAATAAAAGATCAATATTAAATATAAAATGTCTTATAGCACTTTCCCATCTGCCTACAAATTTCCTATTATTGAAGACAGTAGTATAAACTCGGGCAAAGTAAGTAATAAATTATTTGACTAGAAATAATGATAGACTTTTTTTAATTTATATTTTCTTTAGCAGAATTTCTTGCTTCTACTCCCACTGACAAGCTCTGCTCCTCTTGAAAACTTTCTGCAGTCTATGGTTGTTGCCTTGATCTCAAATTCAAATTTTAATTCAGATTATATTTGTCACATACGCCCGTGACCTTAAAAAAGATTATTAATAAGAAAAAATATGGAATAAAATAAAAAAATATATATACATGTAGAAAATAACATTAGCTAAGGAAAAATATATTTATAGAAGATAAAACAAAATATAAAATATAAGAAAAACCTAGCTGTACAAATACACAATATAAAATAAAGAAAAACCGAGCTATGCAAATATGGTAGCAAAAGAATTCTGTACAAATACAGAAAAATATAGAGAAAGCCTGAAAAGCCTGAACAGAATCACAAGTCACAATCCAGTGTTAGATGGATCCAAGTGGCTTGAAATAAAGTGTGAGCTTTATTTAAAATAAGGCACTCTAGAAGGCAGGCATTTCCTACAGGATTAATATGAGTTAGTGGGTTATGGCTGGCTTCTCATTGATTAGCTGAGATGGAGGTCTTTGAAAGGGCTTGGACATTTCTTTAAATGGCAGATTGTGGATTAAATAAAACTGCCTCACTCTGTTAGTGCTTAAGGCTTAAATGTTAAACCATAAACCATGTTAAACCACTGTATATATTGTGGCGTGGGCGGGCCAGCGGCTGACGACCGTCATGCTTTTGCGGGGGTTTTCTCTGTGTCTACCATGAGAGAGAAGGGTGTTTGGGTTAGTGGCTTCGGCCAAGTTGGGTGCGTGCATGTGTGTGTGTTTGACCTGTGTATGTGTGCTTGTGCTGAGAGTAATAAACTACTCCCCATCCATTTGCATTGGGGAGCAAGTAAGCTCACTCGTACTCCAAGATCCCTGCTAGCGTCGAAAAACGCTACAATATATATATATATATATATATATATATATACAGTGCATCAGGAAAGTATTCACAGCGCATCACTTTTTCCACATTTTGTTATGTCACAACCTTATTCTAAAATGGATTAAATTGGATTTTTTCTCTCTCAGAATTCTACACACAGCACCCCATAATGACGATGTGAAAAAAGTTTACATTATTAAATATAAAAAAGTTGAAAAAGCACATGTACATTCGTATTCAAAGTGTTTGCAAAATCGAGCTCAGGTGCATCTTGTTTCCCCTGATCATCTTTGAGATGTTTCTGCAGCTTAATTGGAGTCCACCTGTGGTAAATTCAGTTGATTGGACATGATTTGGGAAGGCACACACCTGTCTATATAAGGTCCGACAGTTGACAGTTCATGTCAGAGCACAAACCAAGCATGAAGTCAAAGGAATTGTCTGTAAACCTCAGAGACAGGATTGTCTTGAGGCACAAATCTGGGGAAGGTTACAGAACATTTTCTGCCGCTTTGAAGGTCCCAATGAGCACAGTGGCCTCCATCATCCGTAAGTGGAAGAAGTTCGAAACCACCAGGACTCTTCCTAGACTCCTAGAGCTGGCCGGCCATCTAAACTAGGCGATCGGGGGAGAAGGGAGAAGGGAGGGGACCAAGAACCCGATGGTCACTCTGTCAGAGCTCCAGAGATCTCTGCAGCAATTCACCAATCAGGCCTATATGGTAGACTGACCAGACGGAAGCCACGCCTTAGTAAAAGGCACATGGCAGCTCACCTGTTTGCCAAAAGAACTCTTAGATCATGAGAAACAAAATTCTCAGGTCTGATGAGACTCTCTGGCCACTCTACCATACAGGCACATTCAGATGTGTCTCTTCCTCAAGTTTGTGACAAGTTATCCGTTCACTTTTAAGGATCAGGTGGTGTATTCGCAGAATGTTCTAGGAAACAACCGCAGTGGGGTCCGAGCCATCTCGTCCAGGATCGTCATCCACGCACATACGGCCTTCTATATCAGTTTTAATGTAGCTAAGAGTCTCATCACCGTACTGTACTTCTGTAAATGTCCGTCAATATTATGGCTTTATTCATGATTGATAAATTTCATCACCCAAGTCCCAGTTTGGCTTAAACACACCTCGACCCAACAGAACCCAACTGCGTTATAGTATTTTCTCATTTAATACTCCAGCACTAAGTGTTAAGCGACATGCCATGCAGTCGTGCTACAGTATGTACACTTACTGCAAATGGAGCTCGTTTCTGTTTGCAAGATAAACCTTATGTTTATAGAATCTCTCATGAAATGGTTAGTTACAGACACAAATGTGTGAATGTCATGGCTTTCTATGCACAAGATGTTTATCTATCTGTTGTACAGATGCTCTAAATTTAACCTACCCGATTCTTCACTATAAGAACTACAGTACAACAGCTCAGAGCAAAAGCTGATTTCCTTGCTCATGGACAGTATTAATCCATTTCATAATCTTATACTTCCGTAAAAAATTACCACATCGCTTTGAGCAAGCAAACGAGCGTTACGCAGAGAGAAGATTTTACAGCATGTTCCTACTCTGATCTACCTTCCTACATGTCTGTCAATCGTTTTTCCCCATAGAAAAACACAACACACATCTGTCTTCCCCATTATGTCCTCACTAGCCGAGGACACATTTAAAGGTCACATGGAAATTGAGCTGACATTTTGCTTGACTCCCGGTAGGAAACTCATTTCATCCAAAAAAAACATAACCTGATATGTAATTAGTGGCTTTTTTGCTCTCATTATTGTGTGATCCTGAAAGTTTTAATTATCAGCTACGACTCTATGTAAGTGTGTGTCTGGCATTTTAATACTGTACTGTATAAGCCATTCTTCTTTTACAATGTGAGGCAAATCCATGATGTGACAACAAGAACAGAGGTAAAGGTTTAAACTGAGGCTTACCAATAAGAATGCATGATGAGACCTTGCAACTAGAGCATACAGCACAGGAAATTAGTATGGGGGAGGGGGAATGTGGCACATGTACGTACAGGAAGTGTATAGTGAAAAAAGGTAAAAACAGAATTTAACCAAAAAGAGATAGAAATAAATAGAAAAATCACATTGTGATCGTCATGAGAAACACGACCCATGTCTGGCTGGTGAGATGGTGACACCCAACAGACAGAACCATGTTGTTGTATTTGTGAATTATACTCCAATCATAGAGGTGAACTAGTGTCAAAAATATAAGAACTTTTATAAATGGTGTTTGACTCAGCTAACAGCGCCACCAGTGGGATTTATCCAGATATCCGTAACACCATGCGTCTTCTCAGGCTATGGCGTAACAATACCAGTTATAACAAGCCTAACCCTGGCTACTATGGTTGCTAGGTGATGCCCTCTGGCAGGTAATCTGCGTAAACCCTTGACACCTGGATGCATATTTGTGTGTGTGTGGATATAGTTCTGTGTCAGACTACAGAGCAGCACCACAATATAAAAGGGAGAGATTGTATTAAGGGGGGAAAAATACATAAAATTACGTAAGTAACTAACCCTTTTCTCCTTTAGCTCTGAGTTTCTCAGATTCCAAAACTTTCATGATACACTTTCAAGTCAAATGGGGATTTGAAATTATTGGTAAATGAAGACCTAAAACCGAACATTCAGCGAGTGGAACGCCTGATCCTTGAAAATCAACGGATAACTTGTCACCAATTAAGAGGCACATCTGTCCATGGGATGGTGGGATGGTATCCAAGCACTAGTGAAACACTGGGATAAGTGCATCCAGCATGTGGTGTGTCAAATCTTTCTATGTAGAATTTCTCATTAATATGATGCTGAATATTGCTGGAAAATGGTGACTAATGAATGGTGAAACCTGACCATTAACCTCTTATGTTTGAGATTATTTGAGATCATTAAAGATAACTCAACGAGAAATTATGGAAATGTAGCAGCAACTAACAATTCAGTACCATAAACCATAAGCACATGATAAATGATTAATTATTAATATTTTCTATAACATTTCCGAAGCAGAAATTAAAAAATCGAATGTGCATTTCAGGGAAGTCATAATTCCTTTGTGTTGTGAGAGCTACAGTCAGAGCTACAAGACAAAAATTTTCACACAGTCAAATGGCAACGCTTTAATAGAAATCTCAAAGCCTCTGCCTTCAAGTACAATCTAGATGGATTCTGATAAATTCTTCTGTATTCTTTCATTACTTCCAAAGCCAGAGGAAGTAAAGAACATGGTGTTCTTATAATATGATTCAAGCTGAATTCAAATGATTGAATTTTAAACTTTCATGCATTTCCTCTTTATGTACAGTGGTGTGAAAAACTATTTGCCCCCTTCTTGATTTCTTATTCTTTTGCATGTTTGTCACACTTAAATGTTTCTGTTCATAAAAAACCGTTAACTATTAGTCAAAGATAACATAATTGAACAAAAAATGCAGTTTTTAAATGAAGGTTTACGTTATTAAGGGAGAAAAAAAAACTCCAAATCTACATGGCCCTGTGTGAAAAAGTGATTGCCCCCCTTGTTAAAAAATAACTTAACTGTGGTTTATCACGGCGGCACGGTGGTGTAGTGGTTAGCACTGTCGCCTTGCACCGCCAGGGTCTGGGTTCGATTCCCCGGCCAGGCTCGATTCCCGTCTCTGTGTGCATGGAGTTTGCATGTTCTCCCCGTGCTTGGTGGGTTTCCTCCGGGTACTCCGGTTTCCTCCCACAATCCAAAGACATGTAGGTTAGGTTAATTGACATTCCAAATTGCCCGTAGTGTGTGAATGAGTGTGTGTATGTGTGTGTGCCCTGCGATGGATTGGCACCCTGTCCAGGGTGTACCCTGCCTTGTGCCCTAAGTTTCCTGGGATAGGCTCCAGGCCCCCGCGACCCTGTATATAAGGATAAAGCGGTACAGAAAATGAATGAATGAATGAATGAATGTGGTTTATCACACCTGAGTTCAATTTCTGTAGTCACCCCCAGGCCTGATTACTGCCACACCTGTTTCAATCAAGAAATCACTTAAATAGGAGCTACCTGACACAGAGAAGTAGACCAAAAGCACCTCAAAAGCTAGACATCATGCCAAGATCCTAAGAAATTCAGGAACAAATGAGAACAAAAGTAATTGAGATCTATCAGTCTGGTAAAGGTTATAAAGCCATTTCTAAAGCTTTGGGACTCCAGCGAACCACAATGAGAGCCATTATCCACAAATGGCAAAAACATGGAACAGTGGTGAACCTTCCCAGGAGTGGCCGGCCGACCAAAATTACCCCAAGAGCGCAGAGACAACTCATCCGAGAGGCCACAAAAGACCCCAGGACAACATCTAAAGAACTGCAGGCCTCACTTGCCTCAATTAAGGTCAGTGTTCATGACTCCACCATAAGAAAGAGACTGGGCAAAAACGGCCTGCATGGCAGATTTCCAAGGCGCAAACCACTTTTAAGCAAAAAGAACATTAAGGCTCGTCTCAATTTTGCTAAAAAAACATCTCAATGATTGCCAAGACTTTTGGGAAAATACCTTGTGGACTGACGAGACAAAAGTTGAACTTTTTGGAAGGTGCGTGTCCCGTTACATCTGGCGTAAAAGTAACACAGCATTTCAGAAAAAGAACATCATACCAACAGTAAAATATGGTGGTGGTAGTGTGATGGTCTGGGGTTATTTTGCTGCTTCAGGACCTGGAAGGCTTGCTGTGATAGATGGAACCATGAATTCTACTGTCTACCAAAAAATCCTGAAGGAGAATGTCCGGCCATCTGTTCGTCAACTCAAGCTGAAGCGATCTTGGGTGCTGCAGCAGGACAATGACCCAAAACACACCAGCAAATCCACCTCTGAATGGCTGAAGAAAAACAAAATG
The DNA here is from genome assembly GCA_030522415.1 of Channallabes apus. Classification (NCBI taxonomy): domain Eukaryota; kingdom Metazoa; phylum Chordata; class Actinopteri; order Siluriformes; family Clariidae; genus Channallabes; species Channallabes apus. Next base: position 24,922,320 of record CM060121.1, read on the forward strand.
AAGACTTTGGAGTGGCCTAGTCAAAGTCCTGACCTGAATCCTATTGAGATGTTGTGGCATGACCTTAAAAAGGCGGTTCATGCTAGAAAACCCTCAAATAAAGCTGAATTACAACAATTCTGCAAAGATGAGTGGGCCAAAATTCCTCCAGAGCGCTGTAAAAGACTCGTTGCAAGTTATCGCAAACGCTTGATTGCAGTTATTGCTGCTAAGGGTGGCCCATGCAGTTATTAGGTTCAGAGGGCAATTACTTTTTCACACAGGGCCATGTAGGTTTGGATTTTTTTTGTCCCTAAATAATAAAACCCCTCATTTAAAAACTGCATTTTGTGTTTACTTGTGTTATCTTTGACTAATAGTTAAATGTGTTTGATGATCAGAAACATTTTGTGTGACAAACATGCCAAAGAATAAGAAATCAGGAGGGGGGGCAAATAGTTTTTCACACCACTGTATATACAGGGCAGGGCCATGCGGGGATCCTTAGAGATCCTTAGACTGAAAGTTAAAAAGGGAAAAATGGATCAAAACCAGGGTACTAAAACTACAGCATGGCATATAGACCAAATATACAAGCAGAACATAACATACCACATCCTGATATATGGTTAAAGGTGAATTCATCAACTTATGGTAGTTGTTTCAAGGAGGAGCCATTAGAGGACAAGATTTGCATTTCCTCCTTTTTTTTTATGCATCTTTGTACGATCTACAGAAGGAACAATGAAATGCCCAATTTAAACATATATATATATATATATATATATATATATATATATATATATATATATATATATATATATATATAGATAGATAGATAGATAGATAGATAGATCATATCGGCTAATGCAAAGCTATAGCTGAAAATTCTGCGTCACAGCCCAAGGTTCAGAGCAGATAAGCACTCTTGTCAATGGTGTCATCTCTGTGAACATTCTGTAGCATGGTGAGGAGACCATCAACTGTGACGAAAAGGATTTTCAAATAAGATTAGAGAGTTGGGTTCAGTAAAAAAAAAAAAAAGGTTTTTCTTTTTCTTTTGCTTTCTTTTGCCCCCCCCACCCCCGGCCGTTGCTCTGAACTGAATGCCCGGGCCATTTTTTGGTCCCAGTCCTGACCTTCCATGTTCCTGGTTTTGACCATGTTTTCTCTTTTCAAATTAAAGATCATAATAAAAATGTATGAATTTCCTTAAATAACTGTCATTTAACCATTATGCACTTGCATCGTGCCTCTGATTTGCTCTCCTTACGACAGTGCTAACCAACGTTTATTGCAAAAAATCTAGTATGCATCTAAACTAGCAACAATAACAAGCTGGTAGTGCAGGGAGGATTTAAACTATTGCATACTATTGATGGTTAGTACAAAATGAAACAAAAAACTGTGAATTCAGCATCCCCCTTTGATAATCGAAAATGTTGGTTTTGTTGTGTTTATTGGTACAACAATACGATTTTATTCATAAACAAAATATTATTCCACAAACAAAAAGGTCTTACCTCAAACACCCTGCGTATTGGATTTAGATATCTAGTTACAGTATGTACTGTACTTTTTCCCTAAAGATGAGAAATTTCAAAAGTCATTGCAGATCTCTCCATTTCTCCCCAGGTACGTTCCGCTGTTCGGAAGCGCTGGCACCGTTGGCAGGACAAGCACTCAATCCGGGCACGGGTGGCACGGGCCATGTCAATTCCCACCTCACCCACTCGGGTCAGCTTTCACAGCATCAAGCAGTCATCTGCTGTCTGATCTTAACTGTTCTCAAGCACCACAACTTTCCTTTTAGAGCACTCCCCCCTACCCTCCATTGCTAAGCAAACCCAGGGAAAAGCTGCAGTCCAAACCTGAGACCTTGTTGAATAACGCCCCCAAAAGCAGTGCACCAAAGCAGAAGCAAGTATCTGACTGATCTCCCAGGGTGGTGGACCACAGACAAATACTGTAAGAGGAAGAAACCTGGAGCTGGAGTTACAGTTCCCTCATCAAGTGAGAGGGGGGTTGAGACCTGATGATCTGAAAGGGTAGAACATCCAAGCTCCAGAAATGACACTGTAATGGGGCCTGTCTAGTTTCAGCGGTCAATGTTTAATTACTTTCCCCTCTTCAACTCTTTTTGTGAAAGGGATTTTTCACATAGAGACTGCTGGCTCAGCTACACCGGTCAAATCAGGATTAAGTCATATCAGGATAATGAAGCCTGGAAGTGTTGTGAAGAAGTCTGTGAAATACCTGCAGCTACAAAGTCTTTGCTGAACTGATGGTGGCAAACGTTACATGTGGTGATTAACGGAACGTATGTGGAGCGTCTGTCTGGGATATTTGTTGTTTGTTTTGTTTTATCAGATAGCTGAAGTATTGTATGTCAGAATGGGTGTATGTTCATAGAATTTATGGACCGCCTCTCAACTACAAAATGATTGCAGCTTTCTCAGTCTGCTACCCTTTAACATAAGGATTTCAATCATGACTATATACGTGATTTTTGTTGTTGGTGGTTTAATTGTTTTTGCTCTTTTCAGTCCATGGATTCATAAAACTTCAACCTTTTTTAACAATCACAGCTTCTCAAAATGGCCAACTTACAATTTCTACCATTCCAGCAGGCAAGTTGAACAGAGGGATTACCAGTACTGTAGTTAACCGTAGGAGCTGTTATATTTTGCTTGTGAGTCATTTTTTTAAGTAGTCATACTGTACATGAGGACCAATTATATAATCTTATAGCTCATAAGATTTCAATGAAAATATGACTATTGCTTACTTATTCCTCCGACCCTCTAATCTCTGCATTGTGGGAGTTTCTTTCACGATGACATTTTCAACCATTATACAGTATATCAGAAATATGGCCTGTATGTATTAATCTGTGTTAATCATGTGGTAAATTTTACATCCAATACCCAATTTAGACCAGATTTAAATAGCAAGATCAAGAAGAATTAAACAATCATTTAAACTTTTCTGCTTGACCAACTTCCATCAAGGGGTCACCACAGCGGACCATCCAATCCACACACACACACACAACGTGGCCCATGGTTTTTACATTGGACGCCCTTCTTGACACAACTCTCCCTTTTATCTAGCCAGGATTGGGACCCAGTGGCTGGATTGTATGGGGTGTGGTAACCCACTGAAAGCAGAGCTTAAACCCGGATCCTCATATCCCTAAATCAACAACCTACGGTAGAGCCTTAGCTGCCTGAGCCACCACTTCCCTTTCAAAAGCTTTAGAGTAATAATTAAAATTATGTTCGGACAAAAAGGAAAAATTAACTGTTTGGACCAAGAAAGGCGGCGCGGTGGTGTAGTGGTTAGCACTGTCGCCTTGCACTTCCAGGGTCTGGGCTCGATTCCCCGGCCAGGCTCAATTCCAGTCTCTGTGTGCATGGAGTTTGCATGTTCTCCCCGTGCTTGGTGGGTTTCCTCCGGGTACTCCGGTTTCCTCCCACAGTCCAAAGATATGCAGGTTAGGCTAATTGGCGTTCCCAAATTGCCCGTAGTGTGTGATTGGGTGTGTGAGTGTGTGTATGTGTGTGTGCCCTGCGATGGATTGGCACCCTGTCCAGGGTGTACCCGCCTAGTGCCCGAAGTCTCCTGGGATAGGCTCCAGGTCCGCCGCGACCCTGAACACAGGATTAAGCGGTATAGAAAATGAATGAATGAATGAATGGACCAAGAAAGAAAATCCTGTAACACAACATTTTAAGAACTTTAACCCCATTGACAAATGACTTGATTCAATCTTCCACACACTTTCATTCCACAAATTACTAGAAGGCAAACCAAGATGCAATACAAACCAAGCAGCACTAAAAATGAAGAAAAGGGAACAGGGAACAGGACGCTTCTCCACAAATAACCCGAACCATACCAAAACATGCAGAGGCGTCTGAGAGGATTTGCCTGTGCTTTAAATAAACACGGTTTCAGTGTTCCAGCTGTACAACTCTGTCAATTTGTATGGAATATGAAAAACTGTTTGACATTGATCGCTTTAGCTTCTTATGCAGAAAGACGGGACATGTCAAGCACAAGAAGGCAGCTATTATGTTAATTGTGGAGAGTTAATTTTATTTTTTTTACTTTTTTCTCCAAGGGCAGCCTCCGCAGTGTTTTTGTGATACAGCATGGTGATAAAACATTTAGGAGAGATATATGAGATGGCAGAAGATTAAAGTTGCCCTGCTGCAGGGATCCAAACTCCTAATCCAATCTGTGCCATTGGGGAAGAATTGTAAAGTGGTTCATATCAGTAATAGGGGCGAATTGTGCAAATACCATTCAAATCTCTCAATTGTAGAAAATGTCCCAAACTTGGGTGACAGGGCAGAGTTGGGAAAGGGTGACTCAAACTCAGAAAAAGGTTCTCACAGGCAACATTTATTTTCTATGTACAGTAAATAGGTGTCAATTTTAGCAACATTTGCCTGAAACAGCATGAGAATCAACATTTAAACCGAGACTTCTTCAGTTCTCTGCTAACCATACAAGCATACGACTTGGAACAGCAACAAATCCAAGCAATAAACTTGAACATGCTGCTCATTTAATGTGCATAGAAAAAACATATCTAGACAGCTTGCTATCTACCAGTATCTGATAACAAAGCTAGACAATTGTGTAAGATGCAAATCAATAATTTTTTTACACTGAATAATAAACTGAATCATTTTACTAGTTAGCTGTAGAAGTAAAATGTTTAGCTACGACAATTGTCATTGTACAGAAAAATGTTAGCAGTTGCTACATTCACAAGTGGTTTAAGTGACTTGCGAATGAGAACTTATAAAATAATTTTATCTAATTTTAAAACAAACCATACATTTCTGAGTGGATAACAAATAAGCAAATAGTGATTTAATCACAAAATATCTTATTGGGATCATCAAATCAGTTACATTTACAAGTGCGCAGAAATAACACAATTTTCAAGACAAACACCAAGTTGGAACTTCACTGGACCAGACTTTTTTGATGGCAAATCGGACTATGGATACCTGAGATATTCTCCATTTCTGTTGCAATTACTGAAGGAGTCTGGCTGCCAAATTGATGCCCAATTGTTATTAACCCACTACGGGAAATTTGGGAATGACAATTAGGCTAAAATGTACTGTATGTCATTGGACTGTGGGAAGAAACCCACCAAGCATGGGGAGAACATGCAAACTTCACGTAGACAGAACCAAGGCAGGATGGTTCCTGAAGACTACTGCAGCCTAATATTGTTTTTTGAATCCATTTTATACTGATTTTGTTTTTGGTCTTATAACAGACATTGTCCATTTTTGCTTGGTCACTGTAGTCTAGAGTTTTGTAAATCGGTGGCTGGTTAGCAATAATAGTCTCATATCCTTAGTAGTCATCTTGTCTTTGTCAGAGCATCTTGACTAGTACACCTCAATCTACAGTACCTTGTCCGTAATGCCAAGTTTTATCCCCATTTCTGTAATTGTTACACCCGCCAACAAACCTAATACAACTCTCTTTTAATTTAATAATCCTATAAAGTTAATACATTTCCCATAAATGTTATAGCAGTTGCTATTACATTTGCAGGGATTTGTAATGTTTGTGAGCAGCAAAGTGGCGTAATGCTTAGCACTGTGGCCTCACACCTCAAGGCTCAAAGGTTTGATTTCCCCCTTAGGATCTGTCTGCATGGAGTTTGCATATTCTCCTTGTGATTGGTGGATTTCCTCCGGGTACCCGATTTTCCTTCCATAACAAGCATCAATGGCAAAAATTGCATCAATGTTCTTTCTGCATGTGTTTGAACTTGATCCCACTCAGGTTTGTTGCGTTTTGTTGGACGTCTAAACATCAAACCAAATATGACAGCTTTAATAATAAAAGCTTCCAGATTCATTCAGTAAGTAAAGTTTAAAGTGAGCCTCGGACAGAAAATGACATTGATCAGCTTCAAGCAGCATTTAATTCTCTGTGATGTTTTCCACTTTTGCGATTTCCCAGAAGTACAGTAAAGTGGGTTCTTTAAGTGCTTTTTCCGACATTCGTAACAAGAAAGCTATTAATTCGAGCTGGGAACGCAAAGCCAATATCCATTTCATTAAGTGATGAGACATGCTTTGACAGATGACGATGGATGTTTTACATTCTTCACCATTATTATTATGGCAGATCGCACCAATTTCTCCATACGCAAGTCGTTAAATGAAATGGAAACCTACACAATAATGTCATCCCTTTGGATCTCTGGTTTTCCCATTAAATCAGGGACCTAGGCTTGAAAATACAGTTCACAGGTTCATGATTCTGAGCGGCAGCTGACCGAGACCTGTGACTGCAAGCTGCTGACTGAACAGCAGTGTTGGGTGTAACATGTTACAAAGTAACGCATTAGAGTACTTGGATTACTTTTTTGAGGTAACGAATAATCTAACGCCTTAGGTCCGCCATTTAAGTACTTAGTTACTTAGTTACTTTTTCAAAAATGTAATCAGTTATTCAGACAATTTATGTAATCCGTGAGCCAGACAGCAGTCTTTCCCATTCCGTTATTGTGTGTGTAAAAGTTGTCCTACAAGCCCCGCCCCCGATAACCCGCCTCCATCTGTTATTCTTGCTGTTATACCCCTATGCGGTTTGACTATGCATGGACCGACGCGCGGAAAGATGGAAACTTAATCATGAAACGGTGAATCATGATGAACCGTACTTAAGGCCACCGCTAGAAACTGCGTAGGTAAGATAGGGGTATTAGTAGTTAACAGATTATGGGCCAAACTTCGCTGAGTGATGATGGTAGAATAATTATAAAAGTCTTGACAACATGCATGAGGATTCAAAAAGGAGTTTTCATTTTCTGCAATGGAAAAGTATTCGAACTAGTCACTTTTATCAGAAAGTAACGCTGTAATGTAACTGGTTACTTTTTAAAGACAGTAATTTTGTAATGTAATTAGTTACTTTATAAAGTAACGTCCCTCAACACTGCTGAGCAGCATCTAAATATTGGATGATATCCAAAAAGCACTGACACTCAGGATCTATTGTGTTGCTATATTCTGCCGTGTCCTACATTCTCTGGTGTGTTCGTCAAGGTGACACAGCTAAGCATGTGTGTAATTTTGTACATTCAGCCAATGCTTATTCAGAGGTGAGAAGTAACATTGTACAGTTCCTATATTTAAGTTTTTTTTAACCTATGTTTTTCTTTCAGCTAGTTTCTTTTTCCTTTTACGCATTTCCTTATAATCCCATTTTTGTCATAAGGCAATCTTTAAGCATCATCAACAGCATAACAGCAATAATGGCACCTAATATCCATTTCTGATGTATTTGTTGCTACAAACATGTGTTGAAGTAGATAATATTGCAAAACTAGCCATGAGTGCTCAACTAGTCAGGGTACCGCTAGGTACCATTCGCTAGATAATGAATAGTGTAAAGGAGCATTAATTTACTTTGGTACTTATGTACACTCATTAACCACTTTATTAATAACATAATTGCATATTTGCTCAATCATGCAATTATCCAATTAGCCAATCATGTGGCAATATAACATCATGCAGTCACAGAGTCACATCCAAATAGGGAAAATGTGATGGTAACTCTTGCCATGGCATTATTGTTGGTGCCAGACAGACTGGTCTGAATATTTCTAGGGATTTTCACATACAGCTACCGTTATATGGCTGGAAATGTTTAATGAGAATTTGTCAAGATTTATGTAAGGCTACATTGTAATGTAAGGTAATATTGAACATTAAGGCAGAAGGAATACAAAAGCAGTAGATCATATCAGGTTCCACCCCTGTTAATCAAGAACAAGTTACAGTAGGTACAGTAAAGACTCCCAAGCTTGGAAAAATGTTGAATGTTCACCCCGTTTGATGTCTACAGTCATTACCTAAAGATCTTGACCTGCATCTGCATGATGCTATGCATTGTGCTGCTGCTACATGATTGGACAGTTGCATACATGAGCAGGTGTACTATTTTTTTCTTACAAAGTTGTCGAAGACTATAGAGATCAATACAATAAATCGAAAACGTGGTTGGAAAAAAGGAAACATTTAAAAAGGGGGCATCGTTACGCTAGTGTGTTTTGCTATTGAAAATATGAGAGTTGTTCAAGGAAGATGGGGACTTTTGATGAAATTTATTGGTGAAGGTGTAAAACTAATTGACATTTAATGCTCATGAGTGTGTCATCCATAGTAAAACATTTGAAAACGTTTGAGACGTGAAGCAAGCAATCTGATCATTGTTCCAGCGTACTGAGGGAACTTTATACCTTGATAGTATTCAAGCACTAATGAAACGCTGAGATAAGTGCATTAGTGTAGCAGGGGATTATATAGATAAATAAAGGGATTTTTTTTCTCTGCACAAATAAAAGTCCCGGTTTGACTTGAACGCCCCTCGTAAAAAGCGTTCCACTAAAGTCACATTAATAATTTAAAAATAAATAACATTGAAGCAGTCACAACATATTTCATTTATTTTGGCATAAAAGGAACGGAATTTTCTAGCACTGAAACGGAAAGTTGAATCAGGATGCCATAATTGGCTAGACATTACTAACACAAAGCTGTTGCATTCTTTCATTATTCTATACATCCTAAGCTGTTAGGATGTGAAAGACACGGAAGGGCATCGGAGGCTTTCGTTCACTAACCCATCCAAGCCTTGCTTTTTCTATTTAGTGCAAATGGTCCTTACATTAAAAAAAAAAAAGAAAGAAAAAGACAGAAAACTACTGATCATAAATAAAAAGTCTATTCTTGCTTGTATAAAGCAAATACTATTTTCAAATATTGTAAATACAATGCTAAAATCACAGTAGTACCTGTAAAGTCTTAAATATCAGAAAAGTAGTAATGTTTGTATGAATATTCCTTATTATTATTCTTCCTTATTATTATTTGTATAATATCCCTTATTCCAAGCTGTGAATTATTTTTTATAATATCATTATTATTTTCATTTTAATCATGGAAAGCTACCAGAAAATATTACAGTACTTTTTTTGAAAACAATTTAGAATATTCCACCAGCACACCCAGTATGTTCCCAGTTTTGGCAATATCCGTATGGGAAATAAAGGAAAACGTACGTTTCCAGCATATCCATCCATCAGTATCATTTATCCATGTTGTATCCACTTTAATACAATGCAAAAAGATATAAATATATATGTATGTATATTTGTAGGTATTGTAGTTCAGTAGAACATTCATTTACAATAGGGTTAGTGTCTGTATCAGATTTGTTGGCCGTAGTCGTGTAGACTATACTGAGGTTTTCTTTTGCAGAATTATTTTATTTCTTTCTAAAGCTTTGTCATTATTGGATCACACATAAAGTGTGATTAAGAACAGATTCATTATAAATTTCTTCAGTTAAATTTTTTTTCCCTATAAAAAAAAATAAATCCAAGCTGCTATCTCTTTATTTTCTATTACATTCGGTTCTTGTTCTCATGTCTGCAGTACTGTACTGTAGGTGTGAGCTGTACAGGGCCTGGACCGAGTTACATCTTTAATATGTCCTAATATGTGTGTGTGTGTGTTTTTTTTTCCTGTTGTGTTCATCAATGTCGTGAAGGTGTACATATAAAATATTTATTTATATGTACAGTATATGACACAAAAATCTATATTTATTACATTATTTAAAAAGAATTTAGTATGTAGGTGCACAAGTATCAGAGCTCATTAAATACCAAATGAAGTGTGTGGATTCTGAAAGAAGGAATTCATTTTTTTTCCTTTTTTTTGTGAAATTTGTTTTGTGATCGTGTAAGAAAATTTTTTCAGCTTCGGCGGTGTTTATGGGACATATCGTATTTCATTCTATGCTTGTTTAAGTGTTTTATATAATTGAGGACCTATGTTGGAGTGTGCTGGGGATGTAGATTTACATTATTTCATGACTTATGTTTTGCCTCCTTAATTTGTTATTTTCTGCATTACAAATTCTGAGCATTTGATATCATTATGTGATGATGAAGTTGGATATCAACGTCTCTCTCCACAGCACACTTTTAAGGAAATAGGGAAAAAATTAAATATATAATGGAAATTATATCCAAATGAAAGGGAATGTAATTAAGTCATAGATTTGTGGCTTAATTTGTGGTAAAAATCATTTCATTTCTTTATTGGAAAATAAAACAGACTGTATTATAGAGTCAAATTATTAAAAATGTTTATCATATAACTCTCTCTACCAACGTCTGGAGTCACATTTTGCCTTTTTCTTATTATTTTTTTTTATTGAACACTCACTGTGTTAGCTTTATATTTTTATATATCAGAAAATGTCATTTTAAATAATCAAAATTAAAACACGCCATTTATACAGAACACGTCTTGGAAAAAAAAGACATGCTACTAATCCTGTTGTGGAAAAGAAAGCAGCTAAATAATATATAACACATGAACCCAAGTTACTGCATTATACAAGGATCCCAGAATTTCTATGCATCATGTTATGCAAGACTAAATTGCTCATACTGTACATTAGTCTGTTACATTTTAGCAAAAAAAAAAAAAAAAAAAAAAAAAAAAAAAACCGGCGGCGCGGTGGTGTAGTGGTTAGCACTGTCGCCTTGCACCTCCAGGGTCTGGGTTCGATTCCCCGGCCAGGCTCGATTCCCGTCTCTGTGTGCATGGAGTTTGCATGTTCTCCCCGTGCTTGGTGGGTTTCCTCCGGGTACTCCGGTTTCCTCCCACAGTCCAAAGATATGCAGGTTAGGCTAATTGGCGTTCCCAAATTGCCCGTAGTGTGTGATTGGGTGTGTGAGTGTATGTATGTGTGTGTGCCCTGCGATGGATTGGCACCCTGTCCAGGGTGTACCCCGCCTAGTGCCCGAAGTCTCCTGGGATAGGCTCCAGGTCCCCCGCGACCCTGAACACAGGATTAAGCGGTATAGAAAATGAATGAATGAAAAAAAAAAAAACAGAATCACTGATTTGGAAAAGGTTCATCCCCTACTAAAAATGATTTGTTAATTCAACCAGGTGAAGCTAATCTCAATGGTGCAAAAAGCCATTTGACTTTCAACTAAGATCAGGACAAGGCACTGTCAAAATATCTCTGGGAAAAAGTCAGGAGATGGAAACAAAAACATTTCAAAGGCTTTATCACTGCGTAGAATCACAGTAACGTCTATAATTAAGAAGTGGAAAGTATTTGGTACAACACAGACCTTCCCTAGATTAGGATGTTGCTCCAAACTGGGTGAAAGAGTAAGAAGTCAACTGGTCAGAGAGGCCACTAAGAGGCCTACAGAAGCAGTTGCAGGAAGACAACATTATCACAAATTCTCCATGAATGTGGCGTATACTGTATAGGAGGGTTGCAAGAAAAAATGTCACGCCTCAAAAAAAGGCCACATGCTGTCACAAGTGAGCTTTACAAAAACAAAGGTGGTCAGATGAGACACAAATTTAATTATTTGGCCACACCATTAAACACTATGTCTGGCAGAGATCCAATACAGATTATCATCCAAATAAAGCCATTCGTACAGTAAAGCATGGACCTGGTAATATGCTTTTACAGTACGTGTTTCTCTGTAGCAGGGATAGAAGGAAAATTGATGATTCAAAATAACATCAAAGATTTATTAAGATGTTAATAGGAAGAAGATTTACCATCTAATATGACAGCAAAACTGTCCAAACATTGGTTGAAGGAGAAAATAGTGAATGTTCTTGTATGGCCTGATCAGAGCTCAGACTTAAACCACATTGAAAATCTTTGGAATAACTTGAAGATCACAGTCCACAAACATTTACCATCAAATTTAACTCAACGTGAGCAGTTCTGGATAAAAAAAGAGCGGGCAAATGTGATTATATGATTATTTTAAATAAGGAATGTTTCTTTACTATAGCAACTGCAATTTGGTAAATGCTCCGTGACATTCAGTTTAACTATAAACAGTTTTTAAAAAATTTTCAATTTGTTAGCATTGATAAATAGCTTCGATGTATTCTAAGAATAACTAAACATTTTGGAGCATGCTGTTAAAGGAAAAGAATTAATCACTCAGCACTGACACCCTGTCACTCCTGGCATATTTACTGTCTTATCTCTTCGTGTCATCATCTATATAACTTTAGCCTGTATATAGGGTGGCGGTGGGTCCTGGAGCCTATACCAGGAGACTTACTGTAGGATCACAAGGTGGGGTATACCCTGGAAAGGGTGCCAATTCATTGCACAACAGATACACGCACTATGGGCAATTTGGGAATGCCAAACAAGGCAAGGCAAGTTATTTGTATAGCACACACAATGGTAATTCAAAGTGCTTTACATAAAAGAGAAGAAAATAATCATGAAAAGAAATAGAAAATAATAGCAATAAAACTTTTTAAATTATTTAAAATTTGATTTAAAGTAAAAATAAAAACAGTTTGTAGTGACGTTTTTAAAACTACTTAAAATTTGATTGAGAATCACAGTTAAAAATATAAGAAACATAAAATACAGTGCAGTCAGTTCGGATGTAGCACAGTCCTCATTCAATAAATGCACAGCTAAATAAAAATGCGTTTTAAGTCTAGATTTAAATGTGACTAATGTTTTAGCACATTTGATCTCTTCTGGAAGCTGGTTCCAGCTGCGGGCAGCATAATGGCTAAAGGCGGACTCCCCTTGTCTAGTGTGAACCCTTGGTATTTCTAACTGACTCGATCCTAACGATCTGAGTGGTCTGTTTATATTCGATGAGCATATATGTAATGTATTTAGGTCCAAGGCCATTGACTGATTTATAAATGAGTAAAAGTACTTTAAAATCTATCCTCAATGTTACAGGAAGCCATTGTAAGGACCTGAGAACTGGTGTGATGTGATAGGATTATCTGGTTCTAGTCAGAATCCTGGCAGCAGCGCTCTGGATAAGCTGCAGCTGTCTAATGGTCTTCTTGGGAAGGCCGGTGAGGAGACCATTACAATAATCCACCCTGCTGGTGATAAAGACATGGACAAGTTTCTCCAAGTCTTGATTGGAAACAAAACATCTAATTCTTGCAATGTTTTTGAGATGATAGTATGCTGATTTAGTTACTGCTTTGACATGACTACTGAAACTAAGGTCTGTCTCCAGAATCACTCCAAGATTCTTGACTTGATTTTTTATTTTTTGACCCCTAGAGTGAAGGTACAGTATGCATTCTCCTTCAGGGTTTCATCTTTGTTTCCAATTGCAATGACCTCAGTTTTCTCCTTGTTTAGCTGAAGAAAATTTTGGCACTTCCAACTGTTAATTTTATCAATGCATTGGCATAGGGAGTCAGCCGGGCGGTAGTCAATTGGAGAGAAGGCTAGGTAAATCTAGATATCATCGGCATAGCTGTGATAGGCAATTCGGTTCTTTCTCCTTATCTGACTTAGTGGGAGCATATACTGTACAGGCTAAACAGGAGCGGTGCAAGAATCAACCCAGTCGGCATACTGTACATTCGGGCTGTGGGAGGAAACCCAGAGGCACTGGGAGAACATGCAAACTCTATACACACAGACCCGTGGTGGGAATCAAACCCAGAAGAACCCTACTGAAGAAGCAGCAATTTATATCTCCTGTGATAACATGAAACGCATCTACAGTATAGACGGAAAGTAAAAAAAAATCTTAATCAATCATTTTTTCCGGGTTTCTAGTAGACAAAAATGTATCAACATTTGATTGATCTGTATTGCATTTATGTTTCTCTTTTTTGTAGGTTTGTTCTGTGAATCCCAAGATTTGGCTCCACAACTACAGTACAGTATATAATCTTTGTAGGAAAATATAATTTATCCCTCTTGTCTTTCTAGCTTTATTGCTAGATTGGTAGGTCTGGCCAGCAACTACTACACTAATCTGTGAAACCATGTTTTCATTCATGTTGCTTATTCATTTTGACCAAATTACTGTATGCTTCACTGGATAAAAGGCATTTATAGCCTCAAAACAAGACCAGGTATAAAGTATTGTATAATTAAAGAATTTTATTTAAAAAAAAGACAAATCCAAACTTTTTTCCCCCTTTTTTAAATAACCATGTTTAATTTAAACACATGTTGTGTGTCACTATGGACACCTTCTCAAGCAGCCACAAGGTCAACTAAAGGGGCTTTTAAAAGGTCGGTTGCCAGGCAACACCCTCAGGCAGGTAATCAGCTAAATGCGTGACACCTGGTCGAGCACCTTGATAAACCCTCCGTGTGTGGCATTCTGCGTACAGATATAAGCTCTGTGTTGCGTCTATGAGATGATCCATGCAAAGTGAGCTGAAGGAGCATACTGTATTAATAGAACATTTAGTAATTTACTTTGAAGCTGAGACTTCTGTGTTTGAGGTAAATCTCTGTTAAGAGAGCACTTAAGAGTTTAAATGTTTTCATTTGGAGTACATATTTTATTTCAGAGGTAAAGTCCGTATAGAATTTAGTTTCACAGAGACCATGTGGTTTATCACCATAGTGTTCCCCGCCTGAACAGCCACCCTACACACACACACACACACACACACAATCACACCATCTCATCGATTGCCAAAGCTTGCATCTGATTCTAATTCCATTTATTATCTTTTGTGAAACAAACAGGCCTTAAATCAGCGACCATTTGAGAGCTGAACCTCGTAACATGCAATAGGTGTAAAAATTGAGATTTTTAACAAAACATGTCATTGTTTTCCCCTTCATCATTTTGAAGCCAAAGATTTCACAGAGCCCCACAGAACATTTATTTCATAAATATTACAGTAATTCAAATATTGGACCATTATTTAAATTTTGATGAGAACATTACGCATACATATTTTTATTTGTGAACTTTAAAAAATGAGCGACCATCCAAGACCAACTGCTCATATATTTACATGTATAAATCTATTTTGTGTATATAGATCAATAAGCCATAACATTATGACCACCCTAATATTTAGTAGGTCCCCATTTCTGCCACCATAACAGTGATGCACTCTGTGTTCTGACACATTTCTATCACATCCAGCATTAACCTTTTCCTCGATTTTTTGCAATAGCCATTCTACTGGATTGGATTACACAGGCTATCCTTTGCTACTTTTGGTATGTTATGTCCACTGCAGCCTAGGAACATCCAACAAGAGCTGCAGTTTTAGAGTTTCTCTGACCCAGTCTTCTAGCAATCACAATTTGGCCCGTTGTCAAAGACACTCAAATCCTTATGCTTGCCCATTTTTCCCAACACATCGACTTTGGGGGAAAAAGGTTAATTTGCTACCTAATATATCCCATTAACGCCCAGCTGCCGCATGGTAATGAGACATTGCAAATGTGGCTACTGTGAGAAGAGCCGAATTGCGCTGGCTAGACAACTGGGTCAAAGCAAGTCCACAACTGCAGTTCCTAGGCTGCCTTAATCAGGACTTACCAAAGGTGATCCAAGGAAGGTGAACTGGTGGCAAGGTCATGGGCAACCAAAACTTAGTGATGCATATGGAGACTGAAGGTTGGTCCATGTAGTCCAAACCAAAAGAAGAGCTACTGTAGATCAAATTGAGGAAAATGTCCATTTCTCACATTTAAGTTCATTCATTCATTCATCTTCTATACCACTTTATCCTTGTACACAGGGTTGCGGGGGGCCTGGAGCCTATCCCAGGAGGCTTAGGGCACAAGGCGGGGTACACCCTGGACAGGGTGCCAATCCATCGCAGGGCACACACATGTACGCACATTCACACACTCATTCACACACTACGGTCAATTTGGGAACGCCAATTAGCCTAACCTGCATATCTTTGGACTGTGGGAGGAAACCGGAGTACCCGGAGGAAACCCACCAAGCACGGGGAGAACATGCAAACTCCATGCACACAGAGACGGGAATCGAGCCTGGCCGGGGAATCGAACCCAGACCCTGGAGGTGCAAGGCGACAGTGCTAACCACTACACCACCGCGCCGCCCATATTTAAGTTCTCAAATGTAATATTAAGAACCACTGATTTAATGGATCACCTATTTATTTTGTTTTCACCTAAAGACAGAACATTTGGGAGCTTTGCCACGTCCTGCTTTTGTCTGGCATTTTACTGAAAGTATGTCAAACATCCACTACCAGGCATACAAAATGAATGGGTATATATAATCCATTTGTTCAAATCTTTTCACCCAAGCAGGATTACCAGTACCAGTAGAATAAACCTGTCATCACATGTCTTAAGGGAAAGAATGAAAGGAATGAGTGACTATATGGTGAGAGTAGTAAAAAAAAAAAATACTGGTCCACACAAAGTCCCTTTACTAATTTTTTTTGTTATTATTTTTGGCATAGTGTCTTTCAATCTTTTAGAAAACATTTTTGTATTTTGGTTTCGTGGGACAGTAAATCATTCCACCTTTCCCAGACATGCTGGAGTGTATTTATAAAGGTACTGTATTTACAGTTACACTATGAAGATAAAACGTGTTGTGCTTAGATCCCAGCAGCTGCTAACCTTAAATCACACCATAGGCATTGTGCTCACAAACACCCACACAGGACAGAAGGAATAGTATTACCTATCTAAAGAGATGTTTACATTATGCACATGAATCGTCTTTCTTGTCCTGTCCTAGTCCTCTGCAATCCTCTCACCATTCTAAATAAGATCTTGATATACATGTGGGCTATATACCGATCAGCCCTAGCCAAATTGTGATGACTTAAAAAGACTGGATTAGAGAAGGACAACCGGTCAACTAGGGTTAGAGTCATACTGTAGGCTTATTAATCTTCATGGGAGGCAAAGGCTAGCCTGTTTGCTAGCCTACAGAGCTACTGCAGCACAATTTACTTGTTGTGATATAATAGAAAAGATTGTTGCAGTCCAAGTATTCTCTGATGGCAGTGGTATCTTCCATCAGGATAATGCACCCTGCAGGTACCACAGTAGACCTTCAAAGGTCTTGTGGAGTCCATGGCTTGATGTTTGATTTGTTTTGGTGCTAATGGCTTGCAGAGTTACAGTACATTGAGAACCTTTGCTGTACCAACACCAATGTGACATACTGTAAAAGCCAAGATATAAGCCATGCAACCGTGTATAATGCTTGTGGAGCTCATGCTGCATTAAAAAGCTTGGACAAAAGCACTGCTTTGTTCTGCATACATGAGTTTAGGCATCCACAATTAGCTAGTGGAGAGAATGTTTGCCATGCTGCTCAACCAAAGAGAAATCATAATATGCTTCATAACTTTTCAAAAATGAATTTAAAAACAATATCTTAAAGACCATCTAGTTGTCAGTTAATCTGGCAATAAAATACAAGTGGCTAGTTGTATTACTGTACACTGTAGTATACAGTAAAGTATAAAAGTTTGAGTTTTTTTCTTTTATTTTTAGCCCAGATTGCCAATTCATGCAGTCTGTCTGTAACAGTTACTGTATGTCAAATTTTGAATTCTGGAATACAGCTGTCTTCTGCCTTTATATCTGTCATTCTTATGTTTGTAATGCGACTTTGATATTATCCATTGATTATTGATTTCATGATTCATTTAAATTAGCCTGTCTGCCTAAAATGATTAAAAAGCAAAAAGAGATGAGACAGAAAATATTTTCATACTTTTAGCATGTCAATATCTGAGTGCGTTTTACATGTCCGTTGGTCACTAAATCTGTTTCAGAGGGGTTACGAAGATTCAACACCTGTCCCAAATAAATCAGCTTAATATAGTAAGCTGGTGAAAGTTTTAAGGAAGTTCCAACAAATATTTGTTCCTTATTTGGTCATTTTCACATGACAGACATCCAGTTAAAATTCCTTCAGTAACAGCATGAAAGGAAGCCCAGCGCCCGGACTTTATTTCCAGCTGTGCTGTCCTCTTATATTGTCAGAGTGTATCTGGGTCACTTTCCATGCCTTCAGAGCTAAAAGAGAAACAGATGGTGATAGTGTTACATGGTCCTTAACTGGAAACATGATGAATCTCCCCAATATGGCTCTCCTATGAAAAACTGTGCAGCTCTAACTTAGCTTCCCAAAAGAGTGAAAACATGAAATGACTGCAAATCCCTATAATCAGATTTCTTTGGCAGATTAAATAATATCCCTCTCCAACCATAATCCTTAAAGTAAGTATTTAACCAAGATGTTTTGCTTGTTTGTTTGCTTGATTTTTCTTATTACTGTTGGTGCTCATACGCTACTTTCACACTCCAGGAACACAAAAGTGTTAAATTTTTATATATATATATACTATATTTTATATATATATATATATTATATATATATATTTTATATTTATATATATTTTATATATATATATATATACTGTATATGTAAGCATGATCTGTTCAGACTAATGTACAGATATAGGTCACATTAAAAATATAATTTGAACAGTCTAAAAAAAAATTATACATAACCTCGAATTACGAGCATAATTCATCCCGGAAGTGGGCTCGTATTCCAAAACAATCGTAAACCAAATTTTATTTTCCCATAAGAAATAATGGAAACTTAAATTATTTGTTCTACAACCTAAAAAAATAAATACATAAAAATAATATATAAAGTAAAAATAAAACAAATTAACCTGCACTTAAAAGTAAATCCTGACAGATAAGTGTTTCCGTTTGTGCATGCAGGCGCTGTATGTGTGTGTAAAATGTGCGTACACACACACACACACACACACACACACACACACACAACTTAACGGAGAGACCGTTTTTAAAACCGTTTAAAAATTAGCAAGGAACATTGCTAGTCACACTCGCGTGAGCGCAGACTAGCGGAACTACTGCTGTAAAGTAAAACAACAACAACAACAAAAAACTAATGAACCAGCTCCTCACCTTTGAAAACAATCACGACAGAGAAGAGTTGCTGTGTGTTTGTAACGAGTAACGAGGCTATTTTTTAAAAGTAAGGAGTACAAAGTACAGATAATTGCTTAAAAAGGTAAGGAGTAGATGTAAAAAGTCGGCTGAAAAATAATTACTCCAGGAAAGTATAGATACCCAAAATTTCTACTTAAGTAAGGTAACAAAGTATTTGTACTTCATTACTTGACACCTCTGGTGCCCTGCGATGGATTGGCACCCTATCCAGGGTGTACCCCACCTCATGCCCTAAGTCTCCCGTGACCATACCGATAAAGCAGTATAGATGATGAGTGAGTAAGTGATTGAGTGTTGTATTGACGTAGGTCACATGAATTCTAATTTGAGGTTGCATTGCAAAATAATCTGATCTACAGTATATCCAATTTAGAACCACATATGGAAGGCCCGGGTTCGATTCACAGCCAGTGCCCAAACCCCAGCCATTGGATGCAGTGCCGGTCCCAAGCCTGGATAAAATGGGAGGGTTGCGTCAGGAAGGGCATCCGGTGTAAAACCTGTGCCAAGTTGTAGTGCGGACTGGATATTCCGCTGTGGCGACCCCTTGTCGGGAGCAGCCGAAAGACCACCACCAAAAACAACAACGTGGAAGTGGCCCAAATCAGAATTTAAAAGATCAGATTTTATATTTGGACTGCTCATAAAAAATAAAAAAAATCTGACCTGAGTCACATGAGAAAAAAAAATCATATACTGTATGGGCTACTTTAGCTGCCAGTGTAAACATAACCCTATTTGTTTCTGTAATAATACTATTTTTCCCGACTGTCTATGTGTTGTATTGCTTGTTATTTAAAAGTAATTGTGCAGGATACACAGCTTCGGTAGTGAAGGGCAGTTATTTCAGGCTTTCCCTTGCACAAACTAGAACAGGTGCAGTATTAATAGATTGTTCCTCCTCCGTCGCCTACATTTAATCCTGCAGTGACATTCTGCATTCACAACAAAGTCAGCAAGATTGATTTCCAGCTCACTGTTCATGACCTTGGGGCCATCCAAAAACTACAGCCAGGGAAATCCAAAACCACCTTAATGTCAATTGAGACAGCGGTCATTCTGTAAAGAGTGCTGAGTCTAAGGAGCTTTGTTGCTCTGTAAAGGGAGTAAGAAGCAATAACTGGCTGTCTAGTGTTCCTGCTGATCCCACAATGCTCCTGTGACCCAGTATGCTTATATATTGTATACAGAGGCAACTTACAAAGACAGAATATTAATAGTTTTGGGGAAAAGATGCTGAATTTTGAAGTGATGATAATGATGAATTCTGAATTGTTGAAGTGGTTTGTTGAAAATTCATTATTACACTACCAGTCAAAAGACACACCTATAACCTTATGGTCTTTCCTGAATTTGATTTCTTTTTAAATTGTCAAACAAGGCTGAAGGCATCCAAAATATGCAATAATCTCCTCTGAACAGTTGATATTCAGATGTGTCTTCTACTTATTCTCTGTAAAGCATTTTTAACGGCTTTAATTGGTGATTTTTGAAGCTGGTAAATTTAAATGAACCTCTCCTCTGCAACAGAGGTAAGATTTTCATGAGAGCTATTTTCATCATGGTACTTAATTGGGTTTTGCCATGCACTCGGACCATCCAGTCTGCACACAAACTTGGCACAGTTTTTTACACCGAATGCACTTCCTGACGCAACCCTCCCATTTTACCTGGGCTTAATCAGTCTTCTGATGCGCTACAATCCACCACGCGCCTTAAGATCTGCACCTGCTGACTCGCCCCTATGCTGAACTGGTCTTCATGTTAATTTAAACAACTTCTGTCATATTGCACTTTCACCTGCACAACACACATGATGTTATATAATTTCTATCTGTTATCACCCAAATGAGGATGGGTTCCCTGTTGAGTCTGGTTCCTCTCAAGGTTTCTTCCTATTGCCATCTCAGGGAGTTTTTCCTTGCCGCCGTCGCTTTCACCCTTGGCTTGCACATCAGAGATATTTCATTCATCATTTATTCATCTCATTATTATCTAGACACATTTTATTGAATTTTTTTTAGTATTTTTTTTTCTGAAAAAAAAAAAAATAATTCTTTCATTCTTTGTAAATTTTCTTTCATTTTTGTGAAGCTGCTTTGAGACAATGACCATTGTTAAAAGCGCTATATAAATAAAATTGAATTGAATTGAATTGAATTGAATTGGGACCGGCATTGCATCCAGTGGCTGGGATTTGGGCACTGGCTGGTTATTGAACCCGGGCATTCCGCATGGTAGGTGAGAAGCCTACCACTGAGCCCACAGTGCCCCTGTATTTGCATATTTTTAATTATTCTATTTGATTTATTTATTTATTTATTTATTGCAAACATTCCTGATAGGACCTTAGAAAAGTTTATTTACCACATTCACACACAGGAAAACCAGGTTTGTCCATCAGAGGGCCGGCATAACTGCAAAGAAAGACTACAAAGATAACATAATTTCTCTATCAAGTACCGTATCTGACATCAAGTACACTACCCAATGAGTTGAACACCTGTGGTTGATTTGATGCAAGCTTTCTCAGCAGTGAAACTGCCCATGAATTGCAACTGCTGTGCACTAATCATATCTCTGCCTGATCTAATACATTTTTCAAAATGGCCAACCCGTGCAAGGTGCCAGGACCTGATGGTGTACATGTCTACAAAGCAAGTGCCAGGCTGCTAGTGGAGGTTTTCATCTTTAATCTCTCCCTGGGAGTGTCTGCCACATGCTTCATGTACTGTAGACCACCCTGTGCCTAAGATGCAGCCAGATATCTAAATGACTACCAATCTGTGACTCTGACCTCTCCACTCATGAAGTCTTTTGAGTTCCTCATCCACATCTTGTCCTCTCTTCTGACCACCATGGACTTTCAACTATTCAACCAAAGTCATTGCAAAACACTATGATTTAAGATTGAAGACTCATTTGTGTGATTTTTATTTTGGACTTTCCGACAAGGAGACCCAAAGTGCTATAAATCATTGACCACATTTCCTTCACACTGTCTCTGACAACAGGAATTCCACAGGTATGCATGTTCAGCCCCCTCCTGTACTGAACTAATATTCACTCATGACTGTGGCACCAGGTGTATCTTATGTCCTTGTAAAAGTCATGCATCCTTGTTTAAAGACTAATAAATCATTAAGTATGACTGTTAGTTTTAATTTTATTGCTTGTGTATTTTTTTTGCTTACTGAAGTAAAATAAATAATTTCTTAGCCAGAGCTGCCCGAATTGTTCAATAACAAACCTCTGAAGCTATTGAATAACAACTTACAGTTCTCAATGTTGCTAAGAAACATGATCCATTTTTATACTGTTTTGTTATTAATGCCAGATTACATACTGTATTGACCCTTTACAGTACTTACCTTTGCAAGTTGCAATAATGACACAAAGCTTTTTTAACAAAAATTATAATTTAACAGAAATTATGCAAAATAATTCATTCATTCATCTTCTATACCGCTTAATCCTGTGTTCAGGGTCGCGGGGGACCTGGAGCCTATCCCAGGAGACTTCAGGCACTAGGCGGGGTACACCCTGGACAATGTGCCAATCCATCGCAGGGCACACACACATCCAATCACACACTACGGGCAATTTTAGGAACACCAATTAGCCTAACCTGCATATCTTTGGACTGTGGGAGGAAACCGGAGTACCCGGAGGAAACCCACCAAGCACGGGGAGAACATGCAAACTCCATGCACACAGAGACGGGAATCGAGCCTGGCCGGGGAATCGAACCCAGACCCTGGAGGTGCAAGGCGACAGTGCTAACCACTACACCACCGTGCCGCCCTATGCAAAATAATGTTCAGCAGATATACACAAATTTCAATAATACTAATGAATAAAAGAGCAAACCAATGAATCAGTAAAACAGTGAGTCTGAAGCATCATAAAAATAAATGAACAATGTTTAAAAATGTACAGTGGATATAAAAAAATAATAATTGTAGGTAAAACCAAGTTAAATCATGTCACGTCTGTTTCCATCTTTAATGGGATGGAACAACTAACAAAGTTTAAATAAAATAAACATTTTGGTGCAAAGGAAAAAGAAAAATGAGAAGAGAAATTTTCATCTTTCACATACTGCTTTTATGAGAGTTGCGCATAAACCATAAATAATGCAAGAGCATTATTACGAAGAACACAAATGTTTTATACAATAGGCTCTTTGAACTCATGGGGTTCATCATTTTCAACAGAATTATTCAAACCTTAATGCTTATAGAGCTACAGATTTGTCACTCCCTCATTCAGAGAAATGCCTCAAGGATACTGTATACAGTAAGTAAGGAAATTAAATTAAAACGTAATCAGGTACCGTGTCATTTGCACCAGAAAAATAAGTATACTTTATCTGATATAAAACATCTGCCTTCTAAAACATCTGCCTTTAAACATTGCAAAATCCACAATGCGCATTACATGAGAAGGGCAGTGAGCAAGTTAGTTTAAACTGGATTAGAATGGTGTCCCGAAGCAGATGCAGCTGGCTTTATCTTATAGAGTAGGATATTAAGTCTAATGGAAGTGGTTCATTTGTTCATTCTCTATACCGCTTAATCCTGTGTACAGGGTCACAGGGGCCTGGAGCCAATCCCAGGAGACTTTGTGCACAACAGGGTGCCAATCCATCGCAGGTCATACAAGCATTATGAGGAATTTTGAAACATCAATTAGCTTGCTCTGCAACCACTACCAATGCGGATGCGGTATCAAATTTATCAAATGGCAAGATGCATTGGTTAAAATGACTATAAATAAGTGAAGCGTTTATAATACAAATGGGAGTAATCAATCAATAAATAAGGTTTTATTTATGTTCAGTCACAGAAAATAATAGGCATAAATCCTCAGGGGCATGTACTGTAAATAAAGATTCTTTACATAAAATTAAGTATACAGTACACATGGGTACAGTGCAGGTATACGGTACTTACTGTCGGACTTCAAAGCTGTGTATATGTGTATAATATTGTGCCAAATGCCAATACTTATTAACTTGAAAATATTACTTACATTACAATAGTTATAATAGTCAACTGAACATTCCAGTTTAACCTGGGGGTCAAAGTTCAGGTAGCAGATTTTTAAGTCATTTTTAAGACAAGATTTTTAAGTGTGTGTGTGTGTGTATATATACTGTATATATATAGAGTATAGAGTGTAGAGTTTTTTTTATAATATTAAGCTCATGAAATCTGTTTGCTGAGATTATCACTCAATAAAGACTCACTTACCACTCACTTGAGATTCAGAGTTATCAATGAGTAAAAGTTAAGGGTCTGACTCAAGGGCATTAAAGATTCCATCCAGGAATACTACAAACTCCAACAGCTCCAAAGTATTTACCATCTCTTACCAAATCTCCTTCCACTTCATCCTAATAATCACACCAAGCAGGTAACCTCAAATAAAAATTATATAAAAAGAACAAAGCTGAATACCTGGAGAAATGAGAGAAGGTATTATAGGGAATTTTTACAAGGTTATCCACTGACAGTGAATGCTTTGGAACCTTCAGTCTTCCTCTAGTGAACCCATTATAGTTGGACCTGGGCTGGAGAAGGCTCTGTATCTGGATGAACGCCAGTGCAGGAGAGCAGCCAGCAATCTCAATGACAAATTCAAGGCCATCTGCTTCAGACTTCTGTTGTACAAAACGTAAGGCAAGATGACATTTTTTTTATATTTTAAGGTGAGGAACTAGTATGAATGAGTGTTCTTTTGTTTTTTCATTTTGATACTGTCGAATGTTATCAATAAGAGATGTCACAGATACCCTTCAAAAAACTCAAGACAGAGTTTTGACTTACCTAAAGCACTGTTTTTCTTTCCAGTCCTGTCCAGGGTGTACTGTACCACACAAGATCTCCTGGGACCCCCGCGACCCCAGCGAATCTGCATCAGGATAAGCGGAAAGAATAAATGTTTTTCTTTTAAATTGTGAATTTTGTCAATACTCCCATGACATTCATGTTCAAGAATGCATGGTAACAACTTCTGACCTCAACTGTGTACTGAATTTGTTGTCTCTTAATCAACCCTGTCTAATAAATGTATGCTGAAATAACAAGTCCATACATCAAATGTGCAATAACACATACTGTACTGTAAGGCTGACATTTACTTGGTTTATGAAACAGTACCATTATCACCATCAACATACACAGTACACTCTACAATACATGAATTGGATCCTGATTATACTGTAAGTAATCATTCAGTCATTGGATGTGTAGAATGGCTTAGCTTCTTAGTCATGTCCACCATGTAGTTTTAATTAAACATTTTTTTTTTTTTACAGTTACATTGTTGGCTATTTCACTAATTTTCACGCCCTCATAGTCTATCCTGTCTACCCCAGGAAAATTAAGACAGGAGTCAGGGAACACCCTGAATGGTAACTATTCTGGTGTTTGAAATAAATAGCACGACATAAAAGCACAACATGATAATTTGATGATTGATTAAGCGCATAGATGTAAAATATAAGATATTTTATACATACGAGAGAATAGAAGAGCAGTTAAATGATCAATGATAAAATTAAAAAAATTTATAAAACCAAACATAATATTGCAGCGAATACCCGGACATAGACTTTATTTAATACTACTACTACTAATAATAATAATGATAATAAAAAAGATTTGATATTTAATAGTATTGTTCAAATCATCCCGCCTACAGTAGCTCCTAGCTCCTAAATCAACTCCTAAGTACAGGACACCTTAGTGGGCCTTATTCGGCCCGCGGGCCGTATGTTTGACACCCCTGATCTACAGTATACAGTAAGTTATGGTACAAGTAAAGTTCTTTAAGATAATCAGCCTGTAATGTAAAATATTCCAAATTGTCAGGAGGCTCCTGTATCATATTCCTAACACAGGAATTATATTGAAATTTTTAGTTTTTTTTTTTATCTTTACAGAAAGACAATTGTTTCTGGAAGATGATTTGTTTAGTTGGTGGTTAAAAACTGCACAGTATTTAGTTTTTCTGCATTTTAACAGTTTTATTCTTCAACAGACTGCGTGAGTGGGACCATTAATTCCCTACTGTTTGCACTCACAAGAGAAATGAATGGCATCAAGTTTTTTGGCTGTTCTGTGTAACAGTTTGTTGTCTCTCTCACATTTTCACTCTGCATGTGCATGCTGTAGCGAAAGGATTTTCTGAACAACTGTGCACACAGCTCATTTCAAAGAGATAATAAATTGATTCGAAAATATACAATTACATACACTATTGTAGATAGGCTTTTGTTACTATTTTCATGACATTTGCTAGAATTGATCTTTTAAGGATAATTTTGCAAGACATTCAAGTCAAACTGGGACTTTTGATTCCTTGTAAATAAAGGTGTAAACCTGACATTTATTGAACGACTTCAAGCACATTACGGGGATAAGACTTTTAGTTACAGTAATACATTTGAATGGTAAGAACGTTATAAAGAAGGCTGAACTTCCGTAAATAAACACCCTGGCCAGGGTGGCTCAGGACCCACTGCAGTTGTTCCCATGAACATTCAGCGAGTGGAACCGAGTGGACCATTCGGCTCCTTCAGGATAAATTCATTAGGAATCAAAAGAAAACCAGTGTTGATGGTGGACTACGTTTGTGTACCATAGCTGTCAGTCTCCTGTGGATCCCCCTTAGCTAGAAATATGCCAAGATAAGTTTACTGGCCTCTGACAGAAGTGCTTAATGAGCTCTACCAGCTTGAAGTCCTCACTCTGTATATTGTAAAAGCATTGTCACACTGTCATGTACTGTACACTACCGCTCAAAAGTTTGGGATCACTTGCAAATTTCGTTGTTTCCGTTTAGTTATTTCTTTTCTACAGTACATTCTACAACAATACTGGGGATTTCAAAACTATGAAATAACTCATATGGAATTTGGTTGTTATTTTAAGACATGACGGTCAGCCTTTCTGGAACAGTTCTTGCAAGAACAGTATTGTCAAGTGCATTTTCAAAACGTCAAGTAACATCATGAAACTATCTCTCATGAAGATTATCATAGGAAAGCAAGAACAAAACGTACCTCTGCTGCAGAGCAGAAGTTCATGTAGACTTACCAGCCTCAGAAATAACCAATTAACAAACAGCACCTCAGATTAGAGCCGTTATACTTTACAGAACATAAGTAGCAGATACAGCCCAACATTAACTATTCAAAGTAGATTATTGCATATTTTGGACGCTTTCAGTATTACTTCACAATGTAGAAATGAATTAAAATCAGTAATGACTATGAAGTTATAACATAATCCCAAACTTTGGGGAGTAGTGTATATCCAAAATCCACAAACTTAAACATGGGTTGGTCTGTTGCAAACGACTAGAATCTTATTTACAATCCAAGTTTCAGTTTCTGTGAACTCTTATTTTTCCAGTAAATTTTTGGAAAAAGCAGGCCAGTTTTTTCTCTCAAATGACACTTTTGGGTGAAGTGAACCTCAAGAACCAAAATTCTTACAAAACAGAACCAATTGTCTGCACAGTGGAGCAGAAAAAGCAATTACTGCCATTAAAGGAATGATTCATAATGAGAATATGGGAGTACATTATCTGGATATTGCCAGCAGATGGCTTAATCTCAGACAATTTTAACATAATTTTAAAAGTTTCTGGCTTCTTATGGATTCCCAAGCAGCTGGCACATCTGAGATACCTTCTGAGTGTTCTGAGTCTGACAGTATTGCAGCTTTTCTACATTGAGAACAAAGTACAGTAGAGCGCCCCAGTGCCAAATTTAAGTCCATCCAAATGGAAAGAAAATATTTGTTTATTAAAATTTTTCCTAGTCTTGGTTTATTTCTTGTCCCTGAGTTCATTTAATAGAAGGCGAGGGGAGGAGGGGAGGCGGGGTGTGTGTGTGAAGGTGAGAGGAGGTTTGTGTGTGTGTGTGTGTGTGTGTGTGTAGGGGCATGGTGCAATGACGGACAATGACAAATTGCAGGCTGAAACAGAGAGGGAGAAATTTAATCTTTAACCTCTCTAACAAGACTTTCTTCGCACACACACAGATGTTATAATAAACAGTACATGCGCGCCGTACACACACGCATACAGATACAAAATAAAATGTTTTACACACACACACACACGTGGTCACAGTGTTATAGTAAACAATACACGTGTGCAGGGATGATGATTATACCAGTAAGAGACGAGCACTAAGACCCAGCATGGGAGATGATTACCCACAATTCCAAGCACAAGAGAGAAAAACCATTGGCTCAGTTGTGATCACGTTACGCTCGGTGTCAAAACAAGAAGCAAATGCGTGATACATGTTACTCGGTGCTCGTAAACCAAGACTTGTCCATTTTCCAAGTCAGAATTTATTAAAAATCTTTGCTCATCTTGCGGAACACTCGCAAACCAAGGGTTCACTGTACATCATTGGAAGTAAAGAAGAGCAAAGGTGGGTAATTCATTCAGGGGCAGGGGTAGCTCAGTGATTAAGGCATTGGACTATGGTTTGGATGGTCTCGGGTTCAGATCCCATGACCACCAAGTTGTCCCTGTTGGGCCCTTAAACCTTAACTGCTCAGATGTATAATCTGCTTCACCACAACCATCATCAACCATTCCATATCATCTGGTCATGTTCCTGCTGCTTTTAAGAAGGCAAGGGTTATTCCCATCCTCAAGAAACCCTGCCTGGACCCATCAGAAGTTAACAGCTACCGCCGGTATCACTTCTCTCTTTTATTTCCAAAATTCTTGAAAGAACTGTTTATAACCAAATGTCTCTTTATCTCTCACAGAACAACCTTAATGATCCCAACCAATCTGGATTCAAAGTGGCACATTCCACAGAGACTGCCCTTCTGTTAGTCACTGAGAAGCTCCATGCTGCTAGATCTGCTAAACTGTCATCTGTTCTCATCCTCCTGGACCTGTCAGCTGCATTTGACACGGGGAACCACAAGATTCTATTATCTATTCTTACAAGCCTTGGAATTTGTGGAACAGTGTGGCAATGGTTTGCTTCTTACCTAGAAGATAGGTCATATGAGGTAACGTGGAGGGGCTCTACATCTGCCCCACGTAGACTCTCTACTGGTGTCCCACAGGGCTCAGTACTTGGTCCTCTTCTGTTCTCCCTCTATACCTGGTCTCTTGGTAAAGTCATATCATCGCATGGATTTTCATACCATTGTTATGCAGATGACACCCAACTTACTCTCTCCTTTCCTCCCTCTGACACTCAGGTTTCCACCCGGATCTCAGAATGTCTGGCAGACATCTCATCCTGGATGGCTGCACAACAGCTAAAGCTCAATCTGAGTAAAACTGAACTGTTTTTCATCCCTTGTGACTCATCCCCAGGTCAAGACCTTGTGATATCCCTGGACAACAACCAAATCACTCCTTCAGCCACTGCCCGCAATCTTGGGGTAACCGTGGACAATCATCTGTCATTTTCCCCACACATCACTAACCTTACTCGCTCTTGTAGATTTCTTCTTTACAATATCAGAAGAATTCACCCATTTCTTTTTTCACAGGCTACTCAGGTGCTTGTTGCGTCCCTTGTTATTTCAAGACTGGGCTACTGCAACTAACTCCTGGCAGGCCTGCCTCTGTCCACGATTCCTCCTCTGCAACTGAATGCAGCAGCACGTCTCGTTTTTAACCTCCCCAAGTTCTCCCACACCACCCTACTCCTCCGCTCCCTGCACTGGCTTCCTGTAGCTGCCCGCACCAAATTCAAAACGCTGATGCTTGCCTACAAAGCTAAAAATGGCCCAGCACCCACTTACCTCTCTGCTCTAATCACACCACGCACTGCACCACGTTCCCTCCGATCCTCCAGCACTGCTCGCCTCATCCCACCATCTCTCAGGGATCGAGGGCGGCATTCATCCAGGCTCTTTTCTGTTCTGGCACCTACAGTAGGTGGTGGAACGAACTTCCTCTAGATGTCCGTATAGCAGAGACATTGACTATCTTTAAACGACGACTCAAGACGCATCTGTTTCTCCAGTACTTGGACTCCCTCTTCCCAGTTGTGTTGGACTAATGGCACTTAGTTATTAACCTAGTTAACCCAGTGTAAGCATGTATCCAGTGGTGTAAACTTTAAAGCACTTGGATAGGAGCATCTGCCAAATGCCTAAATGTAAATGTATAATGAGATAAAAATGTAAGTCACTCTTAGATGCTGTCTTCCTCACTCTCATTGATCACTCAGGTTTGTTGACGGTGAGGTGATTGTTTGCTTTACACTTCAGGGACCCCTCATGTTTGTGTTTCCTTCTGGCTTTCCCTTTTAGTTATGCTGTAATAGTTAGTCCTGCCAGAGTCCCTGCTTGCACTCCACATTATAGTATGTGACTGTGAACATACCTAACTGCCATCTCTCCTCTTCTTCTCTTTCTCCCCCGCTTTCTCTTCCCTCTCTCCCCCTGTCTCCCTCTTTCACTCTTTCTCTCCCTCTCTGTCGAGCTACACATGTCATCCCTGAGCTGCCAGTGATCCAGACTCCCTCTGTCCTCCGGACCTATCTGACCCATCCTGGTGCCCCGCTTCTGGTTGGAGGTCTCGTCACATGGATGCCCCGTGTGTCTCTTTGGGATGCATCTGGTGTCTGGGGATGATTCTCTCTACCTAGAAGACGGTTTTCACCTCGACTGATGTTGGCAACTGTTTCTCTAGGGACTTGACTCGATAGTTCAGGACTGGAACTTTCTACAAGTCTATCTAAGTCTCCAATAACTACCTGGACTCCATTTTAACATCAATTAACAGCAACTATTATAGCTGAACTGCCTGCCACCTAACACACTGTATAAATGCAGATCATTTCCTGCTATCTGTTTCACCCAGATGAGGATGGGTTCCCTGTTGAGTCTGGTTCTTCCTATAACTATCTCAGGGAGTTTTTCCTTGCCACTGTCGCCCGCGGCTTGCTCACCAGGGACAATCTGATCATTTTGATTCATACACATTCACATTCCATACAAACTTAAATAATTCTTTTGATTGTGTAAGGCTGTTTTGAGACAATGTCAATTGTTAAACCGCTATACAAATAAAATTGAATTGAATTGAACTCTGGATAAGGACATCTGCTAAATGTGTGTTCAAGTTTTGCAATGCTGTGCTAGCTATAAATTTCATTAGCCAGAGGTCAATTTTACAATTTACTACTTATTCTCACTCACTCATTGTTGTAAGCATTTCACTGCATATCGTACTGTGTATGTGACGAATAAAATTTGAATTTGAACTTTATCCTGTATGCAGGGTTGCTGTGACTAAAAGTCTTATCACTGTACCGTGCCTGAAGTCTTTTATAAATCTCAGTTTTACACCTTCATTCACAAGTCCCAGTTTAACTTGAACACCCCTCATAGAATACCATATTTCAGATACTTTAAACAAGCTATTATATCTTGCCTGATTCTGTCATATTTGCAGTTGAATTGAAAGATTTGGTGGAAAGAGCGCCGACATTCCACTAGGAGAGCAAGATAGAGCAACAACATTGGGGATATAAACTAATTTTTCATTAGTAAACAAAATAATATAAATTTACACTTGTTTTTTTTTTTGTTTGTTTTTTTTGCTAAAATAATTAAATACAACAAGAACAGCAATTGGAAACACTTATGCAGCTATAATTACAGCTTTTACATATTTGTTTGTTTGTCAGTGCTTAAATAAGACAACTATTCAAGACAATCCTAAACACCATCAACTATGAACAACTCGAATCATCTATGAACATGTGTGGAACTATTAGATTTCATCCGTTCTATTCAGTCATTTTTATCAGTTCGGATCTGTTGTAGAGGAGTTGTGTTTAGTCTATCCAACAGATTTTTTCAGTCCACCCCACTTGACATTGGATTAAGTGTAATGTAGCCCATTACCTAAAATGAGTTTTAGGTAATGGTTCAGCGCATGTGTGAGGTGAGTGGATTAAATTCTCGCTCAATGCCCACAGTGCAGTATTTTTAACCAGGTTCAGTACTCAGTGTACTTTCTCATAAATGCACTCCACTTTTCGGGAATAGTACTTTTCCAAACTACTGTATGTTCTTCTTTCAAGTGCATGAAGGTGGTTATCTCAAAGTGCAGTTTAAAGATCAAAAATCTTTAATCAAAAATACACAGCAACTAGAAACAATGGCAGTACAGTGTCTTAGTGGTTTGCACAGTCACCTTGTACCTTCAGGGTCTGGGTTTGATTCCCACCACAGCGTCTGTGTGCATGTTCTCTGCTGCTTGGTGCTGTTTCCTCCGGGTACTCCGTTTCCTTCCACAGTCCAAAGACTTGCAGATTAGGCGTTCCCAAATTGCTTGTATGCAAATGGGAATAAATACAATGTTAATCACCATTGGCCTCCACAGTCCCATGTTGGACTACAGAGGTTCCCAGGTGGATGGATGGAACAAGAAACGATGATGTTATTAAACTCAAAATATGGATTTAAAGAATGTTTTATAAAGGAATTTCAGGGAAAATTACATTAATTTTCTAAATCCTAAATATCAACACTGTCTGTCAAACATGTCCAGAATAATTTTAGCCACAATGTCCAGTAATGGCTATAATTATCCTAAACAAGACATGAAGCAAAGCAGTTAAGCAGATAACTATCCAAGAGCGTATGACGTAAGACCTTCTGCCTTGATGGTTCTCGTTATATGAAAAACAGGTGTTCACATGAAGCGCATTATACAATAGGTCTGTTGTGTTTAACTGGCTTTCAGAAAGAACATCTCGGTGGGAGTCCAACAAATATTACTTTGTAATCACTATTACAGGGCTCTAAGGTCAGCTTTGATCTTTCTCTACGACTGAATGCCACTTTTTTTTTACGGTGACTAATCTAACAGCACTGTCTAAGGGTTAATTCTCTTTTCCCTGAACATACAGTTGCGGTGAGAAGTTCACATACTCATCATGAATGTCATACAAATATCATGGTAATAATAATCTTGCAATTATTTCTTGAACCTGTGATTTCTGGGGCAAATTTTATGTATTGTACAGAAGAAAATAAAAAGACAAGCACCACTGTGTACAGGTACAGTAAGTGATTTTTTTTTTTTTTTTTACTGCTCCAATTTTGAAATCTTAAAGCTCAAGTAAAATTTGCAACTGATCACATGCACGAAGAAAAGGCCCTCTGGAGGAAAGCTCTTGACCAGAGGTATAACTGGAAGAGTAAATTTGAGGCATCCAAACCTACAAACACTGAACCAGATGTTAAGCATTGGTGGTGTTACAGTATCACCAGGCTTTGGGGCTGTTTTGCTTCCAGCAGAACTGGTGCATTGCACAATGTGGACAAGAACCCAAACCCTCTGGAAGGGCAGTGGTGGCTCAAACAGTTAAGGCTGTGGGTTACTGAGTTATTGATTGGAAGGTCAGGGATTCAAGCCCAGCACTGCCAAATTGCCTCTGTTGAGCCCTTGAGCAAGGCCCTTAATCTGCTTCAGCTATGCTGTATCTTGGCTGACCATAATTGATTTTAATTGAACCCAAAATAACAAATCTTGTGTACCAATTTTTTTAGTTTTCCTCTGTTGAAGGTATTGTATAATTATTCTGGTTTATTTTAAAAAACAGTTTAAAAAATTCATTAAAAGACTTCTGTATCTTTAGCCTGGGGTAAGGCTACAGGAACACTAAGGAACAGTGGATACTATTCTTAGTGCAACACCATCAATCAAACAGAGGAGCATCTGCAACTGAAACGAAGAGTTATCCCTGCTTTGGGAAAACTATTGATGAATACTTGAGAACAAATCAATATAGTAACTTGTCTAAGATGCATCTGTGTCCTAAGAGCTTTTTTGGTCGCCCTTGAATAGCTAGATCCCTGGCAGATTTTTTATTTTTTTTATATTAGTGCCACATTAGCACATTTGTGTCACCTTGAAAAACAACTTGAATATCCATAGAAATATGTTTCCAGTGTGAGGGGTAAAAAAGTGAAAAGATTCCAAAGCTATATTTAACAATAAAAGTGTCTTGAACTTGAGATTGTTTCGGCTATTGTACAGTATCTTTTTGAGGCTTCCATATGAAATGGGTTCACCTTAGACAAAACAGTACCGCAATGGTGGCTCAGAGGATAGCACAGTGTAGTATAACACCAGGTGTCTGAGTGTTATACCTGTGTGTACCTGTTTTTTTTTTCCTGTGTGTGTGCGCATGCCCTATGATGGACTTGCACTTTGTCCATAGAGTACCCCACCTTGTGCCCAGAGTCTCCTGGGATCCCGTACAGCAGGGGTCTCCAAATCCAGTCCTGGAGGGCCAGTGTCCAACACAGTTTGGTGATTCTTCTTCTCAAAAACAGCTGATTTAACTAATCTCTTAATTACTAGGTTCAGTGGGTGTGTTTAGGTGTTGGTGAATTACAAACTGTGCTGGTCACTAGCCCTCCAGGACTGGATTTGGAGACCCCTGCCCTACAGTATAAGTGATACGTATAGAAGATAAATGAAAGAATGGACTATTTTTTTAATTCTCTTATCCCTAATGTTATAGTGCTATAAAAATATATTCCCACTATCAGCCACTCTTTTATGGTAAAATAAAAAAATGGCAAAGACAATGTCCTGAAGATTTGCATATGGTGGCAAACATACAAAGAATTACAAATTTCTGACCCTGGAGACTCCTTCCATAAATGTTACATAAATCTGTTTTAAAAGCAATCTTTGCCATATCAATAATTGTATATTTTCTATGTTTATTTCTATAATAATTATATATTTTCTAGCATATAAGATTCAAGTCCCTGTTTGCAGGTTGTTACCTTAAGCTTAATTAATTTTTATGCATTAGACCTTATTTTAAATGTCTTGTTTAAAAAAGATGCAGATGATGAAGCTATGATTGGCGAATAATAGAACTAAACAGCCAGTTGTTGTTGTTAGTCTTTTGGCTGCCCCACATTGGGCCATCCGATTCCCATACAACTTGGCACAGGTTTTATGCCAGATGCCCTTCCAGCACTGCATTCACTGGCTGGGGTTAGGCATTGGGTGTGGTCTCCTCGTGCCTCCTCTAGTCCAAGGACATGCCGATTAGGCTAATTGGATAAAAAAAAAAAGGACTTAAAAGAGTTTAATTTCATTTCCAACATTGCCATTATCTACTGAACCACCTTTGTGCCAGCATTGGTCCAATCTATCTGTGGCCCCACCAATGAGCCAACGTCGGGACAATGGGCAAAATGACATTGAGCCAACCACGGATCCCAACAGTGGCCCAACGTATGCACTGCCGTTGGCCCAGCATTCGCCCTTCAGCAGAGTGCTCTCTGGGAAGCACTAGAGACACGATGAGTGATTAAGTGAGTGAGATGTTGTGTAGAAGATATATTGCTAAAACAGCAGGCCTGTTTATTCTCTAAGGATAGACTTTATTAGGAAATCAATAAGAGTTAATTAGCTGAACATTGATTAAGCAAAATGAGAGGGGCAAAAGGCAGAATGTTTGTATAATTTTTCTATTGCTATTTAGCATTCCTCTTTTCAGTGGTAGTGAATGTGTTTATGTATTTGAGACAATTATAGACAAATGAATTAGCATTTAAAATGCAAAACATAAGCATTTGCCTCTGCTTTGCACATTTTCAGCTCACTATTTCAGTCTTTAGCCCTACTGAAGCCTCATGAAACCTATTGTCCTGTTGACGTTTTATTTCTATGAAAGTTACTCCAGCTTTGATATTTGTGGCCAGGATGTTTTTAAATCCCACCTGATTTAGAAAAATTTCAATGAATGCTATTATGAAGAGCATTGCATGCATGGCGTTTTGCAACAACTTTTCAGAATTCAAAATTGGCTTAATTTGCATGCCTGACCTAATTTGTAGCCAATGATGTTTCATGGACTTGCACTAAACGTTTTTGAAATAATCTTGATTTTGACATCTGAAATATTAGCAGTAAGTTTTTTTTTTTTCAATTTACTTTATTCTAGATAAAAGGCATAACAGCTATGTTCCTGTCAAGCTGTTAGACTTTGCTCCTTGACAAACCTGTCCAAGGTTTACAGGGTTGATGTGCATGCCTCTTTCAGTTAGCCTTCAGGGCCAAGTCATTCAACACTAATAGCACCAAGTACTTTCACTGTGATGCTGACTCTTTGGCTTTCTAACGACTGATATAGTTTATATGGAGTGTTTATAAGAAGTAATTCAAAGCCACTCACTGCATTCCTCAAGTGTCAGTCAAGATTCAGCCAGTGTCTCACTTGGCTGACCGGTTCACTTGAGACAGGACATGAACACTCATCACAGATATTTGAGCTAAAACCAAATGTCCATTTTGATGACCTCGCTGGGCTTATTGTAACTTCACCAGAGCCCTGTTGGACAGAGGCATTCCAGAACAACCTGGGACAACCTTCATTGCTACTGCCTTTCCCTGCAAATCTCCACTTTTCCCTGTTACCACCTCACATGACAAGGATGAGGAGCTGGACATTGAGAGAACACCACCTTAAATCCAACTCTTATAGGGTACTTGTGCTTTTGTTTGGGAGCTCTCCAAGCACTGGATGTAGTGATCTTCATCCCTGATGTTTGGTATCACAATGCATTTCCACATAATGTACGTAGGCTATACTCTACATATACAGTATATTTTGTCTGCTTGTGATTTTAAAAAAAATTGTAGGCACTTGTAATTATAGTCTTAACCACACTGGCTGGAATTAACTGCTTTATTCCTTTTTTTATATATTTTCTGTATATTCTGTAAAGAGACAGAGAAGATGCAGAGAAAGACTTCTTACTATGGCCAGTTCTACCATCTTTTTCATCAAAGCATATGCATCAGATATTGTCTAACTCACATATGGACAATGAGACCTGCCAGGAATCTTATCTTATTATTTCTTGAGGTTGAGGCTATAAATAAACTATGGGCAAGCCAGGTTCAGCCAATAAGAGCACAACAATACAGAGTGCATGTCTTCAGCCGACTGCGCACACGCATCACTTGTCGTCTCTTGAAATGATGCCTGCTCAGTAGCGCTTCTTACTTTCCCTACATTATCTTTGTCCTCAATAGTGCTATGATAATAACCATGCTTATAAGCATGAGCTCCACCTAACTATTATCTGTCAGCTTTAATCACAGTGAAAGCACTTCTCCAGCATCCCCAATGTGCTTTCTCCATAATTAAAATGTTCTTAGTGTCACTCCATAACGGTACTGAGTGGAGTTGGGGGGGGGGGGGGATTTTTAAATGCTATGTGGAAAGAAAAAAAAACATAGCATACAGTATATGAGAGGGAAAACATGTTAAGTATTGCCTATTGTTTGTCTTTTTGTAATGCATCCACATTTCAGATAAAAGATTGCATTTTGATCCTGCCTATGAATATAATTAGTTATCTTGGAAAATTAGTATCAGCAAGTCTTTCCATTTCACCTGGGTTACTTAATAAATACTGGATATTTGCTGAAGCTTTCCACCTGTGTCCCAAGTCTGACTCTCCACTCGGAAAAAAAAAAAAGACAAAAAAAAAAACACCTGCACATTTATTAATCTCTTTGCTGCTGGAGCATAAATCAGAGCTTGCTGAGACTTCTAAATAACAAAGAAGGAAATGTTTCACCTCATTTACTGAGGATACTTTCATTTGTAATTTCATAAGGTGGAAGATCAAGATTTTAGAAATTAATTAGCTCTGTGATTAATTGTGTTACACTGATAAATAAAATAAAATAAAACATGGTAGATGGGTAGGAAAGATGGAACTAGTTTATATATAAACATTTAAATCCATTCTGGGAATTTTGAGATTACTTAATTATTTTAAAAGAAGTATTACAGTACCATTTGGTGAAGAATATTTTGTGCATTATATTGTTTTTATAGATTTGTTTTAATATTAGTGTAATATTCAATTAAATTTTATTTGTATAGCGCTTTTAACAATTGACATTATAATAATAATTATATTATAATTATATAAATTTATTATATAATATTAATAATAAAATATAATATTGGTAATGTAATATAATCTTAATATTAGTGTGAATTGTGTATAAATTAGAAAAATGCAATAAATCCACTTCCCACAGTTTTCTCCCAATTGTCAATAAATAAGCCTACAGTTGTTTGTGGAACCTTGGATTGTGAGCATAATTTGTTTCGGAAGCATGCTTGTATATCAAATCTTTTGTATATCAAAGCAAATTTTTGCACTAAGCACCAAGCATGGGAGACGATTACCCACAATTCCGCAGCGCACGCAAGAGAAAAAACGTTGGCTCAATTGTGATCACATGACGCTCAAAACAATCAGAAACAAAAAGAAGCGCATACTTACTACATGATACTCAATGATCCTTGGTGTTCATAAATCAAGACTTGCTTGTTTAACAAGGCAAAATTTATTTACCAATTTTGCTCATCTTGCGGAATGCTCATAAACTGGGTTACTCGCAATCCGAGGGGCCATAGTATAATGATCAACCCCACTGCCCTGTGAATTTACCAACAAAAATCACTATAAAATCTATACACATGCTTATGAGAGGATCATATGCACCGAAGGCTTACTATAACCAAGGCTAGCCCATTTACCCAAATCCCACAGAAAAGCGACAATGGAAAGTCACCAGAATACTCAGTGCACCACAGCCTGCAGGCAATGAGCCCAAAATATCCCAATCTAATCAATTACTGTACCTATGGGATATGCCAGACAAGCAAGTCTGAACCACAGAAGCATCACCCCACAACCCACAACACCCAAAAGATCTGCTGTGAACATCCTGGAAGCAGACACCACAGCATTCCCACAGCAGCTCTGAGGGACCATGCCCAAAAGGCCCAGAGCTGCCCCTGAGGTACAAGGGAAACCTAAATCCTTCTGTAAGTGGTCGTAATGTTAATGGTTTTAATGCTATGGCTGCTTAGTGTAGTATCAATTGTATGTGGTAGTTTGCAGTTCATCATCAGTGTGTATACCACTTCAGGAGTTTATGATAGCATCTAATCATAGTAGTCTATGAAAGCTTGTGAAACTGAAAAGGCATTCAACAGTCTGTTCTTTTTCTTGGCTTCAAAATGCTCGATCAAACACATTTAGTTCAATTAAAGCAACCACTATTTTTCCCAGCCTGCAATTTTAGACACCTCTTAAAACATGTTTGACATGTTGTTTTACAGGTTCAAAGTTACAGGTGAATAGTCCCTGAGATTTCTTTGAATGTCCTTTTAGTCTTGTAGTCTGATAAATGGCTATGGAACTAAGATCATAAGTTCAATTTCAAAAACCACAGGAACAGTAGAGTACAGTTTTGGTTAATCATGGGCACATGGGGGTTAGTTTATGTTGTATGGTTGGGAGAGTGAGAAATGGCAAGCGATCAAACTGAGGGAAAAAATCCATATCCAACATATTTTATAGCATGGTCTATAACACTACTGTATGAATCAAATTCAATTAAGAAACCCTTTACAGCTTAAAAAAACACTGTATACTAAAGCAATGCTGGTCAAATGCAGATCAAGTCTTACTAGTGCATGGCACATATGCAAACTGTACTGTACTATATATCTCTCTCTGTTCTTACAAGTGTCTTGTGCTTGTACAGTATGTTCTAGTTAGTTGATAAAGATGCATCACACCACCTCATTGTCATTTTCTGTCCTATAACATAACCTGAGTGCTGTATTAGTTACATAACTTTGATCTGTTTAAATTTGTCTTTGCAGATTTACAGTACTTTTTTAAAATTAAATTTTAATTTAATTTAATTTTCACGGGTCAGTTTATCGCAACCATCCCTGACCACTCCTTAACTTTGTTTTCTCAAAATTGAAAAAAAAAAATACTTGTAATTTAGCCCAGTAATTACAGTTGAAATTGAAAAATATATACAGTGAGGTCATAAGTATTTGATCACCCTGTGATTTTGCAAGTTCTCTTACTTAGAAATCATGAAGGGGTCCACAATTTTCCGCATACTTGCATTTCCACTGTAAGAGACAGAATCTAAAAAGAAAAATCCTGAAATCACATTGTATAATTTTGTAACAATTTATTTGTGAATTACTGTGTCAAATAAGTATATTTTAATATTTGGTACAGAATCCTTTATTAACAATTACAGAGGTAAACACTTCCTGTAGTTCTTCACCAGGTTTGCACACACTGCAGGAGGGCTTTTGGCCCACTCCTCCATACAGATCTTCTCTAGATCAGTCAGGTTTCGGGGCTGTCACTGAGCAGCACAGAGTTTCAGCTCCAAAGATTTTCTATTGGATTTAGGTCTGGAGACTGGCTAGGCCACTCCAGAGCCTTGATATGCTTCTAAGAAATACTTATTGACCTCATTGTATATTGGGTATATTATCCAATATATTTAAAAAAAATAAAATATATTCATTCATTTTCTATACCGCTTAATCCTGTGTTCAGGGTCGCGGGGGACCTGGAGCCTATCCCAGGAGACTTCGGGCACTAGGCGGGGTACACCCTGGACAGGGTGCCAATCCATCGCAGGGCACACACACATACGTACACACACTCACACACCCAATCACACACTATGGTCAATTTGGGAACGCCAATTAGCCTAACCTGCATATCTTTCGACTGTGGGAGGAAACCGGAGTA
Organism: Channallabes apus; assembly: GCA_030522415.1. NCBI lineage: Eukaryota > Metazoa > Chordata > Actinopteri > Siluriformes > Clariidae > Channallabes > Channallabes apus. Next base: position 24,962,831 of record CM060121.1, read on the forward strand.
CCCGGAGGAAACCCACCAAGCACGGGGAGAACATGCAAACTCCATGCACACAGAGATGGGAATCGAGCCTGGCCGGGGAATCGAACCCAGACCCTGGAGGTGCAAGGCGACAGTGCTAACCACTACACCACCGCGCCGCCAAATAAAATATATATATATATATATAATATATTATACCTAATAAAAAATATTATATTACAGTATAGTAACACAAAATAGACTATAAATATGGATATTTCATTCACAAAGTTGATCTTTTTGGAAATCTCAAAAAATTCCAAGGTTGATTTATTGAAATTAGTCATATTTATGTGTATACACACTACCGTTCAAAAGTTTTAGATCATTTTCTAACTCCATGATGGTTCCTGATTTTTATTTCTTTCTACATTGTAAAGTTTTGCTGAAGGCGTCCAAAAAATGCATTAATCTCCTTTGAACAGTTGATATTGAGATGTTTCTGCTACTTCTGCTCTGTAAAGACTTCATAACGCCTCTAATCTGAGCTGCTGTTAATTGGTCATTTTTCAGGCTGATAACTCGAAATGAACTTGTCGTCTGCAGCAGAGGTAGGTTTTGGTCTCGTCCTCCTGGGACGGCCTTCATGAGAGCCAGTTTCATTATGGTGCTTGGCGGATTTTGCAAATGTACTTGACAATACTGTTCTTGCAAGAACTATTACTGAAAGGCTGACCTCTGTGTCTTAACATAACAACTAACTGTTGTTTTTCTTGTTGTTATGTAATTACCTAATTCCATATGATATTTTATAGTTTTGAAATCCCCAGTATTGTTGTAGAATGTAGAAAATAAATCCCTAAACAAAAACAAGTACATTTGCAAGTGTTCTAAAACTTTTGAACGGTAGTGTACAGTAGATAGATACTGTACAATCACAAGTCAAAAACTGAACTTTAATTTTTTAAACATTGTATTTATAGCAATAGGTCAGTCTTGTTCTCAGTCTGATCTTATTGAAGCTTTATATATGCAAGTTAAACATTAACCTAATCTGAACCCCCAACTGATACGGAATGCATAAAGCAAGAACTGGTATAAAACTTCCTCAGTAGGTGCATTTACATGGACCCTAATGTTTTACTAATAATGGGAATAATGGCCCAATCAGAATAAAAAACGCATAATGTAACCACCTTAATCAGTACAGACTGAACCGATCTGGCCTGATTGAAATTCATTTTTAGTCTGAATGAGTCGAGTGATGTAACCTTTTAAAATGAGCCATGAGAACACTTGAACCGATCATTTCCCTTCTTCTTGAATAAGAATATTTTTTCTGCACATTTGCCACAAATTGAGGGTTATATTATAGTCAACTCTACTTCAATTCTTGTAACCAATCATATAGCAGAAAGGGGGAAAAGATGGGAAGACAAAACTAACCTCAAATTTGAAGAAATGCTTCTTTATGATTAATTGCTTTAAGCTTCTAAACAGAAATACAGTACAGGTTGGGTGAAAAGTAACTAGGCATAAAAAATAGTAATAAAACCCATATTTCTAATACAAATTTTTAAAAACAAATTGTACATGTTTTTACACAATTTCAATGTAGGCATCGGTGGTGTCAACCGTTTCCTCAAATGACCAGGAATGGAATGTATTCTATGTCTTCTAAAAGAAGTAATTTTGGATATTCCTGAGAACCTCCTTAATCCCTGCCTCCAAGTCCTCCAGTGTGTGAGGCTTTGTCCTGTACGCCTCCACTTTTGCATAGCCCCACAGGGAAAAAATAATATGGAATAAGATCTGGACTTCTTGAAAGCCATTCTGCGTCGTCCCAGCCAACGTCCTGGGTCTAACAAAATTCTGGTTTAACCACACACGTACAGTGAGAGTAAAATAGAGTGGTGCTCTAGTGAAGTTCTATAGCCATTAAATATGGTCTAGGTAATTGTAACTGAACCTGTATTTTCGGTTCAGCATCCATGTAAACAGTTAAGTTGGAATCTCTAACCAGGATGGTTTAAATCAGCAGCTTTAAAAAATATTATAGGAAAACATGGACTGAAAAATACAGATCTTAAATTAACATAAAACTTGAAAGAAAGAACATAAATATAATTGTTTTTTTTTTGTTAGTTAGTTTGTTTTGTAACCTCAAAAAGCATACCATGATATCTGAGCGAACTGCTAGTGTCTTACGATCCGCCACGCCTACTTCGGTCAAAGGATGCAGGCTGCTTATCAGTACCGCGTATTATGAAAACCACAGCTGGGGGTAGAGCTTTTTCTTACAAAGCCCCAAAATTATGGAATAGTCTTCCAAATAGTGTTCGGGACTCAGACACAGTCTCAGTGTTTAAGTCTAGGCTAAAAACCTATTTATTTAACCAAGCATTTTATAAATAGATTTGCCATAAGGTAAAGGAGCAGATCTGGGGGACTCATGGACGTAGAGTATTATGGTGAACTGGTATGTTTAGATGCTGTCTTCCTCACTCTCATTTGATCACTCAGGTTTGTTGACGGTGAGGTGATTGTTTGCTTTACATCTCAGGGAGCCCTCATGTTTGTGTTTCCTTCTGGCTCTCCCTTTTAGTTATGCTGTCATAGTTAGTCCTGCCGGAGTCCCTGCTTGCACTCTACAGTAAATATACATTCACATTAGACATTGTGACTGTGACCATACCTAATTGCAATCTCTGCTCTTCTTCTCTTCCTCCCCCTCTTTCCTCTCTCCCCCTGTCTCCCCCTTTCACTCTTTCTCTCTCTCTCTCTGTCGAGCTACACATGTGGTTCCTGAGCTGCCAGTGATCCAGACTCCCTCTGCCCTCCGGACCTGTCTGATCCATCCTGGTGCCCGGTTTCTGGTTGGAGGTCTCGTCGCATGGATGCCCCGTGTGTCTCTTTAGGATGCGTCTGGTGTCTGGGGATGATTGGGGATGTGGTCAGCTGTTTCTCTGAGGACTTGACAATTCGATAGTTCAGGACTGGAACTTTCTACAAGTCTATCTGAGTCTCGAATAACTACTGGACTCCATTTTACATCAAGTATTATAACATCAATTAACATCAACTATTATAGCTGAACCTAACACTGTATAAATGCAGATCATTTCCTGCTATCTGTTTCACCCAGATGAGGATGGGTTCCCTGTCGAGTCTGGTTCCTCTCAAGGTTTCTTCCTATTACCGTCTCAGGGAGTTTTTCCTTGCCACTGTCGCCCTCGGGCTTGCTCGCCAGGGAATATCTGAACATTTTGATTCATACACATTCACATTCCATACAAACTTAAATAATTCTTTTGATTGTGTAAAGCTGTTTTGAGACAATGTCAATTGTTAAAAGCGCTATACAAATAAAAAAAAAAAACTGAATATCCATGCATTCATGCATCCGTGTGCTCAGCCCTGTAGCTACATAAATCTCTTTTATATGAATTCACCTGTTAATGAACTGAAACTAATGAGCTGTTAAAAATATAATTCAGCGCATTCCTATTTGCATTTTTAAATGACATATAAACACTATTCAAACTACATTATCTGTGTAACAACATTCCCAAGCCTGTTATTAGGGTAATCAATATTTTTACATTTTCATTACCTACGATTTAAGAGAGAAAGTAAAAACGACACATCTATTAATAGCATAGAGCCTTTTAATAGATGTGTTGTTTTTACTTTCTCTCTTAAATAGGCCCAGTTTTAACTTTAAGGTTAACCTGGATCTGAAGCCTTTCAACCAGCCTGGAATACTTGTTATGAGGGGAAAAGTACATTCTGGATGGGACAGCAGTTATTCTAGTTAGTTCACTTAATCAAAGTGGGAGGATACACAACAACAACAAAAAATCCCGTATGGACATGTGAAGTACTCCAGAGCCATGTATAGACACCTTCCAAAGTTCAGGATAAAATCCAGGGACACTGCGGTAATTCTACCCATTTTCCAGGTTGTCAAACTGTTCCGCATACTTCCAATAGTCTTGTGTCTTATGTGCAGAGAATATTAAACTGATGAATAATGAAACTGTCAGTTTAATTTGTTATTAAGATGAAAAGATGAAAATAATGAATAGTTAATCTATGAGTGCAATTTGCGTATCCATTTCTGATCAGATTTTGCACAACTTTTGATGAACGAAGGTACAAACAACATATTTGGTGTGAAATTTCATTTCAGACACTTTATAAAATAATAATAAAAAAAACATAATTTATGTAGAAAAGAACAAAACAACACATGAGAGCACTGCAGTTTCCCACAGCGGGTCAAAGAAGCAGCAAAACTGACTGTGAAAACACAAGCTCCTGTAAACAGCTTCATGGCCTCTGGCCTCATAGAAAAGCTTTTGAGTCACTGTTTGCAGAAGGATGTAATGTTGAGAAAATACTGCATATATTAAGCTGAGCAGTGTAACAAAAAAGGGTTGAAATTCATTCTATCCTACACACCAAATTTGCATAAATTCATAGGTCTATAGACATTGACATCATTTGGACATCAAATGGTTTTATACCACTTTGCCACATTTAACAGGGAAAAAAAACACTCATTATACAGGATGACGTAATGTATGTAGACCCTTATGGAAAGCAGATTCAGTCATAATACAGAATAATTGAAATTGAAGTATTCATACAGTAGAGTAACTCATTTAGTCTGGTTAGTTGGTGGGTGTTGGTGGGATAATTCTCATCATTATTCACAAACAGGTTTTTAATATGACATCCATGCAATATTCAGTTTATGTGTATTATATTAGTATTATTCAATAAACTAAAAATAACACACAATGGGCCATGCTATGCTGTGTTACCATGCAAAATGTGTTTTCATATTATATATATTAACTTATGTGTAGTGGTTTGATCTTGCATCTCCAGGGTCCGGGGTTCGATTCCCGCCTTGGGTCTGTGTGCATGCTGTGCTAGGTGGGTTTCTTCTGGGTAATCTGGTTTCCTCTCACATTCCAAATTTCCCATAATGTGTGTGCCCTGTGAAGGATTGGCACCCTGTCTAGGGTCTACCCTGCCTCGTGCCCTAAGGCTCCTGGGATAGGCTCCAGGCAGCTTAATCTGCGGGTCTTTGTACTGTGGGAGGAAACCCACCAAGCACGGGGAGAACTCCTGGCCGGGAATCAAACCCAGACCCTGGAGGTGCAAGGTGACAGTGCTAATCACTACACCAATGAATACGTTGTTGCAGTAAAATTTAAGATGAGCTGATTGATTTTCAACTCCTAACACTAACACACAAGACACATTGCACAGTGAAAATATAGCTTTGTTGATAGCTAATGTTAATACTGTATCTAATAAAAAAGTTGGCAGCAAGAGGAACTTTCACTTCTTTTGGAACAGAATATAATTGCAACGTAGGTGTTATGCAGTAATGCATTCCTGCAGCATACATGCGGGTCATACAGTAGGTGCTCTCCACTAATTAAGCAAATAGCACTTTTGGATCCACATTTTGGATCCACAAATTTCCACATTGGATCATTTGATATGCAAGCTCTGGCACAGGTTTTATATCGAATGCCCTTGCTTCAACTGCTTCCTAACCTGCTCAGGACTCTTGCATGCAGCAGCTGGGTTGAATGGTTGAATGGGGCATACCTGTAGGGTTAATTGTCTTGCCTAAGGATCCAATAGTGGCGGTGGATGTCGGGTGAGGTACAGTACAGTACTATAGTGGATTATATTGCAAATAAGAAAAAAAAGCACAATCTACCAAAACACAATCTACTCAATTACTAAATCATTCTAAATGTACAGTAGCTCACAAAAAGTAAGGCAAGAACAGTTACACATTATTTTCTAACAAATAACAACAATAAATTAAATATACTGTAATAGCTCCATCTATCCATCCATCCAGGAACCTCAATAGTCCAACTATAGGGACAATGGAGACCAATGAGGACCATTGTAATTATCGCCATTTTGTATGACCATGGTAGGACCTCCAGTCAACATTTACAGTACACACTATGAGTAATTTGGAAACGCAAACACACCAAGCACGTGAAGAGCATGCAAAGTCCATGCACACAGCCCTGACGCAGGCATAGAGACCAGGTCCTAGAGTTGTAAGGCAACAGTGCTAACCACAAAGCCACGGTAATTGACCCAGTCATTTATTTTTAATTTTTTGATAGAACTCACTTTTTATCCAGGTAGATTATGTGAAGCATTTGCCAAATCAACATTAATGAGCCGTTACACACACTACAGGCTATTTGGAAACACAATTTAGCTTAAATTAGCTTAAAGAAACCCACTGAGCACAGGGAGAATGTGCACAGAAACTTCATGCACAGACCTGTTCGGGACCGAACCCTCGACGCTGAAAGTCACCACACCACTGAAGTCATGCTATTATTTAAAATATAAACATCCCCTGACTAATAATGTATTGATGCTGCACAAGAAAAAATACTAACACACTATTACTATTATGTACGAGAAATATAACTGGTAAAGCACATTTAGGCCAAGATACTGTAAAATATTAAGTTGAAATGTAATACCTTTATACTTAAAGACAATTTTTCAAAACAAATATGCATTTATTCACTTTCATACCAGCGTTTGTTGAATATATGGCGTTAGTCAATGTGGTAGAACTAAATATTACCATTTTATCTAAATTGTTTTAATTATAGCCATAAAAATATAGACATTTTACAATATCTATCTATCTATCTATCTATCTATCTATCTCACCCCTGGTGTAGGTTATCTTATTGTAAATAGGTGATTCTCTTACATACAATAGGTGATACAGTTACTGTACTGTGAATTGAATGCATGGATGGATGCATTGAAAGGTAACTGAGTGGGTAAATCAGTCCCAATTCCACAAATTCAGGAACTTGGCACTTTTAGCAGTCCTTGCCAAGACTGAGTCTTTATTTGGAAACAGTTTGAGCTAATCCCATAGACGAGTGAAACAATATTAACTAAGGTCAACTCTCATATTTTCAACATATAGCAACTGGAAATGGTTTTTCACACATCCTACCACATTTCACACTTCCTAACACTTTCACTTTCCTTCTGACAACCTTGCTACCGCCTCTGCACATCTCACCAATGCCAGTATGAATTATTCCATCTCATTCTAAGCTCTACGGCTGGAATGTCATTATACTAAACCAATCAATCTGAAGCTGACTGTAATCACGCAGGTATACCCACATGTGGCCTTGGTGATGCATTTAAGAATTCCAGCATTTTTTCATTGAAATACTATTTCCAAATATAAAATGTCAACAAAAGTATATTACTGTACATGACGCATTTTAATGTTACTGTAACAGTTAGGTTTACCGTTTTATGGTGAATAGGAAATTAATTGGAAGATTAGTATTATGTTTAAAGTTAAATAGAGAGTCTTCAGTCTTGTCATTTCTGATTAAGTCTTGTCTATTTCGATTAAAATCGGTAAACCGTAATTATTGGCACCCTTCAAGAGAATTGGCAAAAACTTATGTGCATTGAAATTGCATATTTATAGAACACAATCATCCCAAATATTATACTGTATTTAAATGAACAAAAAAATCATATCGCCATATCGGTGTCCAATTTTAATCCCTAGAGAACTTTTCGCATTTACAAATACAATGATTTTTTAAGTAATGTGAATTTTTGGAGTTGGGAGGGCGGCACGGTGGTGTAGTGGTTAGCATTGTCGCCTGCACCACCAGGGTCTGGGTTCGATTTCCAGCCAGGCTTGATTCCTGTCTCTATATGCACAGAGTTTGTATGTTCTCTCCGTGCTTAGTGGGATTCCTTCAAGTACTCCGGTTTCCTCCCACAGTCCAAAGACATGCAGATAAGGCTAATTTGCATTCCCAAATTACCTGTAGTGTGTGATTGAGTGTGTGTATGTGAGTGTGCCCTGCAATGGATTGGCACCCTGTCCAAGGTGTACCCTGCCTCGTGCCCTACTGTAAGTCACCTGGGATAGGCTCCAGGCCCCCCTGAGACCCTGAATACAGGATAAAGCAGTATAGACAATGAGTGAGTGAGTGAACAATTGGTGCACACTTCCAAGGTCTCAATGTCTTCAGTCGTGTTTTGCTATAACAGTAACAGTTTTAGGATGTTTAATTTCTCATTTACCGAATTTTGTCCAATTTGTCACATAACTGTCGATTCACTATTTGGATTTTTTTGCTGGTTCAAAGGATTGGTTCAAAAGGAGGTTCAAAAGAAGTAAATACTGTATGTTGATTAATTCATGGTAGCGGTCATGTAGAAGGCACTTTCATTTATTGAAAACACATTAGCTTAAGGGCGGCGCGGTGGTGTAGTGGTTAGCACTGTCGCCTTGCACCTCCAGGGTCCAGGGTTCGATTCCCCGGCCAGGCTCGATTCCCGTCTCTGTGTGCATGGAGTTTGCATGTTCTCCCCGTGCTTGGTGGGTTTCCTCCGGGTACTCCGGTTTCCTCCCACAGTCCAAAGACATGCAGGTTAGGCTAATTGGCGTTCCTAAATTGCCCGTAGTGTGTGAGTGTGTGTATGTGTGTGTGCCCTGCGATGGATTGGCACCCTGTCCAGGGTGTACCCTGCCTAGTGCCCGAAGTCTCCTGGGATAGGCTCCAGGTCCCCCGCGACCCTGAACACAGGATTAAGCGGTAAAGAAAATGAATGAATGAACATTAGCTTAAGAATATACAAAATTATAACTTTAATTGAATTTTTTCCTGATTTATAGCAGCAGGTGTTTCCTAGTTTGTGTATTACTTTTGCTCATTATTCGGCTACCAATATATATATAGAGGTTGGACAATGAAACTGAAACACTAGTCAATTTAGTGTTGGAGGTTTCATGGCTAAATTTGACCAGCCTGGTGGTCAATCTTCATTGATTTTGATTCATACGCATTCACATTCCATACAAACTTAAATCATTCTTTTGATTGTGTAAAGCTGCTTTGAGGCAATGTCAATTGCTAAAAGCGCTATACAAATAAAATTGAATTGAATTGAAAAATTTATTGCTCTTACTGGCGGAATGTGCAGAGTGTGAAGGTTTACTTAGTAGAGTAATATCACAGTTTTGCTTAAAATATTGCAATGCAATAAAAAAAATTTAAGGTGAAATTTCAGAGTACAATAAGGAAACAACTTGCTGGCGCATCTGTGACTAAGACAGAAAATCTTTGTGATGTACAGTATCAAGAGCCACGGTATCCAGGATAATGACAGCATACCACCAAAAAGGACAATCCACATCCAACAAGAGTAACTGTGGACGCAAGAGGAAGCTGTCTGAAAGGGATGTCTGGGTGCTAATCCGGATTGTATTTTAAAAATATAAAACCACAGCTGCACAATTCACTGCAGAATTAAATGTGCACCTCAACTCTCCTGTTTCCACCTAAACTGTTCGTCGGGAGCTCCACAGGGTCCATGTACATGGCCGGCTGCTATAGGCAAACCTTTGGTCACTCGTGCCAATGCCAAACATCGGTTTCAATGGTGCCAGCAGCAAAAATCTTGGGCTGTGAACAATATGAAACATGTACTGTACTGTATTGTTCTCTGATGAGTCCACCTTCATTGTCTTTCACACATCTGGGAGTGTTACGGTTTGGAGAAGCACCAAAGAAGTATACCGCCCAGACTGTTGCATTCCCAGAGTGAAGCATAGGGATGGATCAGTGATGGTTTGGGCAGAAAAATCATGGCATTCCCTAGGCCCAATACTTGTGCTAGATTGGTGCGTCACTGCCAAAGACTCCTGAACCATTCTAGAACACCATGGTCATCCAGTGGTTCAAACATTGTATCCTGAAGGCAGTGCCGTTTCAGGATAATAATGCACCAATACACACAGCAAGACTGGTGACATGAGTGGTTTGATGAAATGAAAGTGAAGTTGAACATCTCCTGTACAGTCACCAGATCTAAATATTTTTGAGCCCCTTTTAGGGTGTTTTGGACTAGCAAAGTCAGGAAACGTTTTCCTCCACCAGCATCACGTATTGACCTGCCCACTATTCTGCAAGAAGAATGGCTCAAAATCCCTTTGGCCACTGTGCAGGACTTGTATCTGTCATTTCCAAAATGAAATGAAGCTGTATTGGCCGCAAACATACTAATGAATTATTGTGGTCTAAAACCAGGTGTATCTTGACTATACTACAGTATGTTAAGGCAAAGAATAAATCAGACTGTTTGGAGAATGTGATATATAAAAAGTGGATTGTTTTATTTCATAGCATTTATATACCATTTTGAAGTCGTTTTGTCAAGTAATGGATACTGTATGCTTCAAGCGTAGAGTAAGCACAGATTTTTTTTTTAAGGTAAGTCTTTGTTAACCAAAGCATAAATCAAAATGATGACAGGATTATCACTGGAGTATCAACAGGAACTAAAACAACAACAGCAAAAACAGACGTGAGAAAAAGACAAGATAATATTCAAGAGCTTACTGTAAATAATATGACTAATTACAAAACTAAACTATGGCGGCATGTTGGTGTAGTGGTTAACACTGTCGCCTTGCACCTCCAGGGTCCGGGTTCGATTCCCGGCCAGGCTCGATTCCCGTCTCTGTGTGCATGGAGTTTGCATGTTCTCCCCGTGCTTGGTGGGTTTCCTCAGGGTACCCCGGTTTCCTCCCACAGTCCAAAGACGTGCAGATTAGGCTAATTGGCGTTCCCAAATTGACCATAGTGTGAATGAGTGTGTGTGTGTGAATGAGTGTGTGTGTGCTCTGCGATGGATTGGCACGCTGTCCAGGGTGTACCCTGCCTCTCCCAGAGTCTCCTGGGATAGGCTCCAGGCCCCCCTGCGACAAAACTAAACTAAGCCATCCATGAACATAAACAGGTGACAGTGAGCACACTTTTAACTTAAAAGAGTCTCAGGGCTCCGTAAATGAGTTATCCATGACCGTTTTTTTTTTTTTTTTTTTTTTGCTGTCTAGCACACACACATCTACAGGTCAAAAATGCTATGAAAATAATTGCTGAAGAGTTGATTTATAATTACGCCTGGTGTGTGCTGAGCGTATTTGCTGTAGAATAGGGGAAAGAAGAAATGACGGCCACTGGGCAGTTAAAGATGATTATTGAGAGCTGATGGAGCTTCTGTCCATACCAATTAGCCAGAGGAGCTGTCAGAAAAAAATATAATTACTTTTAGGGATACCAAGAGGAAGAAAAACATGACTAATAAGATGGAGGTAGAAGGCGTTTTTTAAAAAAAATTTTATCTTAACCCCTTGGGCATAACAGGAATTTAAAAAAAATAGGACTTATACTTTCTGCACTATATATACACAAAGATGCTTCTCAGTGAATTAGAATATCATTGGAATGTGGATTTTTTTTTAATATATGTGTATATATATACACAACTCAAGTATGAAAAGTCTGCAGCAATGTGACAAAAAAGGTGTAGAATGTTGCTCAGTTGAGCAAAGTTCTCTTTTCGCATGAAAATAAATTTTGCCATTTATTTTGAAATTAGTCTCGAGAAAGTGAGGAGAGGCACAGAATATATGTTTCTTGAGGTCCAGTGTAAAGTTTGCACAGTTAGTAGTGGTTTGGGGAGCGATGTCATCTGCTCGTGTTGGTCCACCGTGCATTATCAGGTCCAAGGCCAGTGCACAGTTTTAGAGCACTTCATGCTTCCCTCTGCTGATCAGCTTTATGGAGATGCTAATTTCATTTTCCAGTAGGACTTGGCACACTGCCAAAAGGACTAATATATGATTTAAGGATCATGGTATCCCTGTGCTTGATTGACCAGCAAATTCGCCCAACCTAAAGTCCATTGAAACCAGACTTTTTTTTATTTTTATTATTATTCTTTATTTTGTGTTCATTTAGAGTGGTAGTGCATAACAGTTAATGAGCTGGGTTACTGTTCCTACATTGCCATATACAGTAGGTGCTCTGACCCCATCTTCCTAGCAAGCTGGCATATGCAAAGATAAACTTTCGCTGTGCTTCAATGTACTGTATATGTGACAAAGGCTTCTAATTTTTTAAGAAAAAGTAAAAATTCTCTCTTTTGGTAAAAGCGGTAGCTAAGTAACACTGTAAAAAAAAAAAAAAAGCGTAAAAAAACGGTCAAATGACTGGCAGCAATGGCTGCCAAACAAAAACCGTAAAATTAAGGTAAAATACTCTAGTTCATATTATGCTCAAAAACATTAAATTTACAGAAATTATTTTATCTTTTACAGAGAAACACCGTTATTTTACAGATTTTTCCTACATTTATACAATTGAACACCTTCATTAAACGATCAGCAGTAGAAGTTTAGCATGAAACACCGTTATTTTACAGATTTTTCCTAAATTTATACGATTAAACACCTTCACTAAACGATCAGCAGTAGACGTTTAGCAGTGAAACACCATAATTTTACAGATTTTTGCTAAATTTATACGATTGAAGACCTTCAATAAAGCAACAGCACTATATGTTTAGCAGTGAAACACCATTATTTTACAGATTTTTCCCAAAATGTATACGATTTAACACATTCATTAAAACAGCACTAGACGTGTAGCAGCAAAATGTTTTTATTTTACAGTTTTTTCCAAAATTATTACAATCAAACATCTTCAATAAAGCAAAAGCATTAGGCATTTAGCAGGAAACTAAATAAATTGAGGATCAAACACCTTCAAACAAAGCAATAACACAAAACCCCTGATATTTAACTTTTTTTTCATAAATTCCTATGAATACACATGTTCAATAAAGTGTTAACACAAACTCAAGATTACAATATTTGTATAAAAAAATAGTCTGTATAACTGACAGTATAGTACAGGTATGATGCAAAATACAGTAAAAAGAAGTTCAGTTTTATAGCATTACAGTAAAATCCTAAAATGAAAAACAATGAAATATTTAGACTATTGTGCTATAACAGTGAAACATTCTCTCTCACAAACTTAAACATTGCTGTGAAATATCCTTGACTAAAAACCTATGAAGAAATGAACAATTTCAAACAATATTCTCAATGTTCCAGTTAATGTTGGATTGGAAACTTTATTACAAATATAGTACAATGTGGTCCCCTTTTTAACTCTATTGTTCTTATATAATGTATGCGTACAAATAACTTAAACGTTTAGTTCAGAATCCTAATGTCTTAGTGCAAAAAGTAGTGCAAAAAGTAGTCCAGTAATGATTATTGTGCAAAAAGTAGTCCAGTAATGATTATTGTGCAAAAGAGATAAACAGTGAAGCATTTACAGACTGATGTGTATGATAGTTTGGTAGTGTAGTTCAATGTGCCTGCGCTTGTGTTGATTTGTCAGTCCAGTCCCAATATTTTGAGGTAGTTGAGTTAAGCTGAATGATAATGTGTGTGTGTGTGTGTGTGTGTGTGTGTGTCTGTGTGTGTGTGTGTGTGTGTGTGTGTGTGTGTGTGTGTGTGTGTGTGTGTGTGTGTGGCACAGTCTGGATGTGTGTGCCGAATGCTTCGGTACCTTTTTCCAGATGGCAGGAGTATGAAGAGTGTGTGAGAGGGGTGTATCCGATCAGCCACAATGCTGGTGGCTTTACGGATGCGGCATGTGGTGTAGATGTCTTCAATAGAGGGGAGAGAGACCTCGATAATCTTCTCCGCTGTTCTCACTATCTGCTGTAGGGTCTTGCGGTCCGATATGGCACAATTCCCGAACCAGACAGTGATGCAGCCGCTCAGGGTGCTCTCGATAGTTCCTCTATAGAAGGTGGTCAGGATCGGTGGTGGAAGCTGGGCCTTCCTCAGTCTTCTCAGACAGAAGAGACGCTGTTGGGCTTTCTTGTGTAGGGAGCTGGTGTCGAGCTCACAGTCGTGAGTCAGCAGTGTGAACAGCAGGGGACTGAGCACACAGCCTTGGGCCCCAGTGCTCAGTTTGGTGGTGCTGGAGGTGCAGTTCCCGATCCGTACTGACTGAGGCCTTTCGGTCAGAAAGTCCAGGATCCAGTTGCAGAGGGAGGTGTTCAGGCCCAACAGGCTCAGCTTCCCGTTCAGTTGTTGGGGAATGATAGTGTTGAATGCTGAGCTGAAATCTATGTACAGCATTTGAACTTATGTGTCCTTCTTGTCCAAGTCTGTGAGGGCAAGATGGAGTGTAGTGGAGATGGCGTCGTCCATTGAGCGTTTAGGACGGTACGCAAATTGCAGTGGGTCCAGTGGCCCCCTCAGCAGGGTCTTGATGTGTCTCATGACGAGCTACTCGAAGCACTTCATGATGGTGGGTGTAAGTGCAATTGAACGATAGTCATTGAGACAGGACACAGTAGACTTCTTGGGCATGGGGACGATGGTGGTGACCTTGAAGCACGTGGGAACGACGGCGCTGCTCAGAGAGATGTTGACGATGTTGGTGAGAACATCTGCCAGCTGTTCAGCACATTCTCTGAGCACTCTGCCTGGGATGTTGTCTGGTCCAGCAGCTTTACGTGGGTTGACTGAGCTGGTAAAGGTCCCAAAGTTTTTCAGGGCTCCCTTGGGTTTGCATTGTCGGCTCACATCTCCAAGCCTGGGGGGTGAATCAGGAATCTCAAATGGCTGCGGTTCTCAGCAATGTACCCTCCCTTTATAATGATATCGATGATATTTATACCAACAGATATAGCCAACTACTTGCTTGCCATCAACCAGAGCAAAATCCCAAGCATATTTTTTACAAAAATTGTATCCACTGTTTAAAATGGCCGAGTGGTCACACTAATGTCATGCTTTAAGACAGCTAGGGCCAACCTGACTTGCAGCATCAAGCAGGCAAAGAGACAGTACTCCAAGAGAGTAGCCCATATTTTCAGTGACAGCAGAGACACACAGATCCTGTGGCATGGGATACAGACCATCACTGATTACAAGCCCACACCGCAGACATGTGACAGCTCTATCTCTCTGCAGAATGATGCATTCTTCGCTCGTTTTGATACACACAACAGCACCACCTCCCGACGACCAGGTGATGACGCCCAGGCAGTGTGAGAAGATCCTTCCGCAGGACCAACACACGCAAGGCCCCGGGTCCTGAAAACATTCCTGGCCGCGTAGTGAGAGTCTGTGCAAGGGAACTCACTGATGTCTTCTGATGTACGGGTCACCAATAACACTTCCAGCACCATCACTCTGAGCACTGGGGCCCCCCAAGGATGTGTGCTGAGCCCTTTTCTCTTCATGTTGTTGACCCATGACTGCACACCATCTCACAACTCCAACCTCTTCATCAAATTTGCAGACGACATGACTGTGGTGGGTCTCGTTAGCAACAACGATGAGACTAACCACAGGAGTGAGCCGCCTGGCCAGGAGGTACACAGAGAACAATCTCTCCCTGAACGAGGAAAAGACATAGATTGTTGTCGAATACAGGAGAGTACAGTACACACCCAGCACTCTCATCTGACCATCCATGGTGCGGCCGTGGAGAGGTTGAGCAGCACCAAGTTCCTGGGTGTGCACATTACAGAATATCTCTCCTGGTCCAACAACACTGCAGCACTAGCAGATCTCTACTTTCTCTGCAAGCTGAGAAGAGCCAGAGCCCCAACACCCGTCATGCGCACCTTCTACAGAGGCACATTCAGGAGCATCCCTGACCAGCTGCATCACTGAGTGGTACGGCGCCTGTAGCTGAGAAGATCATTGGTGTCTCTCTCCCTGCTATCCAGGGTATTTCAAGCACCAGCCTCACACGCAAAGCTCTCAACATCGCCCGTGACCCTACCCACCCAACGCGGTGCATTTTTAGGACAGCTACATCCATCAGACGAACAAGTCACTTGAGTTCTAAACACACTTGCTCATAATTACCCAGGTGCTTAAATAGGACTCAGCCATGGAGGGTCTTTGTGAGGTAAAACCTCTGACTCTTGGCTTCGCCTATGATTTACCTGTGTTTGAGTTTGTTGTTTTTTAAGTTAAAAAACAATAAATCCTGTCTTTCTTATCTGCACTTGAGACCACATCAACGTAGGCCATGACAATGCGTACCATTTCAGAGGACAGACAGATTTATATTAAAGTCATATAAAAGAAAGACAGGACATGCAAATCTGAACCAAAAAAAATCTGAATTGAACAAGGTAGCTTGTAATGTGAACGTATAGGTCACTGCAGCCATTTATCCAATAACATTGATGATTTAGGATAGACAAAATAGTTAAATACGGTGCACAGTCTACACCATGCATGGAACAATCTGTGGAAATTAAAACAATGCCAATTTTCATGAAAAATTGGCAGAATTCAGCTTTGTAAATCAAGTTCGATTTAATAACACAGGATTATAACAACAGCACTCAGTACATATGGAGTAAAACAAATAGAGAAGCTTTGGTCTGTGATGTCCCATTAGGCAATATCAGTTTTGGATAGGACTTTCTGGAAGCTTTATCAAAATTGATCTGTACTGATCTCCATGGTTTACTTTGCGTATTGGAGCCAGACAATAATGAAGGATGGGATATGAAAGTGCACTGAAGAGCAAGACAGTCGTAGAGTGTGGAAGATTGCTCAGTAACAGAATGCTGCCTCTTAATATTAAAGCAATTTGTTTTCCTAAAGCCTCCTTGACAGAGAACTTACTATACAATACATCAAATGAAAAAGCATGTGAAAGCACACATCCTTAACCAGAACATTCACAACCTGGATTTCATTATTTATCTACACTTATACAAGGCCAATCAAATGACAGCTTGTGTATCTTTGCATGCGTCTTTTGACCTCATTTCTTTGACACATTTTGCCTGCTCTTTTTTTTCTGTCCACCTACATTCGCAATATGTCAGTAAGTAGGTCTAGCCTCCACCGATGCCATTTTTACTGACACAATATGCTAAACGTAGAGCTCTTCCAGAGAACAGGCCAGGGCTTTTTATTGACCATTCACCTTGACTTTGAAACAAAGCAGTCGGCTGACTGCTGCATCAGCAACTCCTGTTGAAATACTGACCTCAATCGTTATAGACATGAATGTCAAAACTAGTTAGTTTAGTTTCGGATCACTGTTAAAAAAAAAGAAAAGAAAAAAAAAAAGCCAGTGCCTACCAGCCATGCAACAAATTTCCTTGTGTCCTATATACATAAAAGAGGGAAAAAATTATAAGTGAAGCAGTCGGCTGTCTAGCCCGTACCAGTGAAATAATGATTAATATTATTAACGATTCACTACATGTTAAATATTAATAATAAATCATTGTAGTATTAAGGGTGAGTTTGTAATGTAAAATTAAGTAAATTTATCTAAATTTTGTCCTTTTATTTGTTTTATTTATTTTTGATACTACTAGATTGAGCACTATTTAATGGTGATACGTTTTGTAATAGCACATGAATTTGTAGTGGTGAGTGAACTGTATGACTCCATGTGGAAATACTTTATGACTCATTATATTATATAGTTATGGTGACCTTATAATATAATGCTTGTGCTAGCTTTGTTAATGAATTGGATCATATTTGAGGTAAAGATTTGCATGCAAAATGTAAATATTCCAGTACATTTCCCAGTGGCAGTCATGATATTGGAATTCAATATTATATTTATGGAAAAGGGTGTGTATTATTTATAGATGGGCTAGATATTTGGCCTTGCAGGGCAGACGTCTGGAAAATTTTAAAGGCAAAAATGCTCCACAAAAGGAACACAGCTCCTGGTCATATAACCTCAAGAAAATCCCTTTTGCTGATCGCCATGTGGTCCAGACTTCAGGCAGTCATTAACTGGAAAGTTTTGACATCCAAGTTCGCGAACAGTTAATGATAACAGATAATGTTACTTTGTTCAAATAATTTTGATGTAGTGAAAATGGAGGGAATTTTTTTTTTAATGCAATATTTATTTATGTGTTCTTTTTGATAAGGGAGTGTTGTGTATCCTTCCAGCAGGGCAGCTTTAAACACTAAGGTCACAAACATTAGCCCATGATGGATCAAACTGGATCAAAGCTTAAAGAAAAGCACAAACAAATCTCTATATCAGCTCATTAGAGAGTTTAAATGCATTTTCATGCATTAAATGACCATTTCTTAGTGTCAAAAAAGAAAAGAAAATTCAAGGGGTTTAATTAAAAAAATTGAATCAACCCATTAAAAGCACAGCCTTTTTTTTTTTAAGTCTCCCATGTTCACTGGCTCAAAATTAAACTAACATAATTAAAAATATCATGATTAGTTTTAATGTTTAGATGTAAGTCTAAGTCTGGACCCCATGGAGAGCAGAAATGCTAAATTTCCTCAAGGCAGGTGTAACTGACTGTATCAGTACAGATAAATTGGATTTTCTTGAGGTTGTGTGGTATGACAAAGAGCTTCGTTCTTGCAAGGCCAAATATCTAGCCTATCTATAAATAACACACGTCCTTTCCTATAAATCCAACATTGAACTCTAATATCATGACTGTCACTAGCAAATGTATTGTAATATTTACAGCTACGGCTATTTTGCATGCAAAATTTTAAATAAAATATGGTTCAATTTAGTACAACTAGCAAAGCTGAACAAATAACTTAGTGTTACAATAATTAATATATATTAATAGCTAATTATAATTATAATTATAATCCACAATATTTATTAAGGCTAGCAGGTAAGCATTCCTGTCTTACCTAAGTATACAGAAACGTATATCTTGGTAGCAGCTCTTTATCATTAAAATACATGTTTACACAAAGTCAGAGACCTTATCAAGACAGACAAGGAGCTCATTGTAATGTGAATGGAATAATGTGTATTAATTAACATTGTAGTCTAACATAAGAGTCCTTCAATAAAAGCAAACTCCTTGTTCCAGGGCTGTAAACTGATGTCAACTGACATGAAAGGATTTTGAATAATGTTATGGAAGTCCTCATACCAGAAATATTACCCTTTAGTTTTGTTTCAATGCCAAAAGCAGCCATCAAAATGGTGTGACTGTTAATGATATAAAGTCCTTAAGGGTTTGTTTATAGGACATTTCAAAAGAAACCACCATGGTCAGATTATTTGGTGCAGACAATACATGGGCATAGACATAGCTACCTACAGTATGAAGAAGATAATTCCTTAATAACAAACTTTTGACACAAAGCACTTGCACGATAAGCGTGGACATTTAATGGATATCCCTAACTGAAAATTTCTAAGTACAGTATTAGACACCATTTCAATTTCATTGAAAGTTCCACTCAACTGGAGGCAACCTCCAGTTCTGAAAAATGTCCAAATATGCAGTTCTTCGAATGTCCACTAGAGGCTGGCTCCAAAAGCGAGTGAATCCCCATAGAGCCCCATGTTAAAATGACCAATTTTACCACAGAAATACACATGAATACAGCCTGGTAGGAAAAAAATGGCTCAACAGTTTTCCCCTCATAACTGTACATGTGGATGTATATGTAACTTATGAGAAAAAATGATATTAAGCCAAAAAGTTACCCATAATTAGGGGTGTGGCATATTTGAGTGAGAGCTGCATTTCATGGCTAAACTGCTAGCTGTTTGCAATGCTTCACTTTACAGTAGCTACCCAGATAACTGGAATCCATGTAGTTTAATGTAACCAACGAAATGTAGCAAGCAGTGAACTAACCACAGTAAAGTAGAGGACTCTAACACTAGATAATCATGGGGCAATTGTTTATTCCTGTAAATAAAATTTACTGTACCAATCACTGTGGATTGTATCAAATTGTATTGTACATTTATACATTTATTACATGAGTGCAAGTATAGTTGCTGTTGTCCACCTGTCCACCACACTACATAGACAAGCAGGAAACTCGACTCTTTCTCCCGAAAATAACTTTTACCCCACCTATGTATGAAAAGACATAAAATATTCATGTCAATAATTACCTCTTTATTCAGCCCAAAATAAGTATGTCTAAATGTGCTAATTTGTGTCTCAGACATTCTGCACAAATTCATGCTAATCTGCCCTCTAGCAACAGAACAGCCAAAAGCAAAAAAAACTAATGCCTTTGGTTACCTCAGGGATGCACATTTTAAAAAAAGCTAAGAGATTTGGCCTTAAGCTTTACAGATTTTAACTCTGTTATGTGGTTGTGTGCCAGAGACTTCCTTTCAGGTTAACTGTAGGCAGTCAACTGCTCTGCTTTTCTTTATTTTTTCTTTCCTGTGTGAATGCCAACAAGTCAGCAGGCACTTTCTGGTCTATTTCTTTTTAATTTAAGCATGATTTTTATATTAGTCTTGTTGCATGTAATTTTCAAAGTGACGTGATCAAGGCAACCATTTAAGAAGTGATGTAATATTATAACAAGAGTATGCTGCTCAACCTTTACCCAAGAGCCTTTACATCATTAACACAAGAATCTGTCAAAGTGGTTGTCAATAATTAAAAAAAAATTTCTACATACCGCTTATCCGGTACAGGGTTGGGGGAGGTCTGGAGACTATCCTAGGGGACCTTGGCAAAACGCAGTGTACCCCCATGGTCAGGGTGCCAATCCATCGCAAGGCACACATGCCTGCACTTACACACACACACTTATTTACACAGTAGTCTAATCACAAAAGTTGGTCTAATCTGCATGTCTTTGGATTGTGGGAGGAAACCAGAATATCTAGAGGAAACCCACCAAGCATTGGCAGAACATGCAAACTACACATAGATGCGAGGCAGGATGTCCTCATGTATAAACCATACTTGCATGCGTGTATACTGTATTAGCTACCATTATAAGAAAATCTGAAATTGTTTCTGGTCCATTTCCAGTAAATATTTGTTATACAGTTAAACCTTGTATTGCAAGCATAATTCGTTCCAGAAGTGTGCTTGTATATCAAAACACTTGTATATCAAACACATTCTCCCATAAGAAATTATTGAAACTCTGACAACTCATTCCACAACCCAAAAATATTCACATAAAAATGATTTATACAAAAGAAAAAGTAAATTTTACCCTGCCATTTGCCTTTGAAAAGAATTGTAACTGTAGTGATTGAGACCAGAGATAGAAGAGGAGGCTGAATGTGTGTGTGGGTCTGGAGCCCATTGCACAGATACATTTGTATTTGCTATTGATTTGTATATGGATATTGTCAGAAATGTATAATATGCAACCAAACGTTTTTGGACACCTGACCATCACCTCCATATAAGGATCTTCCTCAAACTGTACCCACAAACTTTGAATCACACAACTATATAGAATGTCTTTGTTTGTAGTTCTAATACTGTAGTTATCCCTACTGGAAATAAAAGTCCCAAAATTGTTCCAGGATGACAATGCGCAAGTGACTTCCAGGAATATATGGTTTGTCAGGGTTCAGAACACCTCAACCTCTTGGACGGACTGGAACACCAATTGCACCTCAGGTCTCCAGACACAAGATTCTCTCACTATTGTTGTTATTGCTGAATAGACAAATCCAACAGCCATGTTCTAAAATGTAGTAAATAGCCTTCCCGTAAGAATAGAGGTTATTATAACAACAAAAATAGAACTAGATTTAGAACAGGCAAATACAGGTATGATTATAAGGGTCAGGCATCCAAAATCATTTGGTCGAAATAATATATTGTGTAGTTTTTAGCCTTCTGCAAACACTTTCTGGCGACTTTGAAAATACTCTCTTGAGCATGATCGTACAGTATACAGATTCATATGTATGAACTAATAGAGGTGTAACTACTGCTTAAGGTCACACTTGAGTACAAATTGGTCATCCAGGTCTTATCCAAAAACTGTGTACATTTTGGATAAGTAGGGATTTAGGAGCAGTATGTTGTGTATCATGTGTAACACTATTCTTTCAGGGTATAATTAAAAAAAAAAATACTTTGTTTAAAAATATCTTTTAAGAGTAGTCTACTGTCAGCCTCAGATGATCCAACAACTGAATTTTATTTTATGTCTATCTACTGTATGCTCTCATGCACTTGTTTCCGAAGGCAATACATATTTATAACCACTCTGACATAATGAGGTTTTCAGTGCATGACAGTCACTGGATTGAAAGCTGTGCAATTAGTGGTAAATAAACTAAAGGAGATTCCCTTGAAAGTCCAATTAAAAAGGACACTGTGTCTGTTGAATTTTGTGTAATTTGATGTTGCCATATAATTTTAACACACGCAAATACACTCCCAGTACCCATAATCGTATCAATTTCTGCAAATAAAATTATAGACTCTGTTTGACTAAGAATGAACTTCGTAATCAGGGACAGATGCAAGCTGCTCACGTTACCCCATAGGGACAAACGCATTTCATCAAAGTAAAGCAGCATTGTGGATCAGCTGAGTTCAGCAAAGTTAAAATTTCACAGCAGGCCATGACTAAAGATATGAATGCAAGATGGAATTGGGGAAATTTGATTTTAAAAACATCTCTGGGTGGTTAGACGTCTCGGGTTACATTTCTGTAACCCTGTTCCCTGAAAGGCGGGAACGAGATGCTGCGTGAAAACGCTATGACAAACTGGTTCCCATAGCGTTTTCACGCAGCATCTCGTTCCCGCCTTTCAGGGAACAGGGTTACAGAAATGTAACTCGAGACGTTCCCTAGCAAGGCTACACTCGATGCTGCGTGAAAACGCTATGGGAACCAGTTTGTCGCGTTGCCGGTCGTTGAAGCATGCTGTGAAAACACGCCAAAGTTTTTGGCTATATATAACCTCCACAGGTGACGTCATCTGATTAGATGTAGGTGGAGGTTATAAAAACAGGTGAGCCGGCAACGACCTCAGATTAATTTGTCTGAACAGCCGTCCGGTCACGTGGTAGTGCGGCATTGCGACGCAGCATCTCGTTCCCGCCTTTCAGGGAACAGGGTTACAGAAATGTAACCCGAGACGTTCCCTAGCAAGGCTACACTCGATGCTGCGTGAAAACGCTATGGGAACGAGAATACCAACGCCGCCGCACTACAGGTGTCTGGACCCCAAGGTTGTGTAGCGTGTGCGCACAAAGCCAAGAAGGTCTCAGAGCTATGCCTGGGCAGCTAACTCAGGGGCAGTGAGCCCGGAGTAGCATGAACATCCAGATTTATAAATGTAAGAAATGTGTGCGGGGAGGAACCAACCCTTCGCGCCACACAATTACTGCAGGGGATACCTCCTGCTGGTGAGACTGGGATGATCACCCTGGTTGGGTGAGCCCTGCTTCCCAGAGGCGAAGTGAACCCACGCGCCTCATAGGAGAGGGCAATATGCATCTCTCACCCAGTATAGTGGCGCTCTGACTTACGCCACTAGCTGATGCGGTGGACGTGAATCTGAAGAGCACATACTGGATAGTAAGTGAAGTTTCTCCTGCTCCGAAGCTGTAAAAGGCGGAGGACAGAAGGCTTCAAACAATGCAGCTAAGAAAATCCTGAGGGTACTAGGGCACAAGCCCAAGGACAAGCTTTTACTGCAGAAGCTCCAGCACTGAAACATTTTGGCAGTGGACTGGGTCTACCTGCTTGGCACACACTTGTTGCAGGGGAATACCTCTTGCTAATCCAATAGCTGAGGCGATCCCCTGGTTGAATGAGCCCTGATTCCTAGAGGCGAAGTGAGCCCACGCGCCTCATAGGAGAGGGCAATAGCATCTGACCTACGCCACTAGCTGATGCGGTGGACGTAGATCTGAAGAGCACAAGCTGGACACAGCAAGTGAAGTCTCTCCTGCTCCGAAGCTGTAAGCGCGGAGGACAGAAGGCTTCAAAAGCAATAGGGTGCCTGTTGGGTTTATAGTTAGCTTTTGGAAGATAGTTGAGAGAGGATGCAGTTACGCACGTCCTGAAAGTGCTAGGGCATAGACCCGAGGACGGAAACTCCAGCACTGAAACAATTCGGCAGTGGACTGGGTTTACCTGCTTAGCAGACACTTGCTGCAGGGGAATACCTCTTGCTAGTGCAATAGATGAGGCAATCCCTTTGGCTGAAAGAGCCCTGATTCCTAGAGGCGAAGTGAGGCCACGCGCCTCATAGGAGAGGGCAATAGCATGTCTCATCCAGGACATGTAGAAACTGCTCTGACCTACGCCACTAGCTGATGCGGTGGACGTAGATCTGAAGAGCACAAGCTGGACACAGCCAGTGAGGTCTCTCCTGCTCCGAAGCTGTAAGCGCGGAGGACAGAAGGCTTCAAGAGCAATAGGGTGCCTGTTGCGAGGAGGGAAACTCCAGCACTGAAACAATTCGGCAGTAGACTGGGTTTACCTGCTTAGCAGACACTTGCTGCAGGGGAATACCTCTTGCTAGTGCAATAGATGAGGCAATCCCTTTGGCTGAAAGAGCCCTGATTCCTAGAGGCGAAGTGAGGCCACGCGCCTCATAGGAGAGGGCAATAGCATGTCTCATCCAGAACATGTAGAAACTGCTCTGACCTACGCCACTAGCTGATGCGGTGGACGTAGATCTGAAGAGCACAAGCTGGACACAGCAAGTGAAGTCTCTCCTGCTCCGAAGCTGTAAGCGCGGAGGACAGAAGGCTTCAAGAGCAATAGGGTGCCTGTTGGGCTTATGGAGCTTTCTGAAGATAGTTGAGAGAGGATGCAGTCACGTACGTCCTGAGAGTACTAGGGCACAGACCCGAGGAGGGAAACTCCAGCACTGAAACAATTCGGCAGTGGACTGGGTTTACCTGCTTAGCATATACTTCCTGCAGGGGAATTCCTCTTGCTAATGCAATAGATGAGGCAATCCCCAGGGTTGAAAGAGCCCTGATTCCCAGAGGCGAAGTGAACCCACGCGCCTCATAGGAGAGGGCAATAGCATCTCTCATCCAAAACATGTAGAAGCTGCTCTGACCTACGCCACTAGCTGATGCGGTGGACGTAAATCTGAAGAGCAGTAAAAGGCGAAAGGTCCGCCTTGCTACATGAAAATCTCTCTCTGACTACTTCGGAGTGGGGTTACCATTCCCCGTGTGTCAGAGATAGACTGGACAGTACTACTGCTCCCGCATCCATGCTGGAATGTAAATCGCTCTGAGGGACAGGAACCTGGTGCGCTAGCTGTTAGCGGCGCGAGCACAGTCCGCCCTGGCGATAACATATGAGACTGCCATAGTGTTGTCCCCCGCACTAGGACATGGCAGCCTCTCAACTGCTGGAGGAAGTGCTTTAGGGACAGAAATAGAGCCATCATTTCGAGGCAATTGCTGTGCCATGCGAGAAGATAGCCTCTCCAGCTCCCTTGGGCTGGACAGTCATCAGAGACCGCACCCCAGCCTATGAGGGAAGCATCTGTCGTTAGCCTCAGCGACGACAAGATGAACTTAGAGTGGGACCCAGAGTAGAGACCGGGGTCTGAACCACGAAGAAAGGGTACGAAGCACCTGTCGCGTAACCCATATTGGGGATTGGCCCTAGTAATATCCCCTGGTTCTTAGCCACAACTTAGAATGCTCTCATGTGCAGAAGGTCCAAAGGTGTCACCGTGGATACAGCTGCCATGAGAGCTAGGATGTCTGAAAGTGATGGTCACTTTCTGGTCTAGCTTGTTTTCCTTGAGGGTGTTGAGAATGGGTTCGATACGAGCGGGAGACAGCTGTGCCCGCTTACGACCGAATCCCATATAGCACCCAATGTGTTGTCCTCTGCACAGGAAAGAGCACGCTTTCGTGGCGTTGGGTCCCAGTCCTGAGAACAGAGATGAGCTAGGACGACATGCTGATGTCGAAGCACTAGCCACCGGATGCCCTGGGACTCCCGTAAGAGCCAGGGCTAAATCCGTGCATTTTGTATGTGTGCGGGTGAGCTAGACCAATGGAAGGACCCGATACTGGTAAGCTTCGCCCCCCGAAAGCGAACCTCAGGATCTCCCTGTGTTGTGGCAATGTTTCTGTATGAAAGTAAGCGTCCTTAAATCGATTGTCAGAAACAATCGCTTGGTAGGGTTGAGAGCAATCACCTTTACAGTCAAGAACTGAACTGTATTAAATGATTTTCAGGTAGCGGGAGAGCCCGCAGAATCTGAAATATTGGACGCAGCCCCCGTTCCTCTTGGGAACCAAGAATACCGACTGTAGTAGCCTGACTCACTGTCTGGTGGGGGAACATGTTCCATGGCCCCCTTCCCGGCAGCCTGTCAGCAGATGCGCACTTTCTGGTTTCATGGAAGTGGAGGCCACGCCATTGAAAACACAGAAGGTGAAGTGAGAACTGAATCCTGTAGTTCCTCTCTCCAGTGCTTAGTACCCAAGGAGATATTCTTGGCAGTAGCTTCCACGCTGCCAGTTTCTCATAAAAGGGCAAAAGTTTCGGCAGCTTGGTTAAACAGGGGGGGGGGGGGGAGGATGTTAGATGTTCGGCATCCTGAAGCATGGCAGGAAAAACCCAAGAACTAACAGCCTATTGGAGACTGGTGTTGCCCGAACACCAGTGGTGGCGGAGCAAACACCGACCTCCTGGGGGTGCCAGGGAGAACACATATTCGTTAAAAAGGAATTCTGGGTGCCTTCCCTATTGGGGGGGCCACCCCCATTTATTTTATTTTATACACACATGTATATATATATATATATATACATATATACACACATATATATATATATATATATATATATATATACATATATATATTATTATTATTATTTTTAATCAGTCTGACCTCCTGTGTGCAGTAGAGCACCAAGCTGACCCACTGCCTGAAAAGCTTTTCCCTCTAGGGCAGATAAAAGTCTACACAGCTAGAAAGGAAGTATAAGCCTACCAGGGAGGATGATGTCCCAGGAGAGAGATAGCCTGTGAAGCGTCTCTGCTATCTGGGCGTCATCATACAATCCCGCGTTTCCATATCGACTATATTTAAATAAACAAATAAGTCGATGGCATGAAAAACACAGCATGAATACAGCCTACTCCATGAAAGGGTTAACTCATATGAAGAGAGCTGAGAGGGGGGGGGGGGGGGAGAGAGCGCGTCATTGAGGCTCCGCCCCCCGGCCACCCGACAGAAGCTGCCGTCTACTGCTTGTTTTAGTGCTTAAGGCTATTTTCATCTCCGGTAAAAAAGAGAGAAATCCTCGTGATGACGACGTGGAAGAAAGGAGTTTTCTTACCTCCGTCTGCCACAGCTCTGTCAGATGCACGAGTTTTAAGCCAGGAACGCGCGGCGGCTCGCAGCTTCTCACGGAATGCGCGGCGCGCGCAGCACTAGTCGGAGCAGTGTAGAGATCGCACTCCGATATGGATTATCACACACGGAGGGATTAAACTCGTCAAATCGGTGAGTTAAACACCTTCTTATTTTGCTGGTTTATCACAAGCACGCTTCACAACTAGGCACTGAAGACAAATGATCTGAGGTCGTTGCCGGCTCACCTGTTTTTATAACCTCCACCTACATCTAATCAGATGACGTCACCTGTGGAGGTTATATATAGCCAAAAACTTTGGCGTGTTTTCACAGCATGCTTCAACGACCGGCAACGCGACAAACTGGTTCCCATAGCGTTTTCACGCAGCATCGAGTGTAGCCTTGCTAGGGAACGTCTCGGGTTACATTTCTGTAACCCTGTTCCCTGAAAGGCGGGAACGAGATGCTGCGTGAAAACGCTATGGGAACCAGTTTGTCATAGCGTTTTCACGCAGCATCGAGTGTAGCCTTGCTAGGGAACATGGAATTTGCTCTCTCCCTTGTTGATCAGTAGGAAAGTAGATTGATTACATACAGGTAGGGCACTAACAGGGTTGAAGAATTAAGCAGATTTAGAGCAGTTATAAAGACAAAGTGTGAACATACACTTTTTAAAAAGCTTTTAAAGATTGAGAAATATATGCATATAATAAAACTGCAAAGTCAGCATGTCTGGCGATTGAAGATATTTGTAACAAAAAATATTTTTGGGGGGACGTTAAGATGAGTAATAGGTCACATCAAGATGGTTTTTGGAATTTTTGTCTGTTAGTGCAGGCATCATGTTAAAACTACTAAACAAATTTTAATGGGGTTTTCATAGATGTACAGTACTGGCCAAGCTTGAGGTAACGCATAGACTTGATCATATAGATCAAGCCACGGGAAGTTACTGTAATTAAAAATTTTAATGTAAAATGGCCTTGTATCATAAAAAAAAATCTGTACATTTTTTAATATGCGCTTAAGTGTTCAATTGAATTCTACTTAATAAACGCAATTTCACACCCTCATTACGTACACTTCAGGGTAACACGTAAAAATTTCTTTGGTAATTCCAAAATTCAACAGATGGCGTTATAAATATTTTTAAATGCACTTACTGTATGAGCGAGCAATTCAATTCCATGCAAATAAAGTCACAGGCACATCTAGTTTTGCAATATAATTGTTAATATTTTAATGTGAATTTTAATATCTAGTATAATGAAAGGCCATATATGAAAGCTAACATGTTAAATGTTTTCTTGTTATAAATTTCTTTGTCTTTTCATTCGTTCTTTTCTGTTTACTTTTACTTTCAGCCAAATCCAGTTAAAATCCAATAGGCATAAAATCATAAAGCAAGTCCAACCATACAGTATACAGTTCAGTACACAGTGAAACGAAACAACCTTCCTCCAGGACCATACAAATATTATCTTATAGCACTAACTAGTGATGCAGTCAAGACCACCTGAATCGTGACAATACCAAGATTAGAATCTACCAGGACCAAAACAAGGCCAGTACTTTGACAGTCAAGACCAAGATCAGATCGGTGCAAGTCCCACATAGCATAATGCGTATACAATAAAATGTAAAACATGCAAACAATAGGCAGATAAGTTCCAAGACGATCCCAACCTTTCAAGACCGATCTCAAGTACTACAACACTAGTACTAACTGAATATAGTGTAAAGATTTACATTTAGGCATTTGGCAGATGCCTTATCCAGAGCAATTTACATCTTTTTATCTCATTATACATCTGTGCAGTTGAGGGTTAAGGGCCTTCCTCAAGGGCCCAACAGAAACAACTTGGTGCTCGTGGAATTTGAAGACCCTGGAACCTTCCGAACTGTAGTCCAATGCCTTAACCATTGAGCTATCCCTGATCTTCAGATCTTCAGATACGTGTTCTAAACTTAAGGAACCATCAATCTCAAAAACTAAATAGTATTAGCATTAGTGAAGTCCTAAAAATGAAATTCCTGAACGCACCTTGGATTTTGGGATACACTCTGTTGAAAAGCCATACAAGACAATTTACGTAGTAGTAAAAATGCTGAAATATGTTTATCCATGCGCTTTGCAAAAAACTGACTTGTAAGTATTGTGTAATGACTTTCAGTATGCACTGTTAACCAACAAAAGCCGATTCATCAGACAATAGTTTGTCCCCTAAAGCAACAAATTCCATTACGTTTTTGTTTGACATTGTGCTCTGGTGGTGCCTGTCTACAGATGACATCTCTGTGTTAGCAGCAACTTTCATCGTTGCTTCTGTTGTTCTGCTGTTGATCATATGCTGTTTAAATTGTTTAAACATGTCTGTATTGAACACCACAACAAAGAAACAACAGCACTGTTCATTCTTTTTTATCATTGTCAAATATTTAAGCCTTTTTCTCGTTTGCTTAAAAAACAAATATGCCATTTTGACCATTTTCATATGAAAATCTTTATTGGATCTTCTAAGCTACAGACTTTAGTTATTTAATGTCAAAAAACTTGTCCTACTGTGACAACTGACAGCAATGACAAACTGCGTAAAATTTCTAAAAATTTATAATGTTTAGGCACTATATGGTATATATATCCAGTATATACTATATACTATATAGTAACCTTTACGTTTAGCAACTGAAACAGTTCAGTTTAGTTGAATTTGTTCGGCCAGTTAAAATCCGGTAGCCATAAAGTCATAAAGCAGGTGAGTGCATTTTACAAAGGTGATGAAATCAGTGAATCACAAGGAAACAGCTATAAAACCATGCAACCATCTTATACAGTAGCACTAACTAGTGATGCAGTCAAGACCACCTGTGCCATGACAATACCAAGATCAGAGTGTATCAGGACCAAATCAAGGCCAAATCAAGACAAAAGCTCGGCAAGACTGAGTCAAGAAGACCTGACCGGTACGGTGTGATAAAATGAAAAAAAACATGCAAACAATAGGCAGTCCTCAAAAATTAATATAAGATCCAAATTCCACATGTAATCTTTAAAAAATGGTGTAAGATGCACAGAAAGCAAAGTCTTAAAACTTCAGAAAATGTGTACTATATTACAATTGGATAAGCACAATACATATACAGAAAAGGGCCTTATGACAACTGTGTTTTTTTTTTATAGTTATTATAAAACTTTCTATAGACACAACTATTCCAGTAAGCACTGCATTGCAGAATTTACATTCTACTGTGTGGCTTTAGGTAGACAAATTTTATAATAAAAGTTTAGTTGAATTTGATCTTCCGTTAGGCTGCTCACATCAAGGGGTTGCCACAGCGAACCATCTGATTCATAAACAACTTGGCACAGGTTTTACATTGAATGCCCTTCCTAAAACAACTCTCACATTTTTTTACCCAGCCTCGGGAAAAGCACTGCATTCAGTGGCTGGGTAGTATGGGTTGTGGCAACCCGGTTCCTCCGATCCCCAAATCAACAATCTAGAGCCTTAGCTGCCTGAGCCACCACTATCTGAAGTTGATCTTGAGTTAATAAGTTAAATATTTTCTATAAATGGTATGTTAGTTTAAGGGGCTATAGTAGTGACTAAATAAAATCAGATTTAAGTAAATTCTTATATTCACAGTTTTTCTCTAATAAGCCAACTGAATTCAAAGCCTAATGTTGATGTTTCATTTAATGGTTGTATTTACTGAGATTTATACTTTAATCCAGTAAATCTGAGTTTCTTTAACTTCAAAAGTCAAAGTATGGTGTATGACTATCCCATGGAAAAAGAATTACACATTTTCCAATGTGATGTGGTGCCACTGTTCTTAATGTGTTTATCATAAATAGGTAATCGTAATTTTAACTTACAGTAAATGCATAATGACAAGACCATTTGATAACTGACTGAGAATAGTTTTAGGCTAAAAGAAAGATAAAATGTATTTAAGTTTTTTAATTCAGCTACTGAAAAAAAAGTGCAGTGCACATCCAAAACTTTTAAATTGAGATATACAGTACTATGTGAAAGTTAAAATGTTGTGTTTGGCTGTATTTGTCTCTTGAGAAACCTAAAAAGCTAAATGTCTTGGTATAAAATAAGCTTGTTGTCTTTTTTTGTCCGAAGGGTTTGTAATGTTCGCACATACCTGCTTGCACACGTACGAAAATGTGGTACGACTGTCTGTCAGACTTGGATTATATGTTCATAAGAAAAGGTAAAGGAAGAGGTGCAGAAGTAATTAGCTTTGGTTTAAAAAGTGCATTTGACGAGCCATCTTGTAGACTCTTCCACCCAGCAGGATTGAATTCATCCAGTCTAAGAAAAGACAACGCAGGAATCTTTGGCCTTCTGTCACCCAACCTTTCAGATTTCTCAAATATGAGATCACACGTTTAATTTCATCATGTGTACACAGATGTTCTATGACCTTTGTGTGAGTACTTTATTCATAGACTTCATAAGGCTCTGCAAAATGCCTTCACAAATATTATTAGATTTTATCTGCACAGTGCTCCCAAAAAAATAATAATACTAAACAACTCTCAGCCTGAAGCTATTCTCAAATTGGTAAATGATGAAAATCTCTTTCCAGTATCATATAGCCATATTTCTGTAGCATCTATCTGATGGAGCATGAAAGGTGAAAGCACACATTTTGGTGCCGGCATGATGACAACTGATTAACTTTCAGCTTCCCGTCGCACCTAATGGTCTGCATTAAATTTGCATTCATTACTGTGAGCCTTACAGTGCATGAGATGGCTGCTGTCTGCGCATCGTTTTCTCATTTTCATTTTAAACAATCGGGCAGGTTTATTATGAGATCACTTCATAGCGAGTGACAAGCAGACTTTGCATATGGGACAAGATAAACTTACAGATGAGTTCAATTATTTTACACAAAGATTATTAAGTGACAAAGTTCTTTGATCTTAATAGGAAGAAGAAAGAATTATTGTCATTTCAATATCCGCACTTGGCAGCATGGCCATACAGGATTTACCATTACCAACTCAAGCTCCAAAGTACTCCCACATAAGTAAGAAGCCTGGAGGGGAAAAAGAGCCCAAGGGGAAATCATTCTCTTCTTGCTGACACCAAATCTTGTACTCATTGTTTATACCTCTTTAATGTGTATGCAGTGTCACCAGGGGCCTGGAGGCTATCCCAGGAGACTTAGGGTACGTAGACCCTGCGAGGTAGACCCTGGATGGAGTGCCAATACATCACAGGGCACATACATGCTCATTCACACACCATGGACAATTTTAGGAAAACCAATTAGCCTACTCTGCATGTCTTTGGACTGTAGGAGGAAACCAGAGTACCTGCAGGACACCCACCAAGCACAGGGGAGAACATGCGCACAGATCTGAGGTGGGAATCAAACCCAGACCATGGATGTGCGAGGCGACAGCGCTAATGACAAAGTCACCATGACGCCGTGGTGACACCCAATCCGTGGGTTTATGAGCCATTATACTTCTCATTATACTTCTCATACTTTCAGGACACCTACTGAATATGTGTCCTGGAATAAGCAGAAGAACATCTTACTGATTAGCGCAATAGTTCTTTGGTACAACTCTACATTGTTCAGACGATGCCAATATACAGTACTGCAAAAAGTATTTTTGGGCAGTGCAAATGTTTAGATCATCCATGTAGGACAATCCACAGAAGCACAGTACACCATTTATTTTGCAAATACATTGGTTCATTTTTGTTCACTTCTGATTCAAATACCAAAAATAAACATACAGTAGTATGTTTAATGAATTTGGTGCTCAAACTGTTGGAATTCATTTGGGTTTAGTTTTACATCACTTGTGTTTCACCTCTTCAGCCTCCAAAGCTGCTGCTAACCCTTAGAATCAAACAACTGTGATAAAGAGATAAAGGGCTTAGGATCAATACACTCCTCTACTGGCATAGAATTTTTTTCCTACAGTATGTGAGAGATTTGGGGTAGCACTGTAGATATTCACCTTCGATTCCCACCTCAGGTCTGTGTGCATGGAGTTTGCATGTTCTCCCCGTGCTTGGTGGGTTTCCTCCGGGTACTCCGGTTTCCTCCCACAGTCCAAAGACATGCAGATTAGACAGTTTGATGTTTCCAAAACGTTCATAGTGGTTGAGTGAGTGTCCATGTTTTTGTGTGCTCCTTTATGGATTGGTGCCCCATCGAGGGCGTACCCCACCTAGTGCCCTTGGATAGGCCCCAGGTGACCCGCGACCCTGTGCTGGATAATAATATGTGAATGAATGTAAGAAATGTGTTGCATGTTGACATATATTACTCTGATGCCATCAGAACAAACAAGAAGGAGCTACATCGAAATATCAAAAGTAGTGGAAAGCTGAATAAATGAGCATCTACTGTAGATAGAACTGGTAGAAGTATATGCTTTGAGAAAAGTTCCACATTGCCATTATAATTCACACATTATATACAAACGTTTCCCCTTCAAAAATGTGAGCACTACTATTGAAAGTAGCTAGGAATTTTACAAAAATTATACAAAAAAGGGTGTTTTTTTGCTGAATGGATACTGAATCCATTGCCAATCCAGGAGGCACCACAGCTCCATGCTCTGCTCTAGTCTGAACATTTCATCAAGCACTCTCTCCTCATTACTGACACCTGTTTGTATTTTCACAGTGTATATAAATTTTTCACTCACTTTTGCATTTTGCGAGGTTTTGCCACTTTGCTGTGCAACTCTGAGTCATATTTATTTGTCAGCGATGCAGGATGTGTGAATTCATCATTTCACAGTTCTATCATTTAATCAGTAATCTGTTAGATATTTTATAATTAATCAAACATGTAACATTTTTCTATGTTTAAATAATAGTCTACATTCAGTTCAGTTTTTCATTCATACTATCTATTGATTTGTTAAGGTATATATGTATTGTTTATGTATTAACGTACTTAATGAAAATCATTCAGTCCTACTGAGTGTGTATTGGTGCCTCTTCACTAATAAACCCATACACCCTTTCGTACAGTATGTGACTGATGTCAATCACCCTTGTGTATGAAGAATCTGCTTTGTTTGGGTTTGGGATTGGCGAGATGCCATCTGGCATCTGACTGTAGTTGGCACTCCATGGGTCTTAGTCACTATGTCAACAGAATCTGTTTCTGTTTGAGCCTGACCTCCTACTGTGTACTTTCAGTGGACCAGGCTGGGAGGATGGCTTGTTTAGAACAGTGTACAGTGTATTGACACTCAACAGAGATTACGTTACTGTTCTTTTTTGATTTACGCATATGATTTGCCTTAAGCCTATTTAGTTAATCTGTGGTCATTTATTGGTATCCCATAATAGATTTTTCATATATACATTTACATTTACATTTACTTTTAGGCATTTGGCAGACACTCTTATTCAGAACGACTTACAAAAAAGGGCTTTAAAGGTTACATCACTGGATACATACTTACACTGGGTTAACTAGGTTAATAACTAAGTGCCATTAGTCCAACACAAATGGGAAGGGGGGGGGGGTTGTTAGTTCAAGTACTGGAGAAACAGATGCCTCTTGAGTCGTCGTTTAAAGACAGTCAAAGTCTCTGCTGTATGGACATCTAGAGGAAGTTCATTCCACCACCTAGGTGCCTGAACAGAAAAGAGTCTGGATGAATGCCGCCCTCGATCCCTGAGAGATGGTGGGATGAGGCGAGCAATGCTGGAGGATCGAAGGGAATGTGGTGCAGTGCGTGGTGTGATTAGAGCAGAGAGATAAGTGGGTGCTGGGCCGTTTTTAGCTTTGTAGGCAAGCATCAGCATTTTGAATTTGATGCGGGCAGCTACAGGAAGCCAGTGCAGGGAGTAGAGGAGTGGGGTGGTGTGGGAGAACTTGGGAAGGTTAAAAACGAGACGTGCTGCTGCATTCTGGATCAGTTGCAGAGGACGAATTGTGGACAGAGGCAGGCCTGCCAGGAGTGAGTTGCAGTAGTCCAGTCTTGAAATAACAAGGGACTGAACAAGCACCTGAGTAGCCTGTGAAGAAAGAAATGGGCGATTCTTCTGATATTGTAAAGAAGAAATCTACAAGAGCGAGTAAGGTTAGCGATGTGTGGGGAAAATGACAGATGATTGTCCACGGTTATCCCAAGATTGCAGGCAATGGCTGAAGGAGTGATTTGATTGTTGTCCAGGGATATCATGAGGTCTTGACCTGGGGATGAGTCACAAGGGATGAACAACAGTTCAGTTTTACTCAGATTGAGCTTCAGCTGATGTGCAGCCATCCAGGATGAGATGTCTGCCAGACATGCTGAGATCCAGGTGGAAACCTGAGTGTCAGAGGGAGGAAAGGAGAGAGTAAGTTGGGTCATCTGCATAACAATGGTATGAAAGAGAGAAACCGGGTATAGAGGGAGAACAGAAGAGGATCAAGTACTGAGTCCTGTGAGACACCAGTAGAGAGTCTACGTGGGGCAGATGTAGATACCCTCCATGTTACCTCATATGACCTATCTTCTAGGTAAGAAGCAAACCATTGCTACGCTGTTCTACAAATTCCAAGGCTTGTAAGAATAAATAATAGAATCTTGTGGTTCACCATGTCAAATGCAGCTGACAGGTCCAGGAGGATGAGAACAGATGACAGTTTAGCAGAAGCATGGAGCTTCTCAGTGACTGACAGAAGGGCAGTCTCTGTGGAATGAGCTGTCTGAATGTATATAATGGCATCCATAGTTACAAATGTGCAATATTAAAACACAAAAGCTCCAAACAATCCAGGCAGCACTTCATGGCTTTTTTAAATAACAGATTCTTGCTTCCACCAAACGACATGTCTTCTTAAACAATGGTGACTGTTATAAAAGCAAACTGTCATGCACACTCGGTCCATGGCCGGCACTAGGACTCGGAAGTAATGCGGTCATGAACCAGGAAGTATAAAAGGAGTAAACAAACCATAGTACAATGCTCAGTCATTGAGTTTTTCTGATGCCCTGTCGGAATCGTTCACCAAACCGTGAGTACTCACCCTTTTTGGCTTGCTTCCTGATTGAGTGTGTATTTCTAGGACGCGGGTTAGATTGTGTCTTTCCCTTGCTCCCCTAACGTGAGAGTCCTTAGATCAAAGAGCGTGATTATCCTGCCTACTCGTGTTTTCTCCGCGTTTGGGGGTACCATTCACGCAACAAAGGGCTAATTGCTAAGCTACGTCTTCTGGTCTTCCGAGGTTAGTTCTGACATAATGACTGAGCCTAAGGCGGTAACCCCAGCGGATCATGCGCGCCTATGCGACGTGGTAGACCAGCATGCCGTTCTTATTAACCAGCTAACTGCGGAGCTCGCTACTCTGCACCAGAGCATCCAAGACGTCGCGGCCCTGCGCAGAGAGGTGGCGGAGCTCAGGCGGGAGAACGCGGATCTGCGGGCGGCTGTTGATGGTCCCGCCGCACCAACCCCCCCCCCTTCTGATGTTTTTCTTGCACTTCCAGAAAAATGGGAGGCACGGACGGGAAATGTAGTGTGTTTTTGACAGCGCTGAATCTGGTGTTCGAGTTCAACTCCACCAAGTACTCCACCGATCGGCTACGCATCGCTCTCCTGGTCTCGTTGCTATCCGGGCAGGCAGCTGAGTGGGCCACGGCAGTCAACAGATCGGATTCTGACACCGCCCATTCTTACAACGAATTCAACTCAAGCTGACTTTCGAACACAAAGCGGACGAGGTGGAGACCGACACCAAACTTTATCACCTGCGGCAGGGAGGATCGTCCGTGAGCCGGTACACTGCTGAATTCCGAACCAACTGGGGAGAAGCCATGCTCCTGACGTCCTTCTACGAGGGACTGGCTTCACGCATTAAGATGAGCTCAACGGGCGAGAACTTCCAGCCACACTCGAAGGGCTGATCCAACTTGCTCTTCGTATTGATCAGCGCCTTCTTTCTCGCCCAAAGCCAGCCCCGAGGACCCTGCCGCCTGCACCAACCTTCTCCTACACCAACCAACGACCACCTACAGCCTTCACCAACACTAGTACTGGACCAGTCGGATCTCCACCTCCTGCCGTGGTTGACACGGGAGCCGGGGAACCCATGCAATTAGGACGAGCCTCCCTGACCGTAGCGGAACACGAACGCCAGTTCCGAGAAGGGCTGTGTGCGTATTGTGGGCCAGCAGCACACCACCGGGCGATCTGCCCACTGCATCCGGGAAACGCACAACCCCGGTGAACAGGAGGAGAGACTCAACAGGCCCTCTCCAGATCTCCTCCACCACCAACACCACCATCCCATGTCTTATGGTTCAGGTAACCCTCAAGGTTGGCCACAAACGGGTCCGAAGTACTGCGTTTATCGATTCCGGTGCCGCAGGTAACTACATTGACTCCACTTATGCCAAAGAAATGGGGGTAAAGATCGAGGTGTTATCCCAGCTGGTTCGTATTACATCTGTCGACGGCTGCCCACTGTCATCCAGCCCCATCACTCATCAGACCCAACCTATCACCCTCAAAATAGATCAACATCAAGAACAGCTCCAGTTGCACCTCACCCCCATCGCCTCACCTCCCATCATTCTTGGCTATCCATGGCTACTCAGGCATGATCCTCTCATCTCATGGACCCAGAACCGGATCCTCCAGTGGGGGCCGACTTGCAATGAACTTTGCCTACGGGCACCGGCTGGGACGTGTTCCAAGGAGTCCAAGGCCACCGATGTCAACACCAACGCCATCCCCGTCAACTATCGGGATCTGGCTGAGGTTTTTTGTAAGAGACGGGCTACCCACCTTCCACCTCATCGCCCATATGACCTGGCCATTGAACTTCAGCCGGGCTCCGTCCCTCCCCGCGGCCATCTCTACTCATTATCCCCCTCGGAGTCGCAGGCGATGGAAGAATACGTTACTAATGCCCTCTGTCATGGAACCATCCGGCCATCCACATCGCCTGCCGCCGCGGGGTTCAACTTCGTTAAGAAGAAAGGGGGTGAACTTCGCCCATATGTCGACTATCGGGGGCTAAATAACATCACCATTAAAAACCGACTCCCATTACCACTCACCAACTCAGTCCTGGACGCCCTCTCTGGTGCCACCGTGTTCACAAAGTTGGACCTCCAGAGCACCTACAACTTGGTGCGTATCAGAGAGGGTGATGAGTGGAAGACTGCTTTTATCACACCCACGGGACACTATGAGAGCCTGGTCATCCCATTCGGACTCTGCAATGCACCCTCGGCCTTCCAGCAATTTATAAATGACGTCCTCAGGGACATGCTGGGCCGATGGGTGTTTGTCTACTTGGACGACATCCTAATATACTCTCACAACGTTGAAGAACATATCCATCATGTACGAGCTGTTTTAAAGAGATTGCTCGCTCACCAACTGTACTGCAAGCTGGAAAAATGTGCTTTTCACAAGCACTCCACCACGTACAGTTGCAGCTCCACTAACCACATTGACCAGGCCCTCATCTCATCAATTTCTACTCACTCCAGCTGCCATTTCTGCATTCAAAGAACTCTGCCACCGATTCACCACCACCCCATCCTTCTACACCCTGATGCCAACAAACCCTTCGGAGGTTGACGTGTTGGATGTGGGCGCCGGCGTCATTCTCTCTCACCGAGGTCCAGACCAGAAACTGCACCACTGCAGTGTCTTCTCCAAAAAATTTTATCCCACTCAGCAGCGATATGGGGTAGGGGACCGCGAGCTGTTGGGCATAAAGTGGGCTTTGGAGGAATGTCGTCACTGGCTCCAGGGCGCCAGTGAGCCGTTCATCGTCTGGACCGATCACCAGAATCTGATCAACATCAAGAGTCTCAAACAACTCAATCCACAACAGGCACGGTGGGCACTCTTTTGTGAACAATATAATTTCCATCTGTCGTATCGCCCAGACGTATCGAAGACAAGGCCGACGCCCTATCACGACA
The DNA here is from genome assembly GCA_030522415.1 of Channallabes apus. Lineage (NCBI taxonomy): Eukaryota > Metazoa > Chordata > Actinopteri > Siluriformes > Clariidae > Channallabes > Channallabes apus. The sequence goes on from CM060121.1 coordinate 25,001,759, forward strand.
ACATGAGGACGACCTCCCCCGGGCGGACCCCGTGCCTGTCATTCCTCCATCCCGCATCATCGCACCTCTCCACTGGGACGTGGAAACTAGGGTCCGCCAGGCACAGACTACCGAGATCAAACCGGCAGGCGTGCCGCCTGGACGACTCTACGTGCCACAACACCTAAGAACGGAGGTTCTCCAGTGGGGTCACTCGTCCACCATCGCCTGACATCCAGGAGCCCGACGGACCCTCACGTTCATCGGACGGGCATTCTGGTGGCCCTCCATTCGTAAAGACACCGTCGAGTTCGTCCAGGTGTGCCCGGTGTGCGCCAGGGCCAAGGACACTAACCAACCTACACCCGGAGAACTCCAACCACTCCCAGTTCCCCGTCGGCCCTGGATGCACATCGCCCTGGACTTCATCACGGGCCTGCCGGCATCAGAAGGGACAAACACCATCCTAACCATCGTTGATCGGTTCTCCAAGGCCGTGGCCCTGACCGGACTCCCATCAGCAAAAAACACCACAGAGCTGATACTGGAACACGTAGTCCGACTTCATGGGTTCCCAAAGGACATCGTCTCGGACCCAGTTCACCGCCCGGTTCTGGAAGGCCTTCTGCCGTCTGATCAATTCCACCTGTAGTCTCTCATGAGAATACCATCCCCAGACTAATGGTCAGACGGAACGGACCAACCAACAGCTGGAGCGCTACCTGAGGTGCTTTGTTTCGGATCGCCAGCGCTCCTGGGCCCGCTACCTCAAATGGGCCGAACTCTCCCACAACCTCCACGTCTCCTCAGCCACCAACCTAAGCCCATTTGAGGTTTGCCATGGTTTCCAACCTCTGATGTTCAATCATCAAGTACCGGAGGTTGATGTGCCATCGGCTCAACAGTTGATCCGTAGGTGTCGATGGCTGTGGCACCAGGCCAACCTCCCCATCCAACGCGCCAACATCAGCTACGCCACCCAACATCGCCGTCGACACCCCCCGGGGCGTTTGTACCACGTAGGTGACACGGTATGGCTATCTACTAGAAACCTTAATCTGCACACCGAATCAAGGAAGTTATCCCCAAGATTCATCGGACCATACCGCATCACTTTACGGATTAACCCTGTCACCTACTGGCTCCAGCTGCCTGCGGCGCTCCGGATCCACCCAGTTTTCCATACATTGCAGTTAAAACCCTTCATCACTTCACCTATGGTGATCCTCTTGATAAAGTTGGTCAAGCCCTGTCTGTTTAAATGGGGATGACTGATTTCAAGCTGGATGCCCTTTCTGATGCAGCCCTCCTAGTTTGTAACTTGGCTTGGGATTCACACTGTATGCAGTGACTGGGTTGTGCGGAGTGTTGGAGTAAGGGTCTTGCTCAAGGACGCTACAGGGTCTAGACTCTCCAACCAGCAACCCAGATCTTCAATTGCCTAACCAATCACTGCCCCACAATCCAATTTTTGAGATGTGGCTACCCAACAAATACCATCTGAGCTGTGGAACTCTCCAGCTCTACACTTGCTCTGCTGATTGCTTCTTTGATCACTGGCGTTTTATGAAATCTTCCTCTAAGCAGAGTTGTGGTTGTAACCATTTTTAATAATGGTATAAATGGTGTTCCATGGAATGTTCAAGGTTTGGGAAATATCTTTTCTAAACAAACCCTGGATGACATGTTTAGAAAATTAAAACTTGTCAGACTTTCCAGAACTTTGTACCAGACAACAAAAGCACAAATCTATTCAGGTCAGCCCACAACCTCATCACGAAGTCTAAAGTCATGCACCTATCCTGCATTACTAATGGCATGCACATGTGTGCCATCACGCTACTCCATTAAAATAACTCAGACTTTCTGAAACTTGCCCAGCCGTTTGATCTGTGTGCAGTGCTATGGACTCTTCTGTAAGATTACCACATATTAGAAGAATGCAAGAATAATTCAAGGATATTACATGAATTAGTGTTTTGACAGAAAATTGTTAAGCATCTGATTTTACACAGATGCAAAATGTATTCATGATCCAAAAATTTTTATTAAAGTGGTTTTTCTTCTTAGGCTTAAAATCAGTGAGTGATTACTATCCGAAACAGAAACATGGCTTAATGGTATTAATTCTGCACTTCATCCGCAGCAACTTCATCCGCAGAAGAAGAGAGCGGTAAAGGAAAGAGAATTTGCCGGCTATTTTGGAGGGGATTTTAAGCCACTAGCACATTGTCTTAATGAGCAACAAGGTGTCAAAACAACTCAGACTCTCCTGTGTGCTTTCTCTTGTTTATCTCACAGAACTTTAGGTACTGACACAACCAACTCATCTCTTGTTCACTTACTAGAGCCAATGAGCCATGCAAGCTCAAAGTCACGCTGGGCTGCTTTTCGATAGAACACCTTGTTAATTACTTTAACCTTTTCTCGTTTACCCTTCTCACTTTTAATTCAAAGAAGTGTACAGTGGTAACCCTGCTGATTGATGAGAAAAAAACGCATATGGAGACTAGAAGTAAATTTTTATAACGGAGCCAACCAGCTGTGTATGTGTAAATGCAGGCGAGGGGGAAATTGAATGTTTAATTACTGCGTTTAATAATAACATAAAACTGTTGTAGAAATGTTTAATCCTAACAGTTTATTAGATGCATCTCTGCATAATATTACAACTTTGCATTGTTCCCAGTTTTATTTATGCAAATTATGGAAATGACCAGAGAATTCCTCTGAAACTGGTTCATTATGCACTTATTTTAACTATATTTTATATGGTTTGTTACAGACCACATGACCATTTTCAATTGCCAAATTTTTCCAAATTTTTTAATTTTTTACACTTCCTAGCAAATTGATGCCTTTTTTTCTGATTAATCTTACTAACAAGTGGTAATAATACAAATAATACACAAAAATCCTTTTAGGCCTCTACGGGCGTTAAAATGGAGCGTTTGTCTGCCGTTCGTAGTGTCCGGTGAGCGCGGATGAAGCGTTGTGGGTTTTCTACGAAGAGGAGTCAATGAGAGTGTTCACACTGGCTTTGGTGATGTGCGTTTGTCCGGCTGCGCGGTTATACGGCGTCAAAAAAACATGCATGCAGCTTTTCTTGCCGTTAAAATCCCAGAGAACGCAAGGAAAACACTTCTAATGCGTTTTCTTCGTGTTCATTTTACGCTTCGGAGGATTGGATATATCCCATGATCCTACACGCTACTGTATACATAGGGAAACGCGAAAAAAAGCTAAATAAAATGTCGGAGGCAATTTTCTCTCCCTATGTGGCCGTATTATGAGAATTTTTAAAACAAGGAGATTAATGTATAATATAGCAAAATGGTCCATATTAAAAGGAGGCACCTTAAATAAAACTTCAAGGGCTTTCATATCCAGTTCCCGACACAGTGCCCCCACAGGTTAAACACACAAACTACAATTTGGGCTGCAGGCTGACGTTAGACAGAGACAAACGAACGCCAGTGTAGAAGTCAATCGAGCACCACAACAAAACACAACATAAACGTCCAGGACGTTAGAGCACGTTCGTTTATCCAAAAATTTTATGCCCGAGTGAACAAGGCCTTACTATTTGACTGTTGATGTCTTTCCTTTTTTTACTATACAACTTTATGAAGCATTTAAGTAAAGTCTAGTCATGTTTTTTTTGGCCATATATCTTCCACAAAGTTGATGGGTCAGCACTATACTATAAATGATTGTGTTTCAGTTCCAACAAACAGATGCGTCTCTTCTACAAGTTGGCGACAAGTTATCCATCAATTTTCAAGGATCATGTTTTCCACTCGCCGAATGTTCTCAGGAAGGACTACAATGGGCTCCGGGCCACCTCGGCCGGGATCACCATTTACAGACGTATAGACGTATTTAAAACATTTGCACCAGTCAGTCGATTTTACATAAAAAGTCCCAGTTTGACTTGCATGCTTCCTATATTTTTTTTGTAGACACGAGGATAATATTAAATATTGAATGAACAAGTAAAAATATAATCCATGCTTTGTTTTATCTTATTAGAATAGTTCACTGTTCTGCTTGCTAAATGCCACAAGTTATTCTCAGTATGTAGTAATTGTGGTTTGATGAACACTGGATAGCCTGTGATCAGAATCACGACACAAAGTCATCTAATTCAATTGGTTTTGTCTTCCACGAGTTGGGTTGACAAAACGACTAGCATTCTCAATGACTCTAGTGTCACACCAATGAACTGTGTGGTGTATCACAGTAGAAAGGATTGCAAGTTCATGACCGTGAGACCTAGTGTCATACAGTATGTGCGAGCAGGGTGGATATGTCCCAGGTGGCCTGTTCCTTGGTGGTGCCCATAGGAACCAGTCTGAAGCAATGAAAGCATGAAATTATGCATTGCACAAATCCTCTGACCTGAACCTGTTTGGTGGCTACAGGGTATGAATAACAATAACAAGGCTGCATTTCCTTCTGTGCAGGATAGGCTGTGGCTTTACAGTGAATATGATCATTATTATATAACAGTTAGTTCCTGACCAAGCAGACTGATTGCACGGGAGGCATTCCATGAGTGATGATAATGGACAGTATATCCACGTCCCGGGTGTTCTACGATCGTTCGTTACACTAATTGTCGGTTGCCAGCATGAGTGAAAGTAGGTCAGTATGGAACACTGTTCCGAAAGAGCAGTTACCTGCTTAAATATACATTCAAAACGGATGCACTTTAGCAAGAAAACACTTCTGATGATATTATTTTAAACAACACCATGTCTACTTAATAACTGCTTCTAAGTTGTTTTATTTCTCTGTAACCCTCTAATCAGGGGCACTACTTGGTGTGTGGGACAAGGGAATATATGCATCCTAATGCAGTAGCTTTCCATTTAACACTATTTGGGATTCTGGAGGTTTTCTTTTAACGCTATTCGGATTCTGGAAGTTAACAGAGCTGATATTCTAAAGCAGAGTAATTAAAAATATAAAGAGAAACTTTCAAGATTTGCAAGATTGTCCACCATCTTCATGTTTTATAGATACAGTAGTACCAGTAAGAATTTAAAACTGCTTTCACACCTGTTAAGTATACACTAGTGACACATGCTGATATTCATCACAACAGCACTCTCTCTCATGTGATATTGCTTAATTATTAATTTAATACATTTTATTTATATAGCACTTTTAACAATGATCAATGTCACAAATTCAGCTTTACAGAATTAAAAAAATTGAGAAATTAGTATGAAATGTGTGAGAAAATACGTATACATTAAAATTATCAGTTTGTCCATGATGAGCAAGCCGAGGACGATGGTAGCAAGGAAAAACTCCCTGAGAAGAAAATGGGAAGAAACCTTGAAAGAATCCATTTGGGTGTGTCCTCAATTATTACATCCTTTTCTTTCCATTTATTTGTGTGGTTCCTGTAAAGACATAAAGTTACATTTAAGGTTACTCAGTAGCACTAGAAATGTGTATGTAGGTTTAAGGTGTCATGGTCTTACATAGCCATCCCATTTTACATAACCTCTGCCTTTAAAAGTAGTATTACACATGGTTCTATCATTAAAGCTTTTGTAAGGTTGTTTAACTTTTTATATTCATACTTGGAAGATCTGTAGTAAGTAAACAAAAATAAAAAGCATGGTGTGTCAAAAAGCTCTCGAAGTGCCTACAGCAATGGGGAAAAGAAATTTCAAGCAAACAACACTGTTTAAAAAATGGTGTGGCTTAAAAAATACAGTGTCATGAATTAAATATAAAGATATTTGGTGGATATTTGCTTTTTTTTTTTCTCCTCAAGCCGTTAATTAAACATTGAATTTCATTAATAATGCACAATCTTAATAGCTCAGTGTCTAAACATTCATTTTCTTAATTGTCTCTTACAGTAGAGCTGATTCTGGCAATTGATCAGTAGTACGAGGGTGGCATATTAATTAATTACTGCTATTAAATTTAGAATGTCAAGGTTAGACATGCTACGTGACTAGTATTTTCAGGGATCATACGTAGTATACTCAAATTAATTTGGCAATTAACTTGATTTATCCAGATTTAAGTGTGTGTGTTTTAATAATCTGAATACTAACTTTTTAGTTCATATTGCCAAAGACACTTTCCTCAAAGTTATTCAAGTAGGTCATATTTTATGTAATGTACTCTACTATATTATAAGGCTAACTCTGGGGTAGGTGGCTTGGTGGTTTAGTGGTTAGCTCTGTCACCTTGCACCTCCAGGGTCAAGGGTTCGATTCTCGAGGATGGGTTTTCCTCCCACAGCCCAAAGACATGCACATTAGGCTAATTGGCCCAAAGTGGGTGAAACAAATTACAAGTGAAAGCTTGAATTAAGTCAGATGCCATTTTGTTAAAAAATTATAATAATAATAAATGGCTTAACAGCCCAAAACAGGGCTCTTAGTGAAGGCTTTATGCTTTTGTATTCTTAGTAAAGGAGCCTTTTGTTCTTTACTTTGCTTGCTATTTCACTCAGTTTTTTAGGGTGGAGCCGTTATGGCCAATATTCTCCACATGTTGACTGAAAAGAGAAGAAGAGAACTCTTTTATTTGGCTACTGCTCCAGCAGACGTTTACTCCAAATTTAGACTCAAGCTATTAATATAGATGAAAGGTTAGTATAAATATGGCCATACTGTATCTTCTCAGGGTTACATAAAAAAAACTAAATACATTTTTATAACCGGGTAGAAATAAGATGTGTAGCACCAGTTTAGAGTTCCAAGTATTCACCGGGTGATATCATTAGTTGCAGTTGGGTTTCAGAGTGTAACCTGAGTTAAGAAAAAGTCTAGGAAAGCCAGTTTATTCTTTTAATTCAAACCTTTCCATTAGATGTTCAAATGTACCTGTTTAGTACCCCAACCCTAAATGTCTATAAATATGTAATGCGACATGGTTATTACATTGTGATGGTTCTTTTTGCTGCTTAGGACATAACATGTTTTTTTGTGTTCTGTGACCTCGAGGACTGTGACCAGGCAGAAAACGTAAAGTAACAACTGGTACACTTTTACAGAAAGAAATGCATCACTGTTGTTGTTTTTATTTATTGCCTGAACTAAATGTATGCTGCTCAAAAAATTTAAGGGATCACTTTGTACCATTTTGACTTCAAACAGGGACTAAGCGTTCTCTTTTTCTTCAATATTAATTAAAAACATGTTTGAACTAAAACTGCCAAAATGGAGATATCTCATTTAAATGCAGAAACGTTCTGTACTTTTCAGGCCATATCATTCAGTTCTGTTTTTGATACTGTATGCACATTCATTCATATCCTATGGAAATGTGACTATTGTGTCTGTCCATGGATCAGATTCAGCTTGTGGTGTTGTTAATTATTTTATCAACAAGAGGTCTTGAGCATAGGTGGGATAGTGGTATAGTGGTTTCCTTGCACCTCCAGGGTCTGGGTTCGATTCCTGCCTCAGGGTCTGTGTGGCTTGGTGGGTTTCCTCCAGGTACTCCAGTTTCCTCCTACAGTCCAAAGACATGCAGATTAGGCTAATTGGTGTTTCCATTGTGTGTGAATGTATGTAAGAATAAATGTAAGTGTTTGCATGTATGCCCTGTGATGGACTGGCACCCTGTCTAGGATGTACCCCGCCTCATGCCCCAAGCCTCCTGGGATGGGCTGCAGGTCCCCGTGACCCTGTACACAAGATAAAGCAGTACACCCTAAAAAATGCTGGGTTAAAAACAACCAAGTCTGGGTTGTTTTTAATCCAGCTGCTGGGTAAATATAGGACTAACTAAATGCTGGGTTAATTTAACCAGCAAAATGGGTTATTTGTTTAACCCAACAAGATGGGTTAAATATTCAACCCAAATGCTACGTCATATTTAACTATAATGCTGGGTTAATTCTACCACATAAATTGGTCAAATGTTCTACCCATATGTTTGGGGTTTGTTCGTTCATTTTAACTGGAATGTTGGGTTAATTCTACCTCACAAATAGGTTATTATTATTTTCATGTTTTACAGTGAATCTGTAAAAAAAAAAAAAAAAAAAAAAAAAAAAAGACACCCATGTCTATTATTATGTCTAAATTACTTTGATATACTGGTCTATTACAAAAAACCATACATATATCCAATAAATAACATCCTATTAGATTTTCTTAGAAAAAACATTTATTTTTCAAAAGCACAAGAACAGATCATCAACAGTGACATCATTACTATACTATTACTGATAAGGGCAGAATGGAGTAATTGCACAAATAGACTGAGGCAGCTTCTACAGAGCAGGATCTCTCTGTGACTTCAGATATCTTTTCTGCAGAACAAAACTATCCAGCCCTGGTCTCATTTTAACATAAAAACACTGTCTATGACTTTTCAGGTAGGCCTCGCTATTTCATAGCAACATTACAACATTATTGAGAGCAGCGCTGGTCATTATCTCCCAACGTCAGGATGTAGGGGTACGGCCTCGACACTTCAGCCTGCTGAAGGTATTACACCATGTTGGTTCCAACCTTAGAAAGAAAGAAATGAAAAAGTTAAAATTTTGTTGAATAGCAAAGATTAAACTGAATAAGACTATTAATTTAGTGTGAAATAGGATCGATACTAAAAAATTACAAAGCTGCCCATTAAGATAGTGTATAGGTAACCTAAAACAAAAACATGGAGACAGCTACTACCAAAAATAAAACAGCAAAATAAGCATGGCTTTTAGGATACAGCTCTTTATTTCAGACTAGTTGATATTGTGGTCTGCATTGATTTTAGCTAATTTTTAAAGCTAAAAATTTCATAGCTGGTGTCATACTGGTACATTACAATCACCAAAATATTAATACTTCATCTAGTAGTTACCTGTACCGCTGTGGTACTTTTTCCTGTAGTTGGCGTGCTGACTGATAGTTAATTTAAATTTGGTTAAAGAAAGCTACCTGGTTAGCTTACATGCTATTACTGGTGATACATCTGCATACTTACCAAAGGGGGAAAAGGTGTAAAATATTAAATATTAAAAAGAGTAAATTACTAGCTAGTGAAAAACGGGAGGGTTAGCAGGTCTGTATATTTGTGAGAGGGTCAGTGTTTTGTAACACACCAGCATTTTATTGTCTCAAGCAGTGAGTTTAATAAAGTTCTAAAGTGGTTGCTAATGCTAGCAAACTAACTAAATGCCTGCGTCATGCTAGCAATACAGTTAACAGTTTAGCGTTCATTCATCACTTCACCATCTTCGTAACCCTGCAAACATTCTACAGAGAAAGCTAAAAAGCTCAGACATCTTAGCCGTTTCTTTCATACACAGGTGGGGTGGCTAGCAGCTATTCTCAGCTTAATTATCATCCAGTACCTCAGACCAGCTGGAAAGTTTGTGTGTAACCTTAACATGGTAACAGTAATAAATGTTACATATAGTAATAATTTTTCAGTCATATGTGAATTAGGTGAGTGAACATGTGTATACAGACCTTGTATTTAACGCCATTTCCCCTTAAATGTCCAAGGAGGATGAACCGTCATCAGCGGTGTGGGAGCTCAAGAGACACGAAGCTGAGTCACAGCCGCTGAATCCACCGGTGAACTTTGGGGGAGGGGCCGAGCAAACTTCAACCCAGCAGCTGGGTTACACAAAAACTACCCAACTCTCTGTAAATAACCCAGAAAAATGACCCAACAGCGGCAACCCAGCGTTTGGGTAAAAAAAACAACCCAGCATTTTTTAGAGTGCATAGATGAGTGAGAGTGTTTATAAATAATTTGATTTGAAATCATTAATGGTGTGTAATTATGTAATTTGTTGCATGAAAAATGTAGTCAGACTGTTCTCGTTAGTATTTAATCTTTTAGCAGATGTAGCCTTAGGGGCCGGCGGGGTAATAAGCTGCCTAAAATGATTAGGGTAATTTGAAGGAAACAAAATCAGGAGGGAAAATGATCATGTAAGTAAAGCAGTGAAACAGATCAATAATTCTATTCATAGTTAGTTTTAATTATGGGGACTTATTTCAGGTGTGAATTTTTGAAGCATTACTTTGTTCCCTCCATTGGCCTCCACAGTCCCATAGTACTGCTCACTATCTCATCATCAGGGCATTCATCACAACTCCTTTCCTCTAAGAGTTCTTCTTGATCTCTGAACAGCAGAGTCATAGGCAGTCCTCAAACATTTGATTCAACCTTTTCCTTAAGTACTTGGGTTAAATGAAAAATCTCCCCAACAGGGATTTAACTCTTGTTCTCTTAATAACATAGTGAACCAGTATCAGAATGTTTTTATTGATATTTATATAGAGACCTTAAAGCATTTCTCTAAATCGCTCTAGAGAAGCGCATCCGCCATATAAGTCTCTTTTCAATTTCAGATGAGGAACATCTGAGAAGCTATGGGGTGCTGAGAATGAGGTTGCTACGTATTTGTTGTCTGCCTGAACTACCTCAAGTCTGTGTTAAAAAGAAAGCATGACTAATCTGTCCTGGGCCTTGGATCAGCTGTGTTGGCTACACAAGAGGACACATCATGGGAAGAAACCCAGGCTGGCTTTTATTGCCCTCTGAAATAGCCAACAGCATATGGATTTGAGATTAATAACTCTTTCCCATGTAAAGTTCCCAATCCAGTTCACACAGCAGAACTGCTCGAAATAAATAAATATTGTCTTGTGTCAAAAAAAGAAAAAAGGCTGCATGCAATTGAAGCCACTTAGAAGGACATAATATGATAAGTGTTTGTGTTTCCTACTTGCATTATTATTCATACTGCAAGTTTTCTAAGCTCATTAGAATAAACGGATCACAGAGTTTCTTTCCTTCTGAAGTGGCTTTATTCACATCTCCACTGCGGTGCACAAATTAAAAGTACACTGAAATAAAAAACAGTGCAAAAAATGAGAACAAAGAAGCAGTGTTATCTAGAGTATCTGGTACAGTGGTGGCCAAAAGTATCAATACAACATATGCCATGTATTAGTTCTCCCTGTGCACATTACAAATGATTACAGTAATTGGTTCTAGCTTATCTGGCTGAAAAGTAGCATGAATTTGTGAACTTAGTGAAAAACTGTGACAATGGTATTCAGCTTCTGGAGCCATGGCCAAGGTCATCTCCTGACATGTACCCAATGGAAAACTGGCAGCAGCAGTCAAGAAACCATCTTCTGTACAATATGTGATCTTCAGAAAGCAATCAAGCTGGTATGGACTGACCGAGTGACAGCAGAGTACTCACAGCCGGATTCAGGAAGTTTTGAAGAATAAAGGACTTTGTACTAAATATTGAATTTTGTATAGCAATTTCATTGCATTATTATTATTATTATTATTATTATTATTTTGACTGCCATTAAAACATTGAATTTCTCATGTTTGTCTCAATACTTCCTACCACCCATGTATGTCTACCCTTCTATTCTTTTTAAAAAACAAACAAAATCAGATTGGGACAAGCTCTGACAAAATAAGATTTAGACATATATAGTTTACGGTGGCATGGTGGCTTAGGGGTTAGCACCGAGAACATGCAAACTCCATGCACACAGAGGCGGGAATCGAGCGCGGACCCTGGAGTTTGCATGTTTTCCTCCTGCTTGGTGGGTTTCCTTTGGGTACTCCGGTTTCCTCCCACAGTCCAAAGGCATGCAGATTAGTGCGTATAGTACTGTATGTGTGTGCCCTGTAATGGGTTGGCACCCTGGGTGTACCCCACCTTGTGCCCTAAGTCTCCTGGATAAAGCGGTATAGACGATGAGTAAGTGAGTGATATAAGGTATATTGTTTATACAATGTACACAAGGATTTACTTTATGCTGGTCAGTGTTGTAGTGGATCCAGAGCCCATACCAGAAACAAATTGGAAGAATTCACCTTGGATGACCCAATCAGAGGTTGACAGTAGACTTTCATGAATATACGTAAGTACCGTAAATAAATATTTCATGTATTTGTAATTTACTTGAGTAGTTTTATTAGTGGACAAATTTTCTTTTTACTCCACTACATCCTACAACAAATATTTGTACTTTCTACTTCACTACATTTCTGCATGGCATTGCATTACATAACCAGAGTAGTATGAAATATTTGGAGTGGTAATATTGCCACCTAGTGCCTATTATGGATTAACTGTGTGATTTGCCTTCTTTAATCATGTAGCAGGTGTTTGAAATCGAAAGTGGAGATGGTTGCAGATAGGATCCACAGTCAGAGAGAGAGAGAGAGAGAGACTCTTTTACTATGACTTTAAATAAGGCTACTGTAAGCAAATACAAGCTCAGTACTTTGAATAATTACAGAAAGTAAATTTGATGGTCTTCTACTTTTACTTTAGTAATATTTGACTTTTATTCTGCTTTTGCTCAAGTACATTTATATACGTTGACAACCTCTGGACCCCATGCACCACACATTTACACCTCTTCATGGTGTGAAAAGAGGACGGAAACCTGAAGAAACCCATACAGTTCTGGAAATTACCTGTGAGACTCCTCATGGACAGTCAAGATCAAACCAGAATTCTTGAGCTGAAACTCACTGTAAACACTGTAAGTACTAGTTAATACTAATTTACATAACTGCCAGGCGGCGCGGTGGTGTAGTGGTTAGCACTGTCGCCTTGCATCTCCAGGGTCTGGGTTCGATTCCCCGGCCAGGCTCGGTTCCCGTCTCTGTGTGCATGGAGTTTGCATGTTCTCCCCGTGCTTGGTGGGTTTCCTCCGGGTACTCCGGTTTCCTCCCACAGTCCAAAGATATGCAGGTTAGGCTAATTGGCGTTCCTAAATTGCCCATAGTGTGTGATTGGGAGTGTGTGTATGTGTGTGAGCCCTGCGATGGATTGGCACCCTGTCCAGGGTGTACCCCGCCTAGTGCCCGAAGTCTCCTGGGATAGGCTCCAGGTCCCCCGCGACCCTGAACACAGGATTAAGTGGTATAGAAAATGAATGAATGAATGAACATAACTGCCATACAAAGATATGTTTGTATCTGGCATATACGTAAGTAGTAAGAAGAAATATATTTGAAGATATGAAAAAGAAAAAAATCATCTATGAGCATCTATTCTGATTCTGCAATGCCATCTAATGTCCTCAGTCTGAAATGAGCACCTCCGTATATGAGATGCATCCAAGACAACTGCTAAATTGTGTATTGACCCAGATTTATTTTGCTCAATCAGTCATACTAGCAGCCCTCAATCTCATAGCTCACTGCAATACCTTTACATCTTGGTGCTTTCTTTACCTTTACATCTTGCTTTTGGAAGCAAACCTCGCCGATGCAGGATGTGCAGAACTCATGGTCATGAATATCGATTTCAATAGTGGGAAAAGTGCTGTATGTTGAATAAGGTGTCTGATTGTGAAAGGTGACAAGGTGAAATTTTTTAAAAGGTGCATTTTCTATACTGTACCTTCAGGAATATTCAAACACATTGCAAGTGTCTCTATAAACTGGCAGGGGGAATTAATGATGGACCATTAACAGCAGGACAATGAGTTGTCTCTACCTACCCATACTTGATGTCGATTTAAAAGGTTTCTTTTAAAAATCAATGAGTATGAACAAGTTCTAAGAGAAAAATAAGTTTGAGGACTATTTACAATTCATGGTGTACAGAAGATTTAGATTCTTAATATGGATGCCAGACGTAACTGTGACCAGGACTGTGGTCATGTGTCCCATGTGGCATGAAGAAACCTTGAGAGGAATCAGACTCAGAAGGAATTTATTATTGGATATTATTGGATATTTTTATTGGATACATTGAGAGAACACATTAAGGAACTGAACTCCAATATTCCAGTTTGGAGCAAAATTCAATTGTCAGTTTGTTGTGGTGCTTGGTTTCACACTTATATATATATATATATATATATTCCTTAAAAACTACCTTGAGTATCTTCTTATTTATTTTTCACTTTTGCCTTTTAGTGAATGTTTCTAAGTGGAGCGAAGTGGAGCAGCAAAAAAAAAAAAAAAAACTATCAGCATAAGATTGCAGGTTTGAATCCTGATGATGCTGCAGCAAGTCCAAAACTTTGTCCTGATCTCTGGGAGGGAGTAAGGGATGAAATACTCTTTTATCCCATCAATCACAGCAACACTGGCCAGGCAAGGCCATTTGTGAACGCGTGCACAAATTTAAGAACAACAAATTTTAAATATGTGATTCACAGTGTTATCTAAGAGAGAAATTAAAGAACTGCACTGCTGCCACCTAGTGGCACTAAAACTAACAGGTTGCTCTTCCTACAGATGCTGATGAGAATAAAATAAAGCTCAAAACACTGAATCATAAATAGACTCTGTATGGGACACCAGTCCACTGCAGGGCACAATGCACACACATTTACCTACTAATCTACACCTGCAGTAGGAGCAATTTGTCATGTTAAGAAGCAGGAGAAAATCAGAAAAATAAAACATGTGCACACATGGAGAACAAGAACACACAGATACACACTTCTATTTATGTCTTGGATCATTATATTTGTTCAATTCCACCAGTATGTTTAGGAAGTTAAAGTGTCAAACAATTTAATTTGAATTCACTTAATAATCAGTACGGTGAAATAATACTGATGATTTGAAGTAAATAAAAAGGATAAACATAATGTTATCTTATAGTCTGCTTATGGATACTTTGAACTGTATTATTTTACCCATCATTTTTAATAAACATATTGTATACACTAACACCATATGATTAACATTATCAATTATATATCACTTAACTGGTGACAGGATCACGTGCACCCAAGGCTCATCTATGCTTGTGGGGACCAAATGTTAGCCTGTCTGACCTGACTTTAAAAGACCTGGATAAAATGTGCAGAACAAACTGAGTCTGGTTGTTGGTTAAAACACATTTGCTTACCTTAGTTACTGCTAGCTAGCCTAGCTTATTAACACATATGCTAATTTTGCTTTGCATTTGATTGAATTCCATCATTTGTACCCTACACATTGTCCCATGTCAATTCCTACATTTCTTGTAGTAAGTTAAGTTACAGCAATTCCAGTAAGCTAGTTAGTTAAAGTGATGCACAGAAGACATCTACCAGTTTGACACCTGCAATGCAGCTGTCCACCCACGCCCTTCACTTACTCACTCATCGTCTATACCACTTTATCCTGTATTCACGGTCGCAGGGACCTGGAGACTATCCCAGGAGGCTTAGGGCACGAGGTTGGGTACACCATTGACAGGGTGCCAATCCATCACAGTGCACATGCATATAATACATATAGACACTCACCTGCTCATTCACACACTACGGGCAATTTGGGAACACCAATTAGCCTAACCTACAACTTATGTCTTTGGACTGTTGGAGGAAACCGCGCACGCCCCTTATTATGGCTATTTGTTATGGCGTAATGTTAACTTATGGCTTAATTGTAACTGACGAGTTATAAAAAATTACCAACATACAGTTTTCATAAAAGCTTCCCATGTTTAGCTCTAGCATTGGGCTCAGTGGAGTTCGACTTACTTTTGGAGCCAGCCCCTAGTGGTCATTCAAGGAACTGTATATATTGATGCATTCATATTGCCCCTTGGTCCTATCCTACAGAAAAGCTTGCTGACAAAGAGTTCAACTGAGAATGCATACTGTAGGACTGATCCATGGTCCAGGTCTGATCCATAGAGGCCTCACCTTGCAATTTACTCCCTGCTGCAAACAGTCTGGTGCCAGATACCACAGCACGCCCCTTGTGAAGTCATGCGTAGAGGGGTCTCAGGTGTTTTGGTGGCGCAAGGGGAACCTACACAATATAGGGCTTACTATCTGGCACCAGACTGTTAAGGCTTTTAAGGCTTTAATGTTATGGCTGTTTAGTGTACTGTTTTGCTGCATTCTATAAACATCACTTGAATCACCCGAATAAGGAATGTCTATTTGCAAAGGACGAAACATTACCGGTATCTAATTCTGTAAAGATAAGCGCGTGACTCACCTTAGAAGAAGGCCTTGGAAATGTAGTCCCCGGAACCGTCTGTTCTCGATGCAGGAAACAAACTCACACTCTGAGTACCGTGCTGGGGGCACTGGCCTCGCAATGGGAGGCAGTCCTTTTATTATTTTATATTGCCAAATATTACAACTTAAGCAAATAAAACTAAGCAGATTTATTATGAATACAAATAGCAAATACTAAGCAAAAAGTTCAATGGAAAATAAAAGAACACAAAGTCTTGTGAACTCAAATTAACAATGTATGCTAACACTGCCCCACGAACCCAAAAGGAAGAACCCCTCAAGAACAAAGGAGAACCCTTCTTATACCTTCGTCCTGTGACTTCTGTCCTAGCAGTCTTATGCATCTTAACCAATTAGCAGGCCTTGACCTTATATGGTAACCTCTAGCAATCACACAATAAGCTTATACTGCTACAGACTAACCTAACACATTTTACACAGTACATATTTGGGTATTGGGGCTGGCTTCCGGCCAGACTTAGAACAGGACGCTCTGTCCCTTCAGACCTGACTTCCTCACTGCTTATCTTCAGGCATGCAGAATATTTATGGTAACCACAGTCGTGCAGGTGTTGTTCCCTTGTCTGGGTGCGCGTACTGCACGCGGGGTCTGTCGAGGCGTCTCGTGCGTTTCCTCTCCAGTCTGCGTCGAGCTCTGACCTCTGTAACACCTTTAACTTCCTGCAATACATCTCCTAATGTAAGCTGGGACATATGACAGTTTAAAGCATTAATGGGTTCCACAACAGGTTCCACGACAGTACCCATGATCTGTATAAAAATATTAACTGGAATCAGAGGTCAAGACTTCTCTTCTTCATTTTCTAGGATATTTTTCCATATGAAAATATGGTTTGGCGTAACAGGATTACAAAATGTAAGCTTTAATGCTGATGTTCCTGCAAGGTGTCTGGCTCTGCAAGAGGACAGAGGTCTTTTGATTTAAAGTAAAACAAAAACCTGTCATTGTTTATCGATTAGAAGTGAAGCATTGTCTGTTTGAGGATGGATGACTGGCTGTCTTGAGATCAGAGATGTGATCAGTGAACAGAGTACTGTAGGGAGGAGAACCTTTTTTTCCTTAACAGATTCTGAACATAACTCCTAACCTGTCACTTGTCGCTAATGTGCCGTAAATCTGTAGAATTAACACAATATCAAGGACGTTAATATGGGATTTTGATCAAATACAATAAGGCTTAATGTGGAATAGATATAAAATGTAATAAACCTGGAGTCTATCCAGCATCACTCCACAGGATACCATGTACATACACTTTCACACACTTAGTCACACATTATAGAGCAAGCTAGTCACCGATCCACATTGGGAGGTAATTGCAGAACACTGAGAAAACTGATGTGGACAGAAAGGAAGAAAAACAATCACTGACAGTAAAGGAACAGTCATTTTCTACGCGTTTCACAAAAACAGTCCAAAACCCTGTTATATTCTTTGGTGCAGCACTCACTCATTCTTTATACAGTTTATCCTGTACAGGGTTATGAAGAAACCTGAAGAGTCGGGACATTGTACACCCTGGACAGGGTGCCAGTCTATCTCAGGGCGCACAAGCTCACACACTATGGGGAATTTGGAAATGCATGTCTTGGGACTGTAAGAGGAAACCCACCAAGAAACCATGAAGATCCGAGGCAGCAATCGAACCCTCATCCTGGAGGTGCAAGGCCATAGTGCCACCATTCAGCCCTTGGTAAAGCACTCCACTGATTTTTCTGTAACTCAGTACATAAAGATGACTTCCTCACCCACACACCACTGGTGTCAAAAGTATTCACATTCATTACTTGAGTAGAAGTATAGATACTAGGGTTCAAAAATACTTCTTTAGAAGTTGAAATATCAACCCAAGCTTTTTACTTAAGTACTGATTTCAAAACTACTCAAAGTATAAAAGTAAAAGTACCGTGAGGGGCGACAAAAGCATTAAGGTGGGAGGTGGGGGGGGGGGGCATTGTGCGCGTTCTTATCATGCGACCGGGGGGGGGGGGGGGGGCAGCGCGTTCTGATCATAAAAATAGAGTAACGAGGCTATTTTTAAAATGTAAGGAGTAGAAAGTACAGATAATTGCTTATAAATGTAAGGAGTAGTAAAGTCGTACTTTAAGTAAAAAGTCGGCTGAAAAATAATTACTCCAGTAAAGTATAGATACCCAAAATTTCTACTTAAGTAAGGTAACGAAGTGTTTGTACTTCGTTACTTGACACCTCTGCCACACACACACACTCACACACACACACGCACACTAACGGAATCACTGCTGTCTAGCTCATGGATTACATAAATTGTCTGAATAATGGATTACATTTTTGAAAATATGACTAAATACTGTAACTAAGTACTGAACCTAATGCGTTAGATTACTCGTTACATCAAAAAAGTAATCCAAGTACATTAACACGTTACTTTGTAACACGTTACACCCAACACTGGTGACAGCAAACAAATATTATTTTAGCGGACAATGCTAACCTCTTTCATGGACACACACATACTCTGACTAATTAATATTTAGATTTAATGTTTACACATTTTACACAGGGATTGTACAGAAAGAGTAGGCTAAGGGCATTTTCAAGCTATGCTAGCAGTACTGATGTAGCATTAATAGGTAGTTGGAAATTTTTCAAATAAAAAAAATTATTTTGTTGCGGGTTTTATTTTTTTTTTTTTGAAAGATTGCTTCATCCTCCCTGTTAATTAGATTATTTAAATTTTCCAATAGGCGGCGTGGTGGTGTAGTGGTTAGCACTGTCGCCTTGCACCTCCAGGGTCTGGGTTCGATTCCCCGGCCAGGCTCGATTCCCGTCTCTGTGTGCATGGAGTTTGCATGTTCTCCCCGTGCTTGGTGGGTTTCCTCCGGGTACTCCGGTTTCCTCCCACAGTCCAAAGATATGCAGGTTAGGCTAATTGGCGTTCCTAAATTGCCCGTAGTGTGTGATTGGGTGTGTGTATGTGTGTGTGCCCTGCGATGGATTGGCACCCTGTCCAGGGTGTACCCCGCCTAGTGCCCGAAGTCTCCTGGGATAGGCTCCAGGTCCCCCGTGACCCTGAACACAGGATTAAGCGGTATAGAAAATGAATGAATGAATGAATAATTTTCCAATAAGGATATAAAGGCTATGGCCATGTTGAAGATTCTGCAGGAAAGAAGAATTTTTTTTTTACAAAAACCAATAAGACACTATGAAAGAAAATATAAAAGGTTTTTACATTTGCTGTGGTATTTTTGCTTTATTCCTAAACAGATTATATATTCTGCTGGTACATACAAACTGTGTTATAAATGTAAATGACCACTTGGTACAATACGTACTGTATAATGCTTACAGTAGGATACCGATTTTGTTTGATGTTGTTGGTCAGCATTCCAATGAAACAGCAATGTTGTGTTTGTTATATTAAAACGTGTTAAAATTGTGACCAATATTAAAACCCTAATGTGAAATGTTAATAAAATGTTTTATGAAATTTTTTTTTTCGTTTTTTTTTTCTCCTGAGTACCTCTTTTGTGTTGCGCTTCTTCAAAATTGCTTCCACAGCACCTCTTGAAACCCCAGTCTGCATAGAAATTGTTGCCTGGGAGAGACCCTGCTAATGAAGTATAACTACAATGTTGTACCTTGTTTGTGTACTCGGTCTTGCCATTGTGTATGACCTGTGAAATGAAGCTGTCTTCCACAATCCCACCTTAGTAGCCAGAGTTTGGCTGTACTTCGCCTAAGCCTTCTGCACAGCTGTTTCTGTTTAATTAATGACTGCATTTTAAACTGAAATTGATGATTAGCAAATTCCATTAGCACCTGCTTGGTATATTTGGTTAATCATACAGTACACCTGTCTCTGACCCTACAAAATCACTGACTTTGTGCATATGTGCACAATTGATGCTGGTTTGAAGTAAAAAGACTATTCACACCAAATATTTATTTTATTTAGATTTTTCTTCTGATTTATTACAGAAGAAAAAAATTAACAATTAAAATATACTGTACATTATTGAAAGCATTCTTACTTTACAGCGTTTCTTCACACAGTATTGTGCGAAGGTTGTAGGTACAGTAGGTGTGTTCAAATGTGTTTTGGACAATGACATTGTCTGTACAAAATATGTTCAACTTTGTGAGAACTCATATTGGTTTAATATACAAAAAACAACATCACACACTAATATTTCCTTAGTCTGCCTTTTGTTTTGATTACGGCATGCTTTGACCATGGCATTCTTTTGATACACTTGCGCAACATCACAACATATATATGGGGGCCCAAGAAATTGTATACACACCTCAACATAAACAATATATGCAAAAAAAATCCTGGTCACATGATAGCGTCAACAGTGCGACTTCTGTCATCTTTATAAGAATAATACCCACATTGCTGTCATAATTCAATTTGAGTTTTAAAAAAGGGCATTGTTGAAATGTTCTTGCATAGATTCTCTTCCATAGTCATGCAGTAGCCAGAGTCGAACTAGTTTTTTTAGAAATGCCGAATTGTAGTTCTTGGAATGCCCAGTATCACTGGATAATGACAGTCGATGTAGGATTAGTCTGGTTCTCTTTGCACAGTACACAGAACAACACTGAATCAGACAAAATGTTCATAAAAATCTGAAATACACCACCTTCCCAGCTGGCTTTTATCTAAAAGAGACAAATTAGTGCTACATAAGTTGTATATACTGTACGTACATATATGAAATATATTTATTCAGATAAAGCACACATTTTTACAGGATTGTATCATATTAATTTCATTAGTCCTTCTTTAAATATACACTATATAGATAAAAGTATGTGGGTACCCGAGAATTGGCATATTAATTTACAGTTGGTTCCCCAAGATTCGGTCCTTTTTTTGGCCATATAGTGCATAGTCAGAAAGATTACTGCAGCCAATATGACAAGAAGTGTCCTAAATACTGACCACAGCTTTTTACCCTTACCTGTGCGCTCACCCCTGAGCACTCGCTTGTTTACAGGATTTTATACTTCCTCTGATTTTATATTTTTGTATGTTTTAATCTTGTTGAACGCTGACCTTTGGTATTCTTGTCAGGTTGATCCTGTTGCTCCTGGGATGGATGCTCAGACATTCTGGCATAAATGCATTAGAAAAATAAGTGACAATTAGCAGACTTTAAGAAACATGGTACCCTGTGTGTGTACCATGTGTTTGGTTTTAAAATATCAGCAGTTCTACATAATAAGCACAAAAAACATTATTCCACAGACTTATAAAAAGTGTTAGGTTTGTATTGGGAAAAACTTTAGACTTTTATAGCTTTCATTATGCTAGGTACTGATAAACAACATGCACCTTTCAGTAGAGGAATGTGCTTCTGATGAGGTACGGTCTGAATTGAAAGTACACTGAAACAGCTCCTCGGGCATGAATATTACTTCCTGCAGAGGGCATGGGTATAACGCCTATAGGGCAACCAGATTGGGCCTGAGTGCATGCACCAGACCATGTTGCCGAAAGAAAAGTGAATGCATTGATCATTGTAATTTCTATACACATACTCAATGACATTACAGAAGCCCTGAACCACAAGTGGTGGAAAAATTGCTGTGGAGGTAAATATTATTAGCTACTGTTCAATAATTAGCTGCCATTAATATATTATGGCATTTGCAGCTAATAATTGAAAAGCTTTAGAATTTGCAGTAAAATATGGCATAACCTGATACCTTGAAATTATATCCAATATTTTGAAATTATCAGTTATTAAGTCGAAATAATGTAATTTATTTATTTGTCTTTAGTATCCTGGTCAAGATGAAGCCAATCCCAGGATGAAACACTTACACATCACAGGGCAGCATGTAAACACAGAACTTCATAAACGATTTAAAAAACCCACTCAGAGAGAACATGAAAACTAGGACAGTAAACCAAGCAAAGAAGGAAGCCTGAAGCAGTGAGGCAGCAATTCTACTGTGAGCTCTGGGATTCATTAATAACATCTGTTTCCCTACTATTATTGTTGTATTTCTGAAGCGTGAACACTTTGACAATAAATGTGGGTCATGATGATGGACAATCTGACAAACAGCTTTTTCCAAAAATTCTAATTTTTCCGATATGGAACTAGCTAGCCTTATCGCCTTTGCACGCACAACACCCCCTATCCCACCAAGAACATTATATCAACACATTCAGCCGGGTGTCCCACGCTCAATAAAACGATCTCACCCTCTGTGCAAAAGTGCACATTTTTCAAGTTATGATAATTGGTACACTGCCCGAACCATTTTCCCCCCTTATTCCTAGCCAACTTATTTGGGTCCGATTGGAAAACCAGTACTAGCCGGCTTGAAGAAGCTCGAGTACTTTGATAAAAACCAAGTTGATCAAAAATGACCCACCCCTTCAAAAATGGCACTGAAATCACTGCAGAAACTACTCCATAGACTATAAATGGTTTTCTAGAGTGTACACAATCTAACCGCTCTCTCGCCGATGATTGATTTTGCACACAAAAATACAACTACAGTACAAACCCAGGTCTCCTGCCTTGTTTAAACTTTAAATGCAGAAGATTTGTCTAACAATTTGGAAGCTAAACCGTAAACTGTTTTACCTGAAGAAAAACAGATGTTCACATTTATTTTGCACGCTAGTGTCAAGTTACATTCTCAACGTCTACATCACATATGCAGCCACAGGTGTTGCTATGACAACCAGGCCAAACCATTAATTATTCCTTTTTAGAGATGTTTAATGGAAGTTGGTGAATAGTATGTGTTAGGTATGTAACGGTATTGTAAATACCGTGGTACCGCAATAACACTTTATTTCGATAATACCGTGGTCGCATGACGGTAAAACTATAGGTCTTCTGAGAAACGTTTGCTCAGGCGAATGGAGCGATCGGGAAGTAGCGGGAACTACAATTCCCATCAACCCAGGCGTGATCATCATCCTTTGCGGTCTGTTGTCGCTACAGATCCAGTAATGCGCACATCCGATTTAAAACCCGCTTAATCCGTAATGATTAATTACTCTTTTCCTTCGCCGCTAATAGCAGCACGCGCCATTTCCACATTATATATATATATATATATATATATATATATATATATATATAATTTTTTTCTGAATACAGTCCTTTATTTCCTGCAATATTTTGTAGCATATAAAAATCCATTTACTGTCCAACTCTGATCATGTTTCAATAGGGTAATAATTATACTTCTGTATTATACTTCTATAATTATATCACTGTATGACTGATAGACTGCCTACCAGTATAGAGCAGGAAGTTCAAGCAGCCAGCATAAAACCCGCCCACTGCTACACAGCTGGACATTTCCTTGCTGGATCGCTCCAATATAATGATCAGCTTCACACTCTCCTTGAATCTACACACATTCAAATCCATAGTCATAAGTCTGCATTGTTTACCGTAAACTTACAGTAGTCTTGGTCTCTAATCGGCATATTTAAAAAACACTGACTCACTGACTCTAAAAAGAACTCTCTACTTACTGTAATCAACAAACTGCTCCAGGTTTCCTTTGCACAGCTGAGTCAAGGTAAAGGGTACGAGTCAAGTGGTTGATCAACCTCCGGCTCTCGGCGCAGACCGACATTCCAGAGCACTTTATGCACAGCCAAGCTTCAAGATCATCGCAAACGCCCTCCGTAGTCAAAAACTGACTGTGCTGGAGAAAGTGAATGACGGCGAAGAACATCTGCAGATACACAATCGTACTGAACAACTTATTGCTCGTGTATAGATCCGATAACTGTTTTTAGAAATACTTCAAGGGTTAGGACTAAAAATAAGCTGATCAGGTTCAATTTAATCAGTGATATTATTATTTCTGCTTGTCTTTCTGCACGTCAGAACTCTCTGCCTAATGGTTGAGTATCTTACATCATGTTTACACAAAGTTGTACTTCTTTCATCGTCAGCAAAATACACTACATTGTTCGGTAATTGGAGAGTGAATCACTGAGAAATCAATAAAGTAGATCAGATAAAGATGAAGTTTTCTCTTAAAATGACTCCAGCGCGTTAAAATCCACATACCTGTTTACCATTTCAGCAGTGAAAATATGAACTAATCCCAGTAAAGATATTTAGTTTAGATTTTTTGATTAATATGTGTTTGAGCAAGTAGCTTATTTAATAGATTATTAAATCCGGAACATAACTGTAACTATAACATAACATCACTTTTAATCAACATTTTGATTTCATGCCCCCGAGTGGCGCAGTGGTAAAGCGCTCGCCCTATCATCTGGAGATCGCTGGTTCGAACCCCGGGTGATGCTGTTTTCCTCTCACAGCTGGAGGAATAGAGAGAGCTGATTGGCCGAGCTCTCTCAGGGGGGAGGGATGAGAGGTACTTGCGCTCCCACATTAATCACTGCTCTACAGCCAATCAGGGGCGTTTGTGAGCTCGCGCACGTGGAAGGAGCAGCTAGCGCTTTCCTCCAAGTGTGTTACTCCACCCCTAATGGTGCGTGAGGAAGCAGTTCGAAAAGATGCGGTCAGCTGAAGTCATGCGGTTCGGAGGAAACACGTGATAGTCTCACGTCCCTCCCGACTGAATGGTAGTGGTACCCTTAATGTGGGAGCCCACTAGCGACGGAGAAGAATTGGCCACGACTAAATTGGGGAGAAAATTGGAAAAAAAATAAAATAAAGAAACATTTCACTTATGGTTCAGGTTAAACTTCAGGCAGATATCTACAGTAAGTACTGCAAAAGTTTCATTAAATTCTGTCGATTTAAGACGCGCCCACAGTTTGACACATACTGTCAAAACTTGCGGTTTCTAATCTGGCACATAACTGTTCATGAATTCACTTTTACTCAACATTTTGATTTAATTTAAGGCATAGGTTTAACTTCAGCCAAACACATAAGTACTGGCAAAGTTTCATTAAATTCTGTACAGCACGAAAAGATCACCGCTCAAAGTTACTTTGCATGGTGATGTTCAGAGGTTAGAACAGACAAGTGATCTGCTCATGCATAAATTTTAGCTGCTTCTCCCTTTACACATAGACACAACACAACATAGAAAACATGATGTTTTTTTTCCCACATCAAAGTGAAAAAGGCTTCCGGTTATATAGATAATATAAAGTATAGCAATGTGGTCTCATACTCTGGACTCTTGAAGTTTCTGTGCTTATAGCAATATTCCTTGAAATCCTCCCAAATTAACTTTATGAACCCTGTAACACCATTCCTGGGGACACTGCATTTGAGGAGCTTCAATGCATTCTTGAAATTCTCATCTGCCTCCAATATGTTGCCTACATTAAAGAGAATCTGGGAAAAATAGGGGGGGGACATAGTTTGCAAAAACCAATTATTGTGAGGGTTCACCTCTAGAGGGCACTGTTTGCCCAGAGTCTTGTTTTTGTAGTTTTTGTTGGTAGACTCAGTTTCCCAGAAAGCACCTCGGTCAGGTGATGAGAGTGCCCACCTGAACCGGTAGCTCGTTAGTTTCGTTATTATGGAAGTATAATAGCTGTTTGTTCTGGGAAACTGGGTTGAGCATTATTTATGGCTATGTTAAGTGGGCATTTGTTTTGTCTTGTTTGGTTATGTTCTGCTTTAATTGGCATATATTTTGTGGAGCTGTTTAAGGTAAGTTTACATCTGTTTTGATTTAGTATGTACTGTATTGTTAGTATGTCTCCTTGCCTCCTAGTAGGATTAGCCACTAGGAAGATTAGCCTTTTGTGTCTGAGTAACCTCTCTTGTATGTTTAGTTCTTAGTCTGTATAAATACTAACCATTGAACTTATACTAACCTTTGCTGTTACAGCTTATAACATCCTGATGTTTCCCAAAACACCGGACGAAATCCAGCAGGCCAATCGACAGTTTCACAGCATTGCCAGCATCCCCAGAGTGATTGGCATCATTGATGGCACCCTAAGTCCAGTGGCTAGCCGTGTTGTAAATGAGCCATTATATATTTGCAGGAAGGGCTATCCAGCTATTAATGTTAAAATAGGATGTAATCACCAGGGGATGTTTACTGACATTGTCGCAAAATGGCCTGGGAGCAAACATGACTTTTTTGTTTGGGCCAATTCTGCAATTTGCCAGGTGGCTGAAGAGGGTGGCTTTGGTGATAGCTGGCTGTTGGGAGACAATGGACATCCTCTTCGCCCATACCTCATAACAACTGTGCAGCATCCAGCCACCATTGCAGAGGAAAGGTTTAATCAGGCCCATGGAAGGACACGCTCTACAGTGGAGAGGGCTATAGGACTGTGGAAACAAGGATTTCGCTGCATCAGCAAGTCCAGTGGCGGCCTGAAACTGGACCCCTCCAAAAGCTGCTATGTAATTGTAGTTACTGCAATTCTCCACAACATGGCAGTCAAGGAAAATGTCCCGCTTTTTGATGAGGAAGAGGGGGGTCTTTCTGGTGCTGCTGAGGATGAGGAAGATGACAGAAGCAGAAGTCAGACAACTGTTAATTCAGAATATGTTTGATTAGTTATTTTTTTTACAGATTGGATCCTGTATTTTTTGTTTAAATGAATCTAGAATTAATTTGTGTTAATAAATATTTTGTTTATTTGGCTACATGGTTTCCCATTGCAGATGTACTTTAAATACTTTTGCAAACAAGTAGGCTATATATACAGTTTGTGTGTGTATATATATATATATATATATATATATATATATAAATTTAACCTATGAATAGTCCATATTCTACTTCTGAGAGCACAACACAAAACCACATGCTTATTTATACCATTGTTGTTGATTTATTTGGGTACATTCATTGAATATATATTGAGTAATATTTTAAATAGGCTTACACTATGGTAGTGTATAAATTTTACAATTTCTTAGTGCTTAACACTTTGTGCACTGTATATGCTGAATACTTGAACAGTACAGATAACATTCATTATAAGTGAAAACCTCTAACATGCTGCTACAAATATTATGAGAAATTTCTCTTTGGGTCTGTTTAAAGATACTCAGTTAAAAACTCACCTTTTCTTCGCACAAACGAAACCAAGGCTGTGTTCCAACCGGGATAAATAATGCTTCCGTAGGGCACTTCGAAGGGAGAATAATTGCGATGGTACCGCTGTTATATCGTTTAAAGTGAATTTGTAATCAAAATAACCGAAAAATTAATAACCTAATATCTGAGCACCAAAACATTAAGTTTTCCAAATCGCTCAAAGTGGTTGGGAAATTTTTTTTAAACTAATATGGCGTAAGGTCGTTAACTGTGAATAGAACACACCCAGCCGCGGCGAAATCAATGACGTCGACACAAAAAACTAAAAAGGAACTATGCTTCTAACCACAGGTCGAAGGCTGTAGTTCCAACCATGTAAGTTTGCGACGCTGTTTGCGAATGTTCGTTTGAACTGTGGTTTCGAGAAACACCGAATTGTTGAACTATGTTGGTAACGACGGAACTTGCGACCATAGTTGGCTAATGATGCTTTTGGGAAACGCAGTTCTGTTTAGTCTACTAGTCTATCTAGTCTCCTCATCTGTTTAGATCTTAGTCTGTTTAGTTACTAACTTGGTTAGCCACTAACCTGTGTAGTTCTTAGTCTGTTTCATATCTAGTCTGCCGTGTACCTAGTCTGTTCGTCCCTTGGGTCTCTTTTAGCAACTAGTCTGTTTAGCTACCATCTAGCTTAGCAGCTAGTGTGCATAACAACTAGTAGGCCTAGCCAAGTCTGTTTGTGTGTTCAGTCCCTTGTAGGGTTAGTCCCTTGTGTGTTTAGTCTCCCTGTAGGTATAGCATGTTTAGTTTAATTCTTGTATGTTTAATTTCATACTATGTTTAGTCCCTTGTCTGTTTGATATTACTTTGTGAAGGTTTAGTTTGTAAAGTAAAGCCAACTTTTGTTCATGTTTTATTTTTATCATTAAAAAGACTATTTACCATCATCCCCTCTGCGCCTATGCCTCACCTTCAAGCCCACAGTCCAACACCTAACAGATCATTGCAATTATATTATTAATAGAATGATTTCTCCTACTTTTAATCACCTCTCCTGTTAGCCGATGCATAATGATTTGGTCAAATTCGCAGATCTGAAGCGATTTAGGATCCTCTGATTCAAATAGGATTCCCTTCGTTTAGGTTTTCCAAAATTAGTTTGACGTCCTACAAATACTGCATTGCCTGAAACAGGACAGATGTT
This sequence comes from Channallabes apus, assembly GCA_030522415.1. Lineage (NCBI taxonomy): Eukaryota > Metazoa > Chordata > Actinopteri > Siluriformes > Clariidae > Channallabes > Channallabes apus. The sequence continues at coordinate 25,029,900 of CM060121.1, forward strand.
CACACAATGATGTTCAACGGTCACGACAAGTTCAATCATCATTTTATAAGACATAGTGAATCACACCACACAGCCTGAGCTTCTGAGAAAGACTTGCACACACAGGCGCACGCTCCAGAAGATAGTGAAACATCCTGGAGATATCTCCTACACCTTTACAGTGTCTCACTATCGGGATGACGGAAAATATTTAAACTATAATTGCACCAGTGGTTTCTATACTTTTAAAATGTGGACAACCCCCAACAATAACCCATTTGTCTTTGTTTTTAAGCTATTTATGATTTGGTAAATTTATGATCATATACAATTTTACTGGCCAATATTCATCCATTCATTCATCTTCCATAACACATATCCCATACAGGGGTGCAGGAGGTCTGGAGCATATCTCAGGAGACCTTGGGCATGAGGCAGGATACACGCTGGATGTGGTGCCAATCGATCATACTGTAGAGCACACACACATACTCATTCACTCACTATGGGCAATTTATGAATACCAATTAGCATGGGAAACCCACCAAGCATGGGGAGAACATGCAAACAAACCCGAGGTAGAAATCGAACCCCAACCCTGGAGGTGCAAGGCGACAGTGCTAACCACTAAGATACCGTGCCCAATATTATTGTAAGTTATTAACTTGGCCAATATGTTGATACAGGTTGAGCACTAGTTCAAAATTGTGTAAAAGCTGACTCCCGTGACCTTTCCTCTGGAAGATCTGGTTAGGATTCAGTAATTCACTGTTGGGGGCACAGTTGCTGCAGCGATAAGGTTTTTTTTTGTTTAATTGATCCGAATTAAAATTTTACTTAGAATTGACCCTTGTTCTAAATAGTTTAATAGCATTTCTGAATGATGTTCATTTAAAATACGTGAGAAAACACACTTGTGACCTCTGACCTCTGGTGTTATTCTGACAGTAACAGATGAGCTCTGACTCTTCGATCTTGCCTTCAGAAGCACTTGCCAGCCTGCAGGCGCACTTGAAGACGCCCGATTTGTCTTTTAATTGATCGGGCAGGATGTTGCACAGCATCTCCAAGGAAGGCAGCATGCTTCACTGTCATCCCTTCATCTGTCCCCAGTATGTTCAGCTCAGTTAGAGTTTGATGCATGTCTACATTAGATACACACACAAACACATTTTTATGTAGCATTACATTACACTCACTCATTCATCGTCTATCCTGCTTAATCCTGTACAGTATTCAGGTTCAAGGGGGGCCTGGAGCCTATCCCAGGAGACTTGAGACACAAGTCAGGGTACACCCTGGACAGGGTGCCAATTCATCGAAGGGCACACATATTGGCACCCGCCCACTTTAATAGTAACTTTATAACTTTAGTAATAACTAATAACTTTAGTCTCACTAGCCACTTTGGCGGGGAGTTTATTCTTGGGGTAGTATATATTTTTGTTGTAGTTTTCCCTAAAGGCATCTGATATAATAAACGCATTGCAACGTAATATTACGCGCATAAACGCGCATGAATGTAATGAGGACATTTAATGCCTCTCTCTACACATGCATTGCACACGCAGGTCGTTTAAGAACGATTCGTTATTTTTGAACGACTCTTTAACATGACTCAGATGAACGAGTATCTCGGAGAGTGATTCATTCATTTTCTATTGGGCGTGTATGTGCAAAGCATCGCAAAACCTCGAGTCGTTCGTTCTTTTGTCACGTGACTCCCATAGACGTTATGCAGTGCAATAGATTAAAAAGAACGAACGACTGGATGATATGATGGTGAGTTACTCATTCTGTTTATTATAATATGTCCTTAGTTGCATTGTAATATTTTCATAACTGGGACTATAGCCAAAATTTGTGTATGTAGACGTATTGGGGGTATTTTTATTTTTATAAATTTTAATTTATTTCTGATCAAATGAGCGAAATGACTCAAAAAAAGATTCGTTCATTTTGATGAACAAGATTCAAAGAACCGAGTCACTAAAATGATTTGAACTTCCCATCACTAAGTCTCACACACACACACACACTTTTACTTCCTGTTTGGTGTGTGTGTATCATTTCCTTAAAGGGCTATTGCTTCTCAACAGGACGAGAATGTTTGCCCCTTTCGCATATGTTATTTACTGATTATATAAAAAAGTAATCACTATTAAAACCTATTTAGATTTCATGTTTAGATTTTCATAGAAAATTCATCAATTGATTGAATTACCTCACACTATAAAGAGTCAACACAACAAGATACTGTAGACCAGAGTCCTTTGTCCTAACTCAGAATTCTGATATAATAATGCATAATGAATAATAATACCTGGTAATAGTACACAACACACTAAAATGATAAATGTTCTGAGTTGCTGTATTTTTAATATCAGAATGAGTTCAGTTGTACTGAATCTGTTATTTTTCACTTTCATGTGGTAAGAGGCTTGAATTTAAGTTCAATAAGCAGAATATACTGTTCATGTTTGCATTTATATTGGGATCTTAACAGTACTGAATACTTGACTACTACTATAGTGATACAGTGTATGCTGTCATTTATAAGTAAATCTAGATATAACAAATATTAACGTATCATGGTGAAGAAAAAATTTAGATTTTCTGGTAACAAAATTGTGGCTAGTAAAAAGGCTGAATGGCGAGTGACTCCGGAAATCCACTAGTCACATTGGCCAGTGAGCAAAAAAGTTAATGTCAAACCCTGGTATAAATACAGTCACACACTCAAACACACTACAGACAATTTAAACCGAAGGAAACCCACCAAACACTGGGAGAACATTTGATGGGTTGCTCAGGCACTGCAACCACGGGCATATCCCTATGTAGTGTCAGATTTTTTTTTCCCACATGATTTTCTCCCTAATTTAGTCATAGCTCACCTTTTACTCACCTTTTCCCTGGGTTGCTCACACCCTTCAGATCTTGAGACAGTCCTATAAAAACAAGTTCTTATCACAACTTTCATTATGACAGGACATCCTTACAGATGGTTTATGTACAAGTGTGTTATGACTCACTTTAGACATTTTACTTTTCTGCAGCAGGTCTTATGTACGTATGCTGTCGGCAGCCTTCAGTGCAAGAGCACTCTCATCCTTACGTTTTGTTTTGCTGCATTCAATAAACATTACCTAAATCACACAGATAGGGAATTTCGTCTATATGCAAAGGACGAAACAATACGGGTGTCAAATTCTGTAAAGATAAGCGCAAGACTCACCTTAGAAAAGGTCCTTGGAAATGTAGTCCCCGGAACCGCCTGTTCTCGAAGCAGTAAACAAACTCACACCTTCGGCACGGTACTGGGGGTACTGGCAGTCCTTTTATTATTTTATATTGCAAAACACTACGACTTAAGCAAATAAAACAAGGTAGATTTATGGTGAATCCAATAGTAAATACTAAGCAATGGGTTCAGTGGAAAATAAAAGAACAGAAAGGCTTGTGATCTTAAATTAACAATTTATGCTAACACTGCCCAATAACCAAAAGAGACAAAGAACAATTCCGGAGAATGACAGAACTCTCCCACATCCTGCGACTCATGCTACTAACAGCCTTATGCTACTAACCAATTAGCAGGCCTTGACCTTATAAGGTAAATACTGGCAAACAAAATACATAATTTTATCTTAGGGCTGGCTTCCTGCCAAACTAGAACACGTTGTACAGCAGTTAGCAGACGTCACTTTTAGATGTGAAGAACGTTGCTGGTAACCGCAGCCTCGCGGATGTCCACCACTTCTTTCTCTGCACGTGCTACAACCAGCAATGTCCAGTTGAGGGGCCTCTGTTGCAGTTTCCCTCGAGTTTTTATCTCTGAAGCATATTTAGCTTCATGCAATACATCTCCTAAAGTAAGCTGGGACGTATGACAACTTATAATATTATCCGGTTTGTTTTGCTGCATTCTATAAACATCACTTGAATCACCCGAATAAGGAATGTCTATTTGCAAAGGACGAAACATTACCGGTATCTAATTCTGTAAAGATAAGCGCGTGACTCACCTTAGAAGAAGGCCTTGGAAATGTAGTCCCCGGAACCGTCTGTTCTCGATGCAGGAAACAAACTCACACTCTGAGTACCGTGCTGGGGGCACTGGCCTCGCAATGGGAGGCAGTCCTTTTATTATTTTATATTGCCAAATATTACAACTTAAGCAAATAAAACTAAGCAGATTTATTATGAATACAAATAGCAAATACTAAGCAAAAAGTTCAATGGAAAATAAAAGAACACAAAGTCTTGTGAACTCAAATTAACAATGTATGCTAACACTGCCCCACGAACCCAAAAGGAAGAACCAAGAAGTACACAGGAGAACCCTTCTTATACCTTCGTCCTGTGAATTCTGTCCTAGCAGTCTTATGCATCTTAACCAATTAGCAGGCCTTGACCTTATATGGTAACCTCTAGCAATCACACAATAAGCTTATACTGCTACAGACTAACCTAACACATTTTACACAATACATATTTGGGTATTGGGGCTGGCTTCCGGCCAGACTTAGAACAGGACGCTCTGTCTCTTCAGACCTGACTTCCTCACTGCTTATCTTCAGGCATGCAGATTATTTATGGTAGCCACAGTCGTGCAGGTGTTGTTCCCTTATCTGGGTGCGCGTACTGCACGCGGGGTCTGTCGAGGCGTCTCGTGCGTTTCCTCTCCAGTCTGCGTCGAGCTCTGACCTCTGTAACACCTTTAACTTCCTGCAATACATCTCCTAATGTAAGCTGGGACATATGACAGTTTAAAACATTAATGGGTTCCACAACACCCCCTCTTGGCATATGCCCTTGCTGTTTTATCTTTTTTACCCCTTCAGTTCGAGGGATCACAGGGAAGCACATGTTAACTCTTAGGACTCTTTCAGTGACTAAGAGTAAATTCTTTACCTTATTAAAGAGCCAGATTCGGGCATGAGACTGTTCAGTCTCAGGGTCATACTCCCTATACAATTTCGCTTCATAGGCCGGAGCCCCCAAGTCGAGGTCTCTCCCTCGTGCTGGTGCTCGCCTCTGAAGGACTCCAATTTGAGCAGGTACCGGTTTCAATGTCAATTTCCCCTCGGCCTCTGGATGAAAGAACAACCTGGTTATAGAGCGGCTGGGACCACGGGACTGGAGCAGTTTCTTTAGCCGGCGGAGCCTTATAGGTGTTAGACTCCCGCTCATCTCCACTACTGCTACCTGCGACAGAGCACAAAGTCACGGTTTCACGTGGGTTCTTTGCCTCTTACCCGACTTTCCTCCTGCACACGCTCGAATCCAACCGTCCTTTCCATCCCGCTGAGGTATTTCCCCCTCTAGGAGTTTCTCCCAGACCTACTAGGGTTTGCCAATGATAATGGAGTTTTAGCCTTCTGGCTCGGTACCTGAATGGTAATTTACACTCCAACAACCTACCATGGGCTTCACTGCTTTCCCTTGACTTAATCCTTATGACAGAGAAAGAAAACATTTCCAAGTAAATTTTAACATATCTTATCAGTACATAGATATACTTTCCTTATAACTATTCAATACATGTAAAGCAAGCTTTTCTTAGCAGCAAACATTGGTTTCTTTATTCCGCTACCCTTCAACAACATTCATCTCTCAGGCAGCGTATATTTTTGCTCATTTTAGATACACTCGTCTGATCCATCATTAAAAACAAAATGGCTAAAAAATTACAACTCTGGATATCATACATTTCTCCTATGGATCTGCACATTACAAATAAACATCCTGTGACAGACAGTTGCCTTACTGGCTTCCAGGATTGCGCCTGCCATCCACTACAAATAATGCAGTACAATACAACCCACAGACTGTGCCCTATCAGTATCACCTTGATATAAACAGTCAACCATATTACATAATACATTATCCACATTCCGGCAGTGTACGTAGCCATATGAATCATGATAGCAATGTTTCCCCTTGCTTTAATTAGCCGGTTCCATCCCTTACTTCCAGTCACCAGACTGGCCGCGATCATAGTTGGAGTAACTTCTCCACACAAACAAATCACCGAGATGGAAGTAGCTAGTATAAAAAGTTGGTAGCCAGGATTTCTTTCTAATGATTTCGAAATTATCCAAACGGTCCATACAGTGAGTTGGAGACCGACACTCACCCATTTAGTGGTTCCGAAGGCATCCGCCTCTGGATCAACTGGAATACTTGATGTGTCGTTTGCATTGACGCTGTCGAATGTTCGATTCAGTGCCATCTCTAAATCTTTTGGACCCTGGCTACAATGCAATTAGAATGTTAGTTCTACCTTAATCAGTCTCCGCTCTCTAGACATGTCTTATTGAGCATGCCTTTTATCTAGGCCCTCTCAATAGCCTCTTGAGTTCATGCTGCTCTTTCGCCCTTTTGAACTTCCGCTGAGTTCTTCTAATAACCTTGCAGGTTAACATATTCCAAGCAACGCTCATGCATCTGCAAAGTTGCAAATCTTTGCAGAGGCGTACTAGCTTGCTGGCAATAGCAAGGAATAAAATTGAAGCGATTACAATCAAAAATATCCACCACCACTTAGCGATCCAATTGGCCGCGGATTTGCACCACTCCCAAGCTCGATGGAAACTATTACCCACTACGTTCCACCCATCTGTTGCTACTTTCGCGACTGTATCAAAACCTTGTACAAATACGTCGCCCACTCCCACGAATGCATTTCTCAAATCGGTCGCCCAGCCGGCCGACCATTTAGTTTGACCTGGGTAGCCTATGTCCAGATGCATGTGATGTACCCATGCCCAATTCGCGCCTATGGATGAGGGTTCAATCAACGTGGTGACCTGAGTAGTTAGGTCTGGTGGTGTCCTAAATTTAATCAAGGTGGAGGTCTGACATAGATTTACTAATTGTCTCTGGAACAATCGGTATAACACTTGTCGTCCAGGTTGGCTAGTGGCGGCTCCTCTGCTGCTATACAGCAGTCCGCACATGTTGAGACCATAATCCACCCATGCTTCCCACTCGTACTTGTTTAAATCGACTGAGCAGGTGTGTAAAGGCACAGGGGTGTCTATTCCCTGTGTCGGGATACCGTTTCCCGAATCTACTGCCTCTTTTTGCTCTCTCCATCCCCAGGAACACTGAGGCATGTTAGGGAACCAAAAGGGACATCTATCACTATCATTCTTAGCATACTCACCTCTTCTAGTGTGATATATTTGGGCTAAACTCGCTCTGAGCTTCCAGGGGTGATAATTTTGCCATCTATACCCGTTAAACACCATCCCTACAGGATATACTACGGTGTCATTTATGCGTTTATTATTATCACTCATGGTGGTACCTACTGGCCATTGAAGAGTATGCAAAGCCAATAGCATTCTCATGTTTTGATCAGCCACTGTGGCTATGTATTTTAGAATAGTCCAATTTTGGGCCTCAGATTCATGTAAACCCGGAGGATTATAAATATTGACTGGCCTTTCTACCCTCCGGCCTAGGCCTGTTAAGAAATGAGGATGAATTCCCACTTGGGATGCATTATACCATTGAGTGATGTTTCTCTCTCGATCTGTAAGACCACATGTAGCCACATTGTGATCCTTCCTTTTTTTGTTAGCACATTTCATATGTGTAAACAGTTTATTCTGAGATACTATTTTAGAGATGTGGTGCATACTTACCTCGAAGTCTGTGAGGTTCCATCTCTGTGATGCTTCAACTGTACAAACCCAATATTTATCTACATGCTCAGAATTTGCCTGTGCACAATGGGCTAAGCTTTCTTTTATCTGCCCTTTGCCTCCAGTAAAGTAAAGTGTACAATTTGGATTAGAACACTTAGGATAATAGAACCTTCCTAGAAAACAGGTAGTCCACTCTAAATTCTCATAGGGGATATGGGGCTTGCTAAGCCCTGACCAAATTACAATGGTTCTAGAATTATTGTAACCTAGAGGGTTAGTATGACTACAACGCTTTGTGCACCAATCTGTTTTCTGGGATTTGTCATGTGTCTGTTGGAGGGTCTTCTAATTTATCAGCTAATTTGGGACCATCTTCTGCATACACCTTGGTCTTTGTTCTCATTTTCTGGCCACAGTAATTACTTGGCTCAATTACTGTTTTACCTAGATAAATACCCATCCAGTAAAAAACGTTATTTACAAACACGCTACTGCGGGGGTCCGAAACATTCCAATTATGTCTTATGATTTTAATGTGAGTCTCATTCTCCGGGGTTATTCTGACAACGCGGCTGATGGTTATATTATTCTCCGTTATATTAAACAGTTTCATAAAGTGAACTGCTGATTCCTTTTTAACTTTCAGCCCTGCACTGTGGTTAAAGCAGCCTCGCCATATACTCACGTTCACAGTTTCTAGAGTGTGGTTTTGCAATGAAAATAGCACCTCGAGCTCACTCTGCCAGAGACTGCGATTCCCCTCTATCCGCTTGAGGCGCTCAGGGCATACAATGCGCTGCATCTCACTGTGTGTTTGACACGGAAACCAGTGAAATACTTGTGCTTCGGTCTCAATTGTAAGACCTACTCCAAGTAGAATTATAACTACTGTTAAGGAGGCGATTAAGCTTCCAATTATGATTATTGTGTTTATTTTTCTGTGTGCTATACTTCTCTGTTTTTGACGGGATTCCAGAGCATCCAGGAGTTTTTCTCGATCCAGTGATCCTCTGCGAACCATTCTCCTGCTCAACTTCTTTTTGAGCATCTGCAACATATAAGCAAAACATGTCGCACATCTACATTTCGGCCTTTCGGCCTTAAAGCATTTTAATATAATACTTTACTGATCTTTCTTCCCCACTTCCTCTTCTCCTTATAGTGGGGGCTACGAATAGCTCTGATCTCACAGCTTACTCCTTCAATAGCTATGAAAGTTCTTAACGTGCTTTGGGTTAGGTTTTTTATGATTTTCACCTCTACAGGAAGTACTCTAGACTCCCATTCCTTTCTCAACTCACCATCTTCCCCCTCTTGGGAGGATCGGAGTACGACCACATCCACCTTTCTGGAATGGGTGACCATTCTCTGACTGACAGCCTCAACCGTCAGCTCAGTTTCATGGACCTTCCTGTCCATTTTAGATTCTCTTTCTCCCATCGGAACATACACATGCGTGTCCCATGGACCGTCGGATTTAGCTAAAAGGTTCGACAGGTCTGACCATCTAAGCTTAAGCCATGCTGGAACATCCTTACCTGTAACATCCTTGCTTCTAGCCAACACCCAACCAGAGATCTGGTCCTGAGTCCTCACTGACCTGGAGTTTTCAGCCATGTGTGTCAGCTGTTCTCTCCACGGACCCAAGTTATTCTCAACCTCAATTGCACGCAACTTACGCGACAAAGGCTGCCCCATCATGGGGTCTTCTAAACTAGCACTTAGTAACACTGTCTCATGTCTTGGCATCAGCCCTCTCGGATCAAAATCCAGACTGGCTGCACGCTGGGTGACATCTGGGTCATAATTCAGTTCCACGCACCCCGTGCTTTTCCTAGTCTGCCAGACTTCCTTCCGACTGACTACTGTGAGCGTCCCTTCTGCAGTCAACTCGCTAGACCTCGGACACGGCTCAACTATTCTTCCATCCCACTTTTCTTGACTGACATATGTGTCTTTCGAACCACCTCTCTGATTAAAGTATTTATGCTGGGACTTAACCTTTCTACCAGGATTTCTCCTAGCAAAATCCTGTTTACCTTTTTCCTTAGATCCTCTGTCTTTGGAAGCGTCATTCTTTTTCTCTTTACCCTTTTTCTTTTCTGGCTGCTCTTTCCGACTTTTCTCTTTAAGTAGCTTAGTTTTCCTGTCATATTTCACGGCCCATTCAACCAATTTTTCTTCTGTTGTTTCAGGACCCATCATCATTACATCACTTAGCCCAGGGAGAAGTTGCAGCCGACAGTAGTCCTGCAATCTTTTAACCATTTCCCTGGGAGACTGTATTTGTTCCATTACTTCACGCAAGGTGGGCCACATGCCTACCATCTCAACCGACTCTTTAAATTCGGAACGTTCCTCACTCCTGTCATCTTTCACATGAGCTTTCTGGTATTGCTCCAGTACTTTAAGAGAAACCTTAACTCCTGTATGGCCTTTCACAACTTGATGTATGATTTCTTCACTAGCTCTCATGCACTTCCCTTGATTTAACACACACAGCGCTCTTTCGAGAGGCCCGTGTTTAGCATCATGTTTGATACTATTTAAGGCATGAAACGCATGAATATCAACTAAAGCCTGATTATACTTTCTTTCACGACTGTTTTCACGACTATTTTCACGACTGTTTTCACGTCGTTTAGGCTTTTCCCTCGTCGTAGGCGTTAAGCGGAGTGCTTTCATGATTGAAGCCGGGTCATCTGGGTTTTCATCCACAGATGAATCATCCACATCAGTAAAACTCACTCGAGTCATTTTTAAACCTGATTTTTGTTTCACTGTCTGCAACGGCAACTTAACAACCGAACACTTTTGTTTAGATACTGCGTCAGAGAGATAAAACGTTTCTCTAATCCTTCTTACTGGATCAGGCCTATGATCGCCATAAGTCATGTCTTCAAGATAACGTGCAACTAAATACTGACCAGCTGCTGCCTTCATCATTATCTGCTGATATTTAGCCGAACGCGTTAAATCTGTTCTACCCATAAGTTCGTCAACTGTTTCACTTCCAGCCACCTGCACAACACCTTCCAGATCTATATCTGGATAAAGAGGAGCTTTTAACATTTCCTCCATGTCTTCACTCAGGCGTCCCGCCTGTGAACTCCGAATTCTGTGTGGACCCACGGAGCTGACCGGAAAATCATTTCTATATTTAGGCGATGGGCCTGTTATCTCTGTTCGGTTGTCTTTCCCTCTTTTATTGTAGGGTATTGGATTAATAGGCAAAGGCATTTTTTCCTCAGACAAGACCTCATAAGTGGGATATGAGGGTTCCTCAATTTCCTGTGTCAGACCATACATGTGATTAAGACCAACAAAGGGGTCATTTAGGTCTGTAATTTCACCTTCTTCTAACCCACTCTCTTCCGGAGTGTTTTCTCCACTCTTCTCAGTCCATACTGAGATTGCATCATCACGCATTTCAGAATTAGCAATAAGGACATCATCAAATTTACTCTTAGGCAATTCAACACCTTCAGGCGTGAGAAATTTCACCTCTTTCCACGCTACTGGAATGTCACTCGGGACTGTTACACCATTAAGAAACACTTTAAATTTAGTACCTGTTGGATACTGAGTAATCAACGAGGTTAACAGTAACTTGTCTTGCACCAAGACCATAACATACTCATTTTCTCCAACTGACTGGGTTGCACCTTGACCCATGACCCAAAAACATTGCATGCTCTCACATATGGTTTGTGGTGATGGAAAGGCATGGACAACCACCTGTCCAGCCGGTCCTGCGTGCCCAGCCATCCTGGCTGTCATATACAAGGCACTGCCTTCTCTAAGGCACCCTCGACGTATATGCTACCCACAACTCTAGTAGGTCTCCTAGTTTTCCGTTTTACTTGTCTGTTCTCGCAGATACTTCTATGAAAAACCTCTCATGAAAAACTAGCTTGCCTATGGGATGTTACTTTGCCTAGTAACTTCAACTATTTTCACTGATAAATCACAAAGGACAACAACAACATTTTAGTACCCAGCATCAAAAAACAATATTAATTAATTAGTCAATGAATTAATTAATCTGTGCCTGCATTCTCCACCATGTTTTGCTGCATTCAATAAACATTACCTAAATCACACAGATAGGGAATTTCGTCTATATGCAAAGGACGAAACAATACGGGTGTCAAATTCTGTAAAGATAAGCGCAAGACTCACCTTAGAAAAGGTTCTTGGAAATGTAGTCCCCGGAACCACCTGTTCTCGAAGCAGTAAACAAACTCACACCTTCGGCACGGTACTGGGGGTACTGGCCTCGCAATGGGAGGCAGTCCTTTTATTATTTTATATTGCAAAACACTACGACTTAAGCAAATAAAACGAGGTAGATTTGTGGTGAATCCAATAGTAAATACTAAGCAATGGGTTCAGTAGAAAATAAAAGAACAGAAAGGCTTGTGATCTTAAATTAACAATGTATACTAACACTGCCCAATAACCAAAAGAGACAAAGAACAATTCCGGAGAATGACAGAACACTCCCACATCCTGAGACTACTAACCAATGAGCACGCCGTGACCTTATAAGGTAAATACTGGCAACCAAAAGCTAAGCTTATACTGCTTCTAACTAAACGTAACACCTTCAGCAGAATACATAATTTTATCTTAGGGCTGGCTTCCTGCCAAACTAGAACACGTTGTACAGCAGCAGCAGACGTCACTTTTAGATGTGAAGAACGTTGCTGGTAACCGCAGCCTCACAGATGTCCACCACTTCTCTCTCTGCACGTTGCTACAGCAACATCCAGTTGACGGGCCTCTGTTGCAATTTCCCTCGATGGGCCTCGGCGCCTCTTCCTGAGTCTTCGTTGAGTTTTTATCTGTGAAACATATTTAGCTTCATGCAATACATCTCCTAAAGTAAGCTGGGACATATGACAACTTATAATATTATCCGGTTCCACGACAGCTTACACCCAGGCCGAATACACACAGAAATGTACAGTCCTGAAAAAATGTGACAATGTTTACTGACATATTCTGATATGCTTTTTTTCTTAAATTTAATGCAAACATTAAGAGCATGTGCTCTATAGGACAACCTCTACTTTATTCTACTGTTAACATAAGAATGTCTTTATGCCAATACAACTGTAAATAAGTTTTAATACCATCTACGAAGGGACTGTGTTTTACTAAAGAAGGAAGTTGCTTTCTAATTTTTGGCACCAGGTATCCTAATTACCCTAATTAAATATCTAGCTATGTTCATTCAGCTGTTGTTGTTGTTGTTGTTGTTAGTCTTGCAGCTGTGTTATAGGTAAAAATAAATAAATAAATAAATAAATAAATAACACATGTAGAAATATGTAAAAATGTAGAAAATCTAAAATAGATAAATAAAGAGATATGACAAAACAAAAATAAATACATGAAGACACGTGGAAATTCAGAAATAAAGAAATCTTGAAATATGTTAATAAACAAAAGTAGGAATACATTTAGCAATTTTCACAGGCTGTATTGTATTTATTCATATCTATTTATTCACACATTTATTTATTTATAATTATGTCATGTTTAGTCCTCCACAGACATCATTCCCATATTCTAGTAAAAGGTATGTTTTTAAAATGCACAGTTTGATGTCTGAAACGGTCTGGCCAGTAGTATAAGTAGTATATTGAGTAGTATAAGGGGTGAATATCCGCTACTGACTCATAAAGTAGGGAGTTTTGCTTTCCTTTGGAAAATGTACCTTATCGAAAAAGAATATTTTGTTGATGTGGCCATGCGGATGAAGTTTCTTGCTAATGGTAATGGTGGCTTCTTGTTGCACAGCTCCATCGGAGTATTACCCACAACATACTTCATATTAATGAACATGACAGTCACAGGCCATATGCTTGATGTTAATTTCGGTGACCGCTCGTCATCAAACTAATACAGGCAATAAAAAACCCAGAAGTCAATCACTTTTTGATTGCAAAGTGCCGATCCTTGAAGTCCTGATCTGCTGCCTTGGCCAAGGACTGGCCCTGACCATGGACATTACATGTACTGTGTGACTTTCTAATATACTGATTCTAATATATTGTTGTCAAACATTGTCAAATGTACTATATCTTGCAGGACTTTCATCATATGTTTCCTAAGGAAGTCCTCTTTTCCTGTATTGGGCATCGATTGGAATGCTGATCTCAGACAACCTGAAGAAATTGAACATTGAAACTAGCGGATGTATCAAAATTTTTTACGTAAAAGTCATGTAAAAATGAGCGAAATTAACCTTACCTTTCTCAGAGATGTTCTTGTCATGCTCAGCATCTGATGGTACATTTCCACTGAGAACATTGGCTTTTTCTTCATATGGTCCATCTGTTTCAACATTTAAAGCAAGTTTAACAAAAAAAGCTTGCAAAAATGTATGTAGTCAATTAAGGTGGAGTAAATAAAATGCCTATGTTAAAGTCACAGATGAGGCTTAAAACCAACCTTGACAGCTTTTTTATTCTCAATGTGTTCAATGACCAAGTTCTCTTGTGTACAAAGCTTCCATGTTTTAAGCGAAAGGATAACATCCCCAGGATTTGCCAGAGGCTCAGCCAATCGCACCTCATCCACAGCTAGGCCAGTGATGACATAAAAATGCCTTGATTTTTCTCTCCCACTATTATTTTAGAGAGTCTACTAGCTGATATGGCTGCACGAACAAAAAAAAGCATGAGTAGGGTTCATCATATAAAAACACACAGGCACTATAAAACACTGTAATAATGTGACAAGCAGGCATGTAGAAATAAAAATACGTACTTATTTTGACCCATAGCTCGCAGTCATATTTCATCTCCTGAATGCCAAACTCTGGATTTTCATGTCACATTTGATAGCAAGAGATATGACATCACCTGTCTGCATTACCTTGACCACCCACTGAGCCAGAATCGCATCACCTTAAGGGAGAATTATGGAAAACAATCCATGCACTGATTTGTGTTAAAACTTTTTCCTTAAAGGTTGGGGACAAAAATTTAAGGACCTTACCTGCATAATTCAGAATGTCACCACCTGCCTCAAGGATACCTGTAGTGGAGTTGACATAGACAATAATGTTCTGTTTAAAATCTAATTAACTAATTAACTAAGTTAATAATTAATATAATAAAAATTCATTAAGACAGAACTTACATTCAACCAGTTTACTCATATACGAGTTAAGTCCATTCACCAACTTATCTAACATAATATGTATGGAACTCCAAAGTGTTCAATAGAGTTATTTATTTCATCATGTCCTATTTATTTATTTAATTTTGAACACTTTGCAGTTCCATATGTTTATGCATCACTGTGTACTTTTCTGTTAAGGCAGTGAATCCTTAAAGAAGTAAAGAAATAATAATAATAATAAGAGAAAAGGCCAAATCTATTCTAAATTTACAAGATATAAGGATAGCATGTAGTGCCACAACTAGAATTTTTTTTCTTTTTCTGTTTATATACCGTAGTTATAATTATAGTTTTATATAATATATAAGTTGTATATAGTTATCATGTATGCATTATTATGCATAGAACCAGTCAATATTTACAAACATACCTTAAACATTTATAAATAAATAACATTACAGTAGAATATTTGCAAGATTTTTAAAGAAAGCAAAATAACTTGACATAAAGAAAGCAAACATGACAGACCAGTTTTCAAATAGAAAAAAGTTACCAAAAGAACTCATGTTCTCCAGCATGCTCAGTAAAACCTCCACTTGTTTATTTATAAAACTACGCAAATCTTTATCTAACACTACTGATTATTTTCAAGCAAGAAATGTTTACAAAGTCATATTTACTTATGTCATTTTTTTGTGTCAAAGGCTTTTGCACAGTACTGTAAGTAAAATAGCTTTCAGGTTTTACTGTCAGGGTTTTTATAATAATTTTGTCACACTTGCTATGTTCTATTTTCATGCACAACCCAGGAGCTTACGTTAGGGTTTTTTGTTTGTTTGTTTGTTTGTTTCTTGTGTGTTTCCATCTGAAAACTGGTCTGTTGCTTTTTTATAGGCATGCATATAAAATGTTATGTTTGTAAACATTGTATGTTTTTACAATAATGCAGACATGATAAATGGCTATAATTAAATTTGTACTAAAGATAATATGGTGACTAAGACTTTTGCACCATAAAATAAATAGTATTAAATTATATAAGGATTTTTTTTTCAAGAATTGCCATATTTTTACTGATGTATGACATTTCTAATACTGAAATGAAAAACAATGTGTAGTTTGTAAGTTTGCATTACATTATTATTACTATAACTATATAATATTCATCCAGCCTGGATTGGGGTTCCAATCCATCACATGGCACACACACACACACACACACACTACTGGCAATGCTAAAAGAGTTTTTGGACTGTGGGGGGCGGGGGGAACACAAACCGGAGATGAGACTCGAACCCCAACCCTGGATCAGCAGGGCAACCTTTCTATAAACCAACCTTGCCATAAACCACCATAACAAAATAACAGCTGCCTTTTAATTCAATAATGTTTCCAATGGTTCCCCTAGCCATTAAGAAAAACTGAAACATTGTTTCTTATTCTAAAAAAACAAATGTAACAAATGTCCCGTTTGATGTTTATTGTTGTTGTTTTATTGGGCATCGTACATGATATATCTAAGAAGAGCAGAACTCCATAGTATGGTTCTGCAGAAGGAACCTCCTCAGATGTAAAAGTCGCTGTTTGTTGAGCACAGCATCAGGCACTTGTGCTGATAGGTTACATGACACTTTCGAAAACTTTAAGCCACTCATCAGGATCGCACATCGTTACAGCCAAGTCAGTAAATCGCAGCTCAATAGCTCTCGATTGCCCGCGCACTCACACACACGCACACACAAGTACAGGACTACGAAAAGATGCTTTCTAATAAAGGGGAATTACATGCTTGTGTGGTATTAAACTGCTGAATTACACCCTTAATCATTGGAATTTAATGTAATTCAGTGCTTTTAACAATGGTAAAGCAGCTTTAAGAATGTTAAATAAATAGGTTTTCAGCCTAGACTTAAACACTGAGACTGTATCTGAGTCCTGAACATTAATTGCAAGGCTATTCCATAATTATAGGGCTTTGTAAGAAAAAGCTCTGCCTCTGCTGTAGTTTTCATAATTCGCGGTACTGACAAGCAGCCTGCATCCTTTGTTCGAAGTAGGCGTGGCGGATCGCAAGACACTAGCAGTACACCTGGGTACTGTGGCGCGAGACCATTTAATGCTTTATAGGTCAAAAGTATTATTTTCAAATTCAAATTTTATTTGTCACATACACAGTACGATATGCAGTGAAATGCTTACATTTATTTTTAAATCAATGCGAAATTTCACAGGGAGCCAATGCAGTGTGGATAAAATAGGGGTGATGTGCTTGTATCTTCTGATTTGCAAGGACTCTCGCTGCTGCATTCTGACTAACTGAAGCTTGTTTGTGCTCTTAGTTGTACATCCAGACAGTAAAGTGTTACAGTAGTCCAACCTGGAGGTGATAAAGGCATTAACTATTTTTTCTGCATTGTGTAATGACAATACTGTATATTTCTTTCCTTGGCAATATTTCTGAGATAAAAGAATGCTATTCAGTGGAAACTAATACCATGCTTATGCATTATGTTGCCCAGAGGAAGCATGTAAAGAGAAAATAGTAGTGGGCCTAAAGCCCCGAACCATGTGGAACACCAAATCTCACTTTAGAAAATGCAGAATCATCACTATTTAAATCTACAAACTGATAACAATCAGTCAAATAAGATCTGAGCCAGGAGAGGGGCGTTTCAGTAATTCCTACTAGGTTTTCTAATATCTGAAGGGTAATCAGTTGTGTCAAAAGCTGCATTAAGGCAGAGTAACACAAATGAAGAGTCGTAACCCTGATCAGAGGTCAGTAGGAATAGATAGCATAGTTACAGTTGCCACATTGTATTCAGAGCATTATGAATTTATTTATAGAATTTTTTAAAAAGATTTTCACACTTTGCACTTCTTTGCACTACTTGCACTTCACCCTATTGACCAGTAGATGCCACTAGCGTGCACTGTGCTGAGAAACTCAGTGTAATCCCGTTACTACTGTTTTTACAATTAGTTGAAAAGAAAGCATACATTTCCTATCACCATAATTAATACCATAGTGTGTAAAATATTCTTCTGTTGCTTTAAAAATTGGATTTAACCCTGTAACTACGCTGTGAGTGAACCAATAATGACTCGCTATACTCATTCAAATAGCTGCGCTGCGACCAATCAGAATAGTTGTTATTCAGCGCTCTTGCGCATGCGTACAATGCACACACGTTCACGTGGTTCCTACGTCGCTCCGGTGGAGGTCACAGCGAACCGTCAGACGCTCGGTAAGTTCTCACGTTGCGCTAGAACAAACAGCTTTTTGTCCTATATAACATTATAAAAAGTATGTTCTTTGTAGCATGTTGGACATAATAATAATAATACAAATAGAGTCTGCTGTTATGAATGAACAGATTAAGATTTTACGTTCTAAAACGGTGCATGTGTAAGGTTAGCTAAGTTCGGCTAGTTACATCAGGCAGGCTAGCTTGCGTCAGATGGCTCAAGGCTTTAACTGCAACTGAGAATCATTATTAAATCTAATTAGAAAAATGTTCATACTCTTATTATTGTGCAGCTTGCTTATAAACACACTCCTAAACCTTGTGAAAAGCCTTGGTAGAAGAGTTGAGGCTGTTCTAGCTGCAGCGCGTGCGCCAACATCATATTATTAAACCATTTGGTAAGAATTTAATGTTACTCAAGTTCTAAAGCAGGCGAGCGAATACTATTTGCAGAATAATATAGATAGATAGATAGATGGACTCCTTTCAGTCTCATTACTGTATAGGAATATTTTGTGTTGTGTCCAATTTTATACAAATGTATACAAGTGTGACAATAAAACCTTGTCTCTTTTTGCTTTTTTTTTTTTTTTTTTTTTTTTTTTTTTTTACAGGACCCTGAGTCTCTGTTGCCATGGCAAAGCTGTTCGAGTCCATTGGAAAGTTGGGATTGGCCTTGGCCATCGGAGGAGGCGTGGTTAACTCTGCCCTATATAATGGTAAGCAGGTTGAGCGAGTTAAATAATTCTAATTTAATATAATAACCCTAGAGTCTAGACCTTGACCAATACCCTATCATAACACGGCCTCCAGAGGATTCTACTTAAGGCACTATGCATGATGGGTGCCCCTTCTTACCCTGACACACCTGACTCAAATAAAAAATTTTATTGATGTATTAATTTTCATTATTTTTTTTACTCTAATGCGACACACGTCTAATTTTCGTTTAGGACTCACTGAACACAAATCTTATTTATTTTTTTAGATTGGATGCGAGTCGTACTTTCATGTATGGTTCTATCTCAGATAAATATATGTAATAGTGTAATATGATGCACTTTCTAATTTCTAATTCCATGGTTTTTATTTATTTATACATTGTAAAACAATGCTTAAGGCATCCAAAATATGCAATAATGCCCTTTAAACAGTTGATATTGAGATGTTTGCTGCTTATGCCCTGTAAAGCCTTCATAATGGAACTAATCTGAAGAGCTGTTAATTTGTAATTTTTGAGGTTAATTAGTGATTTTTAAATGCACTTCTCCTTTGCAGCAGATATTAGTTTTGGTCTTGTCATTCACGGTTTTAAAATTTTTAGTATACAACAAAAATTGTAATAAATAAAAAATTTAAGCTACCAATACATACTTTGACTTTTTGTGACTATGAAGATATCTTTCAGAAGAAACATTGCTTTAACCTTTTCATTAAACTATACATTTATTAACGGTACAACGGCACGTTAAAAGATTCTTAGCTAAGTTTTACGTGTGTGTGCATATATGTGTATATTTAAATTTCTCTATCTGGTTCTCCTGAAAACACAAATGTAAATATAGGTGCTGTATTATTCCATAGGTGCTGATTTAGTGTAACTGGGACCACAGACAGCTGACTACAAAGTGTCTGGCAGAGTTTCAGAATATTTATTTTTTTTATCTGCTGGGCGTAGACAGACACCAGATTCTCATGAAGGCTATGAATACAGTTGTGGCAAAAGAAACAAAACATGCCAACGGACAGTAATGTCTGTCATCCACAAGGCCTGTCTGAAAACCGTGTATGTGGTGCCTTTTTCTGCACAAGCTCAGACCACTCTGATAGATGATGTAAGCAAAAATGTTTGAATTTTATAAGTGGGGATTTTTGTTACAATGAAAAATATACTAGATGTACCCATGACTTTAGTTTTTTGTGGATTTTAATTGCACACTCATAAGCACGATTTAAAGAATGTCATTTGTTGGATTTAGGAATTCACTTAAATTTTTACTTGTTGCTTTGAAGTGTGTGGAATGAAGGTGTAAAGTAGATTTGAGATTTGTATTAAGTAGATTTCAACTGAACACTTCTAAGTGTACAGCACCATCTGTTTAATAATTTTTTTTTTTTTATGAGCACCACATTTGTAAATGGGTACGGGGTTAAGAGACGACCCTTGTGTTATTTGTAGTGGTTTTATAAGAACAACATAATGATTCAGCTTTACTTACTGCTCCTTGATTAGTTGATCATTTTGATTTTATAATTCTGATGTTTTAAGGTGTTTTTCTTCTCTATCTGGTCTGCAGTCGATGCTGGTCACCGGGCGGTCATCTTTGACCGCTTTAGAGGAGTTCAGGATGCCGTGGTTGGAGAGGGAACACACTTTCTGATTCCTTGGGTACAGAAACCCATCATCTTTGACTGCAGGTCCCGACCCCGCAATGTTCCTGTCATCACTGGAAGCAAAGGTAAGTGCCAGCCGAAATACGAGCTGACGATCATCTTAACATGAAATGATCATGTCATTCCAGTAAAACATAATAAAAACTATTTTTTTTTTTAAAGAGTATTTCCCTTTAATTAGCCTTTATTGTGTAGTATTGAGGATTTGTTTTAAAGTGGACATACAGTCTCAATTTTTGCATAGGTTAATATGATTCTTTAGGGTCCTAATGAAAAGTTTGTAATATACTTTAATTAAAAAATCTCAATTGTTGTGTAAAAAAAACATAACTTTTACCTGGTAAAAAGTAGCTCTGTTCTCAGCAACCTGTTTCAGTACATGCTCCTTTAAATGTTAATGACCTCTACTGAACCCGCCCCCCAGTTCTGTGGGGCGTGTCTTCACAATACAAGTGGGGTATAGCTTTGACAATAGTTAAAAATATTTAAAAAACAGTTAAAAATAATTTTACATGATGTTAGAATTATTTTATATATAAAGGAGTTATTTCTACTCTCTTGCTCTCTTCCTCATAGATCTGATATTAACATGTTAAATCTTCCCTGCTGCTATCTTCCTGTCTCCTCTTGCATATGTTCATTCATGCTCACCTTCCCATACTCTGTCTCTCTCTCTCCCTCTCTCTCTCTCTCTCTCTGTCTCTCTTCCTCTCCTTTGATTCAAATTCTAATTTTATTTGTCACATACACAGTCATACACAGTATGATATGCAGTGAAATGCTTATACGACAGCCAGTGACCTAAAAAAATTAAATAAATGAGTAAGGAATAAATATCAATAAAAAGAAATACTAAAGAAAATAAATTTAACTAGTAAAATAGTTGTACAAATATACAATGTACAAATGAGGGCATAATAAAAATCTTACAAAATATAGGGGATATATAAATATTATTATTATTTTTATTATAAATATATATATATATATATATATATATATATATATATATATATATATATATATATATAGTAAGATTTTTATTATGCACTCATATTTTTATATATATATAGTTATATATGTATATAAAATTTTACATGTGAATCTAGTTGTAAAACTTTTTTGACTTCCCAGACCGGGAATCGAACTCAGGCCGCTGCGTTGAGAGCGCCGTATCCTACCCACTAGACCACGGAGGATTAATGGCTGCCGCTTGGAAATGCCGGCTATTCAACCCGCGACCTTATACACGCGAAGCATTGTTTTTTCGGGATCTTACCAGGACATTTACAATGGTTAATTTGTAGTAACATATGTCTATAGCACAGGCGTTTAGTCAAACATATTTATACCGATCTTTTGCTGTTAATAAACAGAGACCTTTCTGACAGACAACGTGTGTGTGTGTGTGTGTGTGTGTGTGTCTCTGACTGTCATATAGATGCCGGGAATAGGACATCATACACGCGAAGCATTGTGTGTGTGTGTGTGTGAGTCTCTCCTTATGTCAGAAAAGCTTACCGAAGCATAGCGCACTCGCCTCGTTACTAAACGAACTTTTAGAAAAACTTTATAAATATGTAGTGCAAAAAGCATGTGCCTTGAGGGGGAATCGAACCCGGGGCTACCGCATTAGAGCGCGGCATCCTAGCCACTACACCACGAAGGATTAACGGTTACCACTGCTGAAATGCCAGCTATTCAACCCGCGACCTTATACACGCGAAGCATTGTTTTTTTTTCGGGATCTCACCAGGACATTTACAATGGTTCATTTGTAGTAACATATGTCTATAGCACAGGCGTTTAGTCAAACATATTTATACCGATCTTTTGCTGTTAATAAACAGAGAACTTTCTGACAAACAACGTCTGTGTGTGTGAATGAGGCATATAGATGTCGGGAATAGGACAACATACACGCGAAGCATTGTGTGTGTGTGTGTGTGTGTGTGTGTGTGTGTGTGACTGAGTCTCTCCTTATGTCAGAAAAGCTTATCGAAGCATAGCGCACTCGCCTCGTTACTAAACGAACTTTTAGAAAAACTTTATAAATATGTAGTGCAAAAAAAGGATGTACCTTAAGCAGGAATCGAACCCGGGTCTCCCACATGAAAGCGCCAAATCCTAACCACTAGACCACCACACTACTGCAAGGCTGCTGCAACAAACAGCACACCACACTCATGTAGGTGCCATTTTGCTCCCGTGTAGAAAAACAATGGCCGACGGCTCTTTTTTTCACTCGGGGCGGGTCTTTGCTAAAACACCAGTGTCAATCAACTGTAGTAGGAGCGGCCTCTGTCGGTGTGAGTTCACACCGACAGGCTTTTGAAAACGGGCTGATTTCAGAAGGGGCATCTTATATTATTAAATTAAAAGAAAATCGCTGGGCGGCTCTTTATCACTGTAGAGTGGTTGTGTACACACTCTCCTAACACACAATGCAGTCCAAACAGCTTGAAAAAGTCCATGTAGCACTGTAGGTGCCCTTTAAGACAGCTCAGTGATCAGCACAATTGTGTAATCATATATGTACATGAACATAGGGCTGTAGCTATCGAATATTTTAGTAATTGAGTATTCTAACTCTAAGTATAAAATGTACTTTTGCTTAATTAACCAGCAATGTAATAATTATAAGAGAAACAAATTGTTTTTCCTTTTAGAAAAATCAACTTATTTTTTAAATGCATACAGCATTTTATAAAAAATAAACGTTCACAATATAAGGAATAGCGTACAGTTGACTGAGATACATACAGTGTCATGCATTCTTATTTTAAAGCCTTTTCTCAGATGCAAAAACTAAAGAAAAAGGTATTTCAAAGAACTTTAAGTATCAAAAAACTAAGGCACACATTAAAATAAAATTTAAATATAATTTTTGTCGCTCTCTTCCATTTTGCAGCCCGCAACAGAACGCTCCCTCAAATCAATACATGGCTAACTGTTTGCGTCTCCTTCCGCTTTGTGGGTGACGTAAACGCTTCTTCTTCGTCTGTGTTTACTGGCGTCTTGCATCCAAACAAATAATGGAGCAAAAACATGATCAAGCTTTTTAAATTAATTAAAAGAAGCTTTGAGGCAGTAATTTGATTTTGTAATCAAATTACTCGAGGAAGCGTTTCAGCCCTACATGAACAACATAAGTTGGTCTATACAATAAAAGTGTTCCCTGTATTTACTGTATAATTGTGTTCTACACCTAAAAAATGCACTGTATTATTTCTCCCATTCTGTTTGTCAGATCTGCAGAATGTGAACATCACTCTGAGAATATTGTTCAGGCCTGTAGCTGGTCAGCTACCCAGGATCTTCACCAGCATCGGTGAAGACTATGATGAAAGAGTGCTTCCTTCCATCACCACTGAAGTGCTAAAGTCTGTTGTGGTGAGTAGCATTACATGTATAGAAAAATCTTTAGACTTTAAAATATAATGTGTGGAATTAACCTATTTTTGTGCATTTCTAGGCCAGGTTCGATGCCGGAGAACTGATCACTCAGAGAGAACTCGTTTCCAGACAGGTCAGTGAAGATCTGACCGAGAGAGCGTCCACCTTCGGCCTCATCCTCGATGACGTCTCGCTGGTAAACTCCTCTGCCTTTGTCTCGTCAATTCTCTGTCTATATATATATATATATATATATATATATATATATATATATATATATATATATATATATATATATATATATATATATATATATATATATATATATATTACACTTGCAATCAGAAATATTCAACCCCCTCACCTCAATAGACAATATAGTGATGTTGATGAAAGATAATGAAAAAAAACATGAAATAACAAACAATATTTATTGATACATATTTGAGTTATTTTGACAACAGAAGTTGACTTAACTTTGATGTTCAAATGAAAATTGTAAGTCTTGTAACACATGAGCATGTGCAGTATTATTCAAGCCCCAGCTTCAGTACCTTGTGGAGCGCCCTTTAGTTTTTATAGCTTCTAACAAGCATTTTCGATAAGTGCTGACAAGCTTCTTGCACATCTCGATTGGAATCATTGCCCATTCTTCACGTGCAAAAGCCTCGAACTCACTGATGTTTGATGGCTTCCGTGCTGCAACTGCCTTCTTCAAATCCCACCAGAGATTTTCAATTGGATTTAAATCTGGTGACTGAAAAGGCCACTCCAGGACACTCCAGCATCTTTTCCCCAACCAAGCTTTGGTTGATTGGAGGTGTGCTTGGGATTATTGTCTTGGTGGAAGATCCGATGATCACCAAGGTTTAATTTGTCAACAGAAGGCATCACGTTCTTCTTCAAAATGACCTGGTATTTCTAGGAATCCATGATGCCAGGTACACAATCAAGATTGCCAGTTCCTGCCGCAGAAAAACAGCCCCACATCATTATTGACCCACCTCCGTGTTTGACCGTGGGGATGGTATTCTTCTAGTCATAAGGCTGACCTTTTGCACGCCAGACATACCGCTGGTCCATATGTCCAAAAAGTTCCAGCTTGGTTTCATCAGTCCATAGAACTGTCTCCCAGAACTCAGTAGTTTTATCCAAATTCCTCCTGGCATATTCTAGTCGACTCCTGATGTTCCTTGAGGTCAGGAGTGGAGTGCGTCTTGGGGTCCGGCCATGAAGTCCTTGATTATTTAGTGCACGTCTTATAGTTGCCACAGAAGCACTTGTACCAGCCTTCATCATGTCATCCTGTAGCTGTCTTACAGTCACATGGGGGTTTTTCTTAGCTGTCCTGACTAAGTTGCTAAGGGTCCTTGATGAAATTGTGAGCTTTCTTCCAAGGCCAGGCAGATTTGCAGCTGTTCCAGAAGTTTTAAACTTCCTTACAATGCTCCCAATGGTGCCTCTTGGAATGTTAAATGTTTTGGAAGTCTTCTTGTACCCAAGGCCCTTCAGATGTGATGAAATAATCTCCTCTTTCAGCTTTTGTGGAAGCTCTTTTGTCTTTCTCATGATTGCAACTCACCTTGAACACCTTCATGATCGGGGTTTATATATGCATCACAGCTAAAGCAAATGAAGGATCTTTATAGAGTTCCCAAAGGCTTAATGATGTTTCAGCTCCACTTCAGGCCGTAAAAACTGTCAGAAAGCTTTAAAAACAACAATATTATATAGGGGTTGAATAATTGTGACCTGGCGTTCTTAACAAAATATACTGTTACACACACGTACTACATCATACATAAAATCAACACAGAAAATGTATCACTAAACTCATTAAGAAGCCATCCAAAGCAGAATCCTGCACTTTTAAAAGATTTTTGTTTATAAATCCTTAAAACTCTTAAGGGGTTGAATATTTCTGATTGCGTGTGTGTGTGTGTGTGTGTGTGTGTGTGTGTGTGTGTGTGTGTGTGTGTGTGTGTGTGTGTGTGTGTGTGTGTGTATGTGTGTGTATATAGATAGATATCATTTTATTTATTTTTTTTAATTTTTTTTGTTCTTTATATGTCATAACTTTTACATTAATCTCTGTAGACGCATCTGACCTTCGGAAAAGAGTTCACAGAGGCTGTAGAAATGAAGCAGGTGGCCCAACAGGAAGCCGAAAGAGCAAGGTTCATTGTAGAGAAAGTAAGTGAAAGAGTAAAACGTGTACCATAAGACGTGCAAGAGCGAGTATTAGTTTCATTTTACTCCAAGTTGAGAGACAACTGTTTAAGTGACAACAGAAAAAGCAGCTCTTTTTTTTTTTTTTTTTTTTGTCCAGCAAAGAATTTCACAAGCTCAGGCTTGAATATTTTTATTTTTAGCATCAAAATTAGTTAAGATTCATTAGTAATCTAATTAAAAGATACTTTTTTTTTTTTTTTTTTTTGTTTCGGTGTGAAGAACATTGCACATGGTAGCCTGATTATTATTGGATGCTTTTCTCAACTCTATCTTAGACATGCTCTGAAACTAAACACCCTAAACCACCCTAATTTGCATTTTACACTGCAAATTATGTTAGTACTTAGAATATCCTGCCTAAAATAATATTTTTTTTTTATTATTGTAACTAGTTTTTGGTGATGAGCTCAGACTTGAACAGAAGTAAAACGGCTTGTAATGTGGCTATAATCAGTATATAATTTGCGAAATAATAATAATTTTGTGTGTGTGTAGGCAGAGCAGCAGAAGCAGGCAGCCATCATCTCTGCAGAAGGTGATTCTCAGGCTGCGCTGCTCATCGCCAACTCTCTGGCCGTGGCGGGAGACGGTCTGGTGGAGCTGAGGAAGCTGGAGGCAGCCGAGGACATCGCCTTCCAGCTCAGCCGCTCCCGCAACGTCACCTACCTACCCTCGGGTCAGGGCACACTGCTGCAACTGCCCCAGTGAGGATCATACACGCAAACAAACACGAACCCACACACTTCATTCAGTGCACTTCCCCTTCTAGGATAACATGATGAAGGAGTCATGGAAGGGAGAAAGAGGAGCGGCTGAAGAGCCTATCTGTGATGTATTTAAAGATGGCCCGCTCTTCCCTCTGTGTTATTCGTCTCTCTTCCTCTCTCTCTCACTCTCTGTTGCTGAAGTTATGGACTGGAGATGTTCCACCAGTGAAATGGAGTCAGAGATTGGATCGGGAACACAGCATCTCAGTAGTGTGTGTGTTTGTGTTTTTGAAATACAACGTTATGTTAAATATGTATTAATGGATTAAAGAGTCTGGTTGAGACAAAAAATAAATCTCCCCAAAACAGCACTGGAGTGTTTAGATAAAAGTCAAATGCAGTTAATAGTGGGCGAATTCTGTCCATGTGTTAGTCTCACTCTCTGTTCCTGTTAGATTTACTGTTGTTGGTTTTTTTTTTTTTTTGGGGTGTTATTTTCTAACTGTGTGGCAGAAAGCACATGTGTGCATTCCCAGAAGTCACAAATCAGTAAAATAAAGTAATTTCTACTGAAATATAATTATGCTGTTTGAAACTGAATAAACTACAAACAAATGTTGGTACCATTATAATGGAGGAATTCTTTATCACACATTAGGTAATATTTGTTTAAAATTTATTTGCATGGATTTAGCAAATTGTGTGTCTGTTTGGTGGGAAAGCAATAAGGAAAACCGATAAACTAGATGAGCATGCCTTTTTTAAAACAACCAGGCATCTTGTCTGAGTAGCTAAGGTACTTGCTCTTTTCATTTTATTTTTTATTTCATTCCGAAAGCTAAATGGTTGAATAACGTATCTCAAAGTTTCAATCACAAAACAGCAAATACATGCAACAGTTATCTGCCATTAAAATGTCATAAAATTTTATGAGAAGTACCTTCTAGAGTATTCAGTCGTTCTTTTTCAGTAAGCATCTATTTATTCTGCTCAGGGTTAAGGTGTACGCAGGACTTGTTCATCCTGTGTGAATACACCTTGAAGAAAACACCAGTTGATTATAGGCCAACATATGTGCACAAACAATTACATTTAAAAGCATATTAGTAGATAACCCATCTAGAGTATGATTTTGAGAGGAGGAGAAAACCCAGATGGATATAAACATGTAAAACTTTATGCAGAGTGTGACCCAGGATCAAAGCTGGGACCAGAAAATGTGGGCTACCTAAGGCGTCCTTAAACTGTAACATGATGACACAAAGTTAACTGTTTGCTATCAAACTTAAATTTTACCTAAATATTGTCAGGTCTATAAATATTTAGTGGAAATATAAACTTCATCACTGAAGACTTTTTCCCCCACAAACAGTGGGCTTCAGAAAGTTTAGCAATATAATTCTCCTGCGTAAATGAATTGGTTTAAATATATCGGGCTTAATATTTACTTCTTCCTATTTTTAAACAAAGTCTATATGTTGAAGTAACCTGACAAATTTACTGAACCAAAATGTAGGCCTCTATAAACAAAACTAAGCTAGTGGCTACTATTGACGCTATAAAGCGCATGGACGCCATTTTAACCCACTTAACCTTACTATGAGAAAAAGCCTTCTTGCCTATTGCACCAGGTTAGGGTTTATTTCATTGGTTTCCAAATGACATATTGGTTGTAAGGAAAGTTGTTCATCCTTTTAATGTGTTCACTTATGAGTTTTTATTGAACATTTTCATCTACATCCACTAGATGGCCTAAGCATCCATCTGTTCTACAGTGTCAGTCTTACAAACCATAAAGTCTCTTCCTTGACATTTTGCATATTATTGAAGTTATAATCAGCATGTTTCCATGCTTATATGATTCATCCATCATGTATTTTGGTGAAACCAACTAATTTTCTAGACATACAATACAAAAACTGAAGTGTAATTTTTTTTTCTTTTTGGTATTGCAATATTTCTTATGATACTTATTTATAGGGTTTGCGTTTTACATACAAATATTTTGTGTAAGTAAACTTCGGTTTAATTAGCATACTTTTAACCCTAGATGACAGCATTGTGGTGTAGTGGTTCGCACACTCGCCTTGCGCCTTGAAGGTACAGGTTCATTTCCCACCTTGGGGTCTGTTTGCATGTTCTCCCCATGCTTGTGGGTTTTGTCTAGATTGTGCATCTTGGTCTTTATGAATACAGCAGCAGTTTTTAGTAGGGCTGCACAATTTGTTTTAAAAAATCCCATTGTGATTATTTTGACAGGTATTGCGATTGTGCAATTTTGTATTCAAACATTTATCTAGGCTGAAAGTGAATAATGGCACAAATGATCTCATTAAGAGGATGTTTACCAATATTGATTTATTACCTCAGAAGTATTTATAAAATAAACAAATACCTAAATTATACACAAACTCCTAAACATAAATTTCTTACTATGCATATGTTAACTATAATAATTTGCTACCTTTTCCTATTAAACAATTGCACAGGTCCATATTATGATTTAAATCTTTATGTGATTAATTGTGCAGCACTAGTTCTTAGGAACAAGTTTACAGATACAGTTAAGTTTATCCACTTAGATTTTATAAGTTGCAATATATGTAATGCTTTTCACTTTATTTTAAGAATATGATGTCAAAAATAATACAAAAACGATGAGATTTTTGTAAAATATAGGATTTCTTGTCGAGCTTTGATCCGTCTCCAGACAGAGCATTCAGAATACTGTTACAGCAAGAAGCAAATTAAAATATGTTGTCCTCAGATTACAGTCCTCAGTGTTCTATGCATCACATTATCATGGTTCAAAATTTGACACCCTCATGCCAACCCAGTCCCCTATTTTTTTCACAGAGATCTAAAGTACTGTTTATTCAGGCAGGTGTCTCTTTGCATAAGTAGTAACTTAAATCACAATTTGTTCTTGTCTTCTTAGTTACCAATTAGACCAACCCAGCAGGAAAAAAAAGATTATTAAATCTACATCATGTCAACATAATTTGTTCATTTTGTGCTAAACAAAGCAATTGTAGGCTAAACCTATGCAAGGCATATAGAAAGCAGAAGGAAAAAAGAAAAGAGCTCAACACTACATAACCAAAACAGGACCACAATTAAGAACACTTCCTACATTATTCACATCATCATTCACATATCAGCCATATCATTCCAAGGCAAAGCATACATGCCCACTATTGTTAACTTAACTTATTGTTAAGTTCCTCTGTGCCACCAGGACAGCTCTGGCCCCTCATGGCATGACTCCAGAAAACCTGTGGGAATGTGATGTTGTGTCTGGCACCAGGACGTTGCTAGCTCCTTTGGGTGCTGTGGGTTGCAGAATGGGACTATATACAGCATATATAGAGTATATCTATATTGTAGTCAGCCAAAAATTTATACGCACTTTAGGAAAATAAAAATATGATGTCAATTTATATTAATATGATATTAATAATATTATCATGTTACTATCGTAATATTATCATATAAAGTATATCAGTATATAACTTAAAGCAGTAAATACAATGTGTGTATATACACAGTCAGCCAAAAAGAAAAACTTGTATAAATATTTTCAAACTAAATGTATTGCTTTAAAATAAACATATATAATATTATTATGATAATAATATCATAATATATATACAGTATATATACTGTGTATACAGTATATACACAGTTAAAACAAATAAACAGTGGCGCACAAACTCTGTAATACTTTTTTATAATTGTATGAACCCCATCTGTGCCAATTCTACGGGGGAGGGGGGGGGCAAGAGGGGTCTGGTCTAGAACCGGCCCTGCATTACATAGCCTATAAAATAGTTTTGCATTCCTACCTTATCTAAATGCAGCAGTTTTTTTTTTATCACAGACAAAACAAGAGCATATTATGACATTAAAATAAATATTTCATCTGTCACCTGGAATAGCTCTTTTAATGTTTTTTAATCATCTGCACACTTAAATTATATTTAAGCAGTAAATAAAGGCTTTCCTCATGAAACATACAAAGTTTCGTCTATCGTCTATTATCGCTTTATCCTGCATACAGGATCACAGGGAGTCTGGAGCCTATCCCAGGAGACATACAGTAGGACACAAAGCAGGGTACACCCTGGACAGTGGCCAATCCATTTGCAGGACACACACATGTACCCACGCTCTATGTGCAATTTGGGAACACCAATTAACCTAATCTGCATGTCTTTGTATTGTGGGAGAAAACCTACCTGGAGGAAACAAACTGAGCACAGGGAGAACATGCAAATTCCATGCACACAGACCCTGAGGCGGGAATCGAACCTGCACCCTGAAGTGCACCAAGGTTATGGAAATTAGTTTCACTTTTTTTGTGAGGTTCAAAAGGTTTTCTGGAATTTTAAAGCATATTGAGTGTGTTTATCATTGGAAAAGTCATGAAAAAGGCCATGAAACTTAAATGCATGGACAGGCAGACTATTGGCACTGAGGACGAGCACGAGCCTGAGGTCGGACAGCCACGTAGCGAGAGCTGTGCAGGAAATCCAGCTCGTGCCAGGTAGACGCTGGAGGGCGGTAGTTACAGAGGAACCACGAATAACATGTAAACAGTTGCAATAAACAAACAAATAAATAAAATAATAAAATACGCACGTGCATCATAACGCCGGGATGAATTTTTTTTTTACTTTTTTTTTTCTCAATCCATACTGATTTCTCAGACGATTCTCGAGCCTCGCGCTCTGCGACTCCTGAGTGCTCGCGCTGACGTAGAGGGGGCGCTCGAGCTCCGGGTGAGTAGTCCAAGCGGAGACCGGAGCTCGCGCACAACTTCTATCTATGTCTGCAGTTATTTACAAAATAAATAAATAAATATATATATATATAATAATAAGCAAATAATAATAATGCCGACACTCGATTATCTACCGCGGAACTGGACGAGGAGCTGCCGAGGTATGACGCTGTCACACTGCTCCCTCTTTTTTTTTTTTTTTTTGAGTTGTCACAATCTGTATGTGTATTTTCCTATTAAGATTATTCTCTTTTGCAGAACGGCTGTAGAACGTTGTCGTTTTCACGTGAAGGCTTTGTTTGCAAACAAAATCATGCAAAGCAAACGTGCGGGTTGTGTTTTTGCGTTGCTTTGCAGGCGTGCAGCCGAGCATGAGGACGTTAGCAAAATGTTAAGTGTATGTGCAAAAAAAAAAAAGGGGAAAAAATCTCAGGAGCAGCGTGTTGTGTATAAATCTGGGCGGTTTTTTTTTTGGTGTTAAAAAAAAAAACAAGTCAAAGTAGTGAGGGCATGCTGTAAGGATTGGGGGGGGGTCGGGTTATGTAATTCACTGTTGAAAATGCTGGAACGAGGGATAAAAACAATAAAGTGTAAGATGCATATACACTGTGTGTAAGGTCTGGTATTTGTTTAGCTAGCTAGCTAGTTGCTACGCACACAGAGAGAGAGAGAGAGAGAGAGTTCCATAGCAGCTGTGTGTGTGTGTGTACTTGCTAGCTGACTAGCGCTGCTCGGGTTAGCACCGACACGGCCTGCTCTCTCTCTCTCTCTCTCTCTCTGTCTCTCGTTTTGACCAGCCGAGCTTTCCTTTTCCTTAACCCTTTCTTTGCGCTCTTTTCCTCCAAGTTATTCATTGTCTACCGGTTTTGTCCAGGTGTTGTTATTAGCTTCAGGTTATCCGACAGTAGCCTTCCTGCTGGACACAAGGCCTTTTACAAACACCAGTTCAGTTGTTGTTCGTGGTTTGTTTGTTTGTTTGTGTTTGTTTTTTCGTTAAACACAGCGAAAGCTAAACGGACTTTGGATCAAGATTGAGAAATTTCCACTTTGCTGCTTTATAGACGATAAGTCCTGGTTTAAATCGTATAGGTTACTAAAATTAGCTAAATAACTGTAAAACACAGTGTGTGTGTGTGTGTGTGTCCATGTATCCATGGCCTTTAGTGTAACATTACAACCTGAACCACAGTGTCATTATTTCCTGCCAGTCCACTTAATTTAAAATCATGCATTTGCAGTTCAATCTTCATTTGTCACATATACACCGATCAGCCATAACATTATGACCACCTGAATAATATTGTGTAGGTTACCTGTCCTGACACCTTTCTGTCACAACCAACATTATTAACCCTTTCATCAGTTTTTATCTACACTAGCGCTTCTATCTGATCAGAATATACAGGCCAGACTTGGCCACCCATGACCCCATCGTCACCTGTTAACCGGATTTCCTTCCTTGGATCACTTTTATTATGTCCTGATGACTGCAGATCAACAACAAGCGCATATATACATGGCCCCTCCTTGTCCAAGTTATTGAAATCATTATGCTTGCCAATTTGTTATGCTTCCAGGACATCAACTTGAGGGGAAAAAAGGTTCAATTGCTGCCTAATATACCCTACCCGCTCCCAGCCCGCCATTGTAACAAGATCTAAAAATTTTAGCTACTGTGGAAAAAATCCAAATTGTGATGCATAGAGGACTGGGTCAGAACAACTCCAGAACTGCAGATCTTGTGGGATGTTCTTTGGCTGCAGTGGTCAGGACTTATCAAAAGTGATCCAAATTAGGAAAACCTGTGAACATAGGGATCGAAGGCTGGCCCGTGTAGTCCGATTTAGTAGAAGCACTAGTGTGGATTGAATTGCTGAAACAGTTAATGCTGATTCCAATAGAAAGGTGTCAGGACACACAGTGCATTTACTGGCAAAAGAGGGGACTTACTCGATATTAGGCATCTGTTCAATATTGTTCAAGAGCCCAACAATAGCAACCTGGTGGAGCTGGGGCTTGAATCACCAACCAAAAACCACTGAAAGGCATGCATCTTGGTAATATAAATATACATACAATACAAATGGCAAATATAAAACCTGTTTTTAAAAATCCGGTTGAGTGTTTTCCCATAACAGTGCTGCATGAGGTGTAAATAATCCATCTTGGCTAAAATAATTAACAAACAACAAACCATACTTTTAACAGCAAGGTGAAATATTACCTTATAATAGTGAAATTATAGCAAATACAAGCTGTCATTCCTTCCCCAGTCTGTCTCTCTCTCGCTTTCTTTCTTTCTTTCTTTCTCTCTCTCTCTTCTTTTTTAGAATTAGACAAAAATCATTACAGGAAAACTGAGAAACTTAAAGTTAAAAGGTTGTTAGTTGAAAAGTAAAAGGAAATATATTTTGTTGACACGATAGGCTTCTTCCTTAAATCAAAGCTTCTTTAATCAATTTATTATTAGTCTTTCATTTTATTGAACATTCCTGTCACAAGAAGTTACTATTGAAATGATAACATCTTAAAACAAGCACGGTCATATGTAAAAAAAAAAAAAAAAAAAAAAAAAAGGTTTCTTATAAACAGTTGTGAGTAAAAATGGTTGGCCATTTGTAATTTGTCAGTTGAACGGCGTCTTCCTGTGAAAGTAGGAGGTTCGTTCTCACGTTCAGTGACAAAGTATAACAGACATTACAGAACGTGAAGAACGGAGACGAAGACATCAAGGAGTGTCCGTATGAGTCAGAACTGCGAGCGTCGTCGAAAAATCACTGATCGGCTTTTGCTCAACATATTCACACCCGCGATCTGAGTACAGATATTAATCACTGTGAAATCTTTCAAATTTTCAAGTCAGGAGACGTTCAGCAGCAGCAGGGCGTGTTAATAGATAACAGATATATTACAAAAATAATTTGATGTAAATACTGCACACTGTTGTAACCCGAGTTGGCAGACAGAAGCAGTCACTCGAGCACGTTTTCACTTTCTGTTTGATCAACTCTACACCTGGCCTGATTTAACTAAAATTTTCATTTCTGGCATTTCGCAAACGCTCTGTATAACTTCAGGATGTTTTATAGTCTCAATCAAACAAATCCTCATGCTAGTAAAATAAGTCAAGGCGTATTGAGCTAAATCCTGTTAGAGAAGAGTGCATAAAGCATGTTAAGAGAACAAAGTATCTTTGATGAACTTTGAGGTAAATTTATGGACAGAGAAGAAATTAAATCCTTTCTCTTCTATTCTCTCTCTCCATTTCTTACTCTTTCAGTGTTTGGCTTTTGATGAAAACTTGCCATTGTCTCTTGGCCTCTTCATTGTAGACTAAAGTAGTAAGCCGCCTGAGTTCAGTAAGAACATGAAATCGTAAGTTCTTATTTTATCACATTCTGTAATAGCATTACATAATAGATCATTTGATTCCCCTATCTCCAAAAAAATGCTCAAGAGTACAATATTGCACTTTTCAGATTGTTTTTTATAATTTTATTCATCAAGAAGCAGACCAAAATAACTTTAATTTAACACTTTGCATTTTAGCTCTGTAGAATAATATCTGCTCATAATGTGAGTGAGTAATAACTATACAGAGAGTTTGATGGTTCGGTAATTTACCACATCAGAAGGAAATTTCAGACCTATTGATATTTGTGATTCGTTTGGTTTGGTTGTATGCTGTGTGCAGTTTGTTTTGCATGCTGCATGCAAAAAGTTTGCATCTAGTGCACGTATGAATTGATGGCTCACTGAATGGGTTGATGAGGATGAAAATGTAAATTATATGCTGTGTCCACACGCAGGTCTTGACTCTCTTTTAAACGTTTTTAGTGTTTTGGAGCGACGATGTTTTAGATGGTACTCGCATTCAACATATAAACACCAAAACTACATTGACAGGCCGAAGTGACTCAAATCCAATTTCTTTTTTATTACTCTAATGTGAGTGATCAAATTTTTTTAGGGCTGACTGAACTCACAAATCTGATGTTTTTCATATCGGATGTGAGTCACTTTCGTATATATACCGTGTATATGTGACGCACTACCAGTGAAAAGTTTGGACATGCCTTCTAATTCCATGGTCTTTCCTCAGTTATATATTTTTTCTACATTGTAAAACAATACTGAAGGCATCTAAAATATGCAATAATCTGCTTTGAACAGTTGATATTGTGATGCGTCTGCTACTTATGCTCTGTAAAGCCTTCATAATGCCTCTAATCTGAGGTGCTGTTTGTTAATTGGTGATTTTTGAGGTTGTATAATATAAATGAACTTCTCCTCTGCAGCAGAGGTAGGTTTTGGTCTTGTTTTCCTGGGATGGTCTTCATGAGAGTCAGTTTCATCATGGTGTTTGATGGGTTTGGAAAATACTGTTCTTGTAACAGCTGACCTTCGTGTCTTGAAATAACAACCGACTGTTTTTGTTGTTATTTAATTACCTTAAAGTAAAATGTGTTATTTCATAGGTTTGAAATCGCCAGTGTTGGTCTAGAATGTAGAAAATACGGTGGTACCTCAGCATACGAATTTAACCCATTCCATAGGCGAAATATTTTCCATAGGATTTTACCAAATATTACCAAATTTCAACACTATACAGTGGACCCTCGGTTCACAAACTTAATTCGTTCATAAGTTTTGCTCGTTACCCGATTCGGTTGTAGACCGATTAGTTTTTTTTCCATAGGAATGCAAGTAGAATTAATCTGTTCTCCATCACTCTGAACGGTGTTTAAACGTATTATCAAAAATAATACAGCACTAAAAATAAATATAAACTGTACAGTAGAGAGTGCACACTTCATTTTTACATGCACGGTTGACACACCTTACTCGGTAAGGTGAAGGATTGGAGGAAGGTGGGTGTTAAGGAGGTTAGTGTTCAATGAGAACACTGGGTAATACTCCTTCAGTGGTCTTCTCTCTTTTCTGTTTCTTGGCCTCTGGTTCGTACATGGCAGCCGGTTTCACTAAACATCCATCCAGAGAGATTAGTTTCTTTTGCGCTGCACACTTGCGCAACTGTCCTGCACAAAACAAGACACTGCGTTATCGTTCATAAGGTCAAACACTCTGTTCATCACAGTTTCGTTCGGATGATACTTCTCGAAGTTATTTCATCAAGTTATTTTGGGTTGTGTTCCGAGGAGGAGTTTCAAAGGCGAATTTTTTGTTCGTAAACTGATTTGGTCGTACCCCAGGGCGTTCGTGACCTGAGGTTCCATTGTAATTATATTTCTGCATATAAAATGACATGTAAATGAAGTACAATATGAAATAAATAGACATTAAGCCTCACTTAACCTTAATTTATGATTCCTCTTGACACCAGCTGCTTTAAAATTGACACTAAAAGTGGCTCCGTTTTCCGCTTGATACCCTACTTGATGACGTGGTGCAGGCACACAATGGGTTTTTATAAAGCAGCTGATCATTTTTATATGGCGCTGTATACTGTTTCCATATGAAGTATTGCACCATCAGTTGTTTTGGTTCCGTGTTTTTACTCTCGCGAGACTCTCTCTCCAAATTTCGAGGGGAACTCCCAGTGACGCAAGGAGGTCAGCTGACCATGTTTAAAGAGAAGCCGAGAGGACAACGCTCTGTTGTTGTTCACGCATACGACTGGTCACGTTAAGACTGTGAATCTTTCCGTCTCTTTGCGGACACATCAAAATTGCATTACCGGACAGCATTTTTTCGTCATCGTGGTCTCGGATTGACTCATGAAGCCAGTGAGGCCGATACAACACAGGATTTGAGATTATACAATACATCCGTTCACATGCGCACCAAAATATTTTATATGTAGTTGTAGATACTCATATTTTGTGCACTGCAGTGTCTGGGTTTGGTATATTGAGAGTTGTAATTGGAAGTACTCATGACCAGATTGATTGCTCATATTCCGAAACTGCTTCGCAAAGTCAATAATTTGCAAGCCTGGGCATTTGTATGCCGCGGTTCACTCACTCATCTTCTATACCGCTTTATCCTGTATTCAGGGTGGCGGGGACCTGGAACCGATCCCAGGAGGCTTAGGGCAAGGCGGGGTACACCCTGGACAGGGTGCCAAGCCATCCCAGGGCACACACACATTCACACACTCGTTCACACAATACGGTCAATATGGGACCTAACCTGCATATCTCTAGACTGTGGGAGGAAACCGGAGTACCAGGAGGAAACCTACCAAGCACGGAACATGCCAACTCCATGCACACAGAGACGGGAATCAAACCCGGACCTTGGAGGTGCAAAGTGATGGTGCTAACCCGCGGTCCACTGTACATCACGAAAAAAAAACATTTAATTCAAAGAGGTGTCCAAACTTTTGACCAGTCCTGTCCATTGTCACCCAACTTGAATGTGCATGGTCAGATCGGAATTCATCCGACTTTGTTCCTCTGCATATGGATATAGCGGCGATGTCATCAGTCTGAACCGGCAGCACAGGGATTTCCTCCCAACAGTGGAGGGCAGTGAAGAAAGTAGTTACTGGAGGGGAAGTGAAATCGGTGATTTAGTAGATATTAATGACACAGTCGAATAAAAATCACTTGTAATAATGAATGTAAAGCATCATGATGTACAAATCCAAGCACACCAAAAAAAATAATCTAAATAAAAAATGAATCTAGATTTTTAATTTCACAGCAAACCAAATATAAGTTTATTAAACTTATATCTAAACTAATATGATTGTGTTGGACAATTATTCTACTAAAGTGTTTCCTTATGCAGTCAATATCTCAAACATGATTCGTTTCTTTTAAGTTCTGGCATTCATTCCTTATAGAATTTGCCAGTTTTCAGAATAATCCTCATCTTAACACCAAATTAGCTACGATGGAGCCGGCGGTGCAAACGTCACTTTGAATCAAACTCTCTTACCGTTCTTCTCATGTCATAGGGCCATGAGGTCTGCTGTTAATGTCAAGTTTTATCAAAACCACAAAACTTCGGTTTCTTGCAGAATGAACCATCTGCCACAGCTCAGGTTTCTGTTCTCATGTGTACGCACCGAGACACACCATTACAGACCCTGCTGATGTTAGAAGCAGGTTTGCAGATTCAGAAGATCAATGTGCTACGTTCCTGCGCTACGATAAGCTCGCATGTGGCCGTTCTAGTGCAGGGGTGGTTCTAGGGAACCTCAGTGACAGACAGTGATGTTGTAAGAGCCATGTATAATAATTTTGAAATAGCGTTTACTTCTTACAAACTGCACACTGTTGTGAAATACGACAAAAGTAGGTTACAGAAGATGAAAGATGTCTCTCTAGAGACTTTGGAACAGTTTCACAATCGCATTAATTGACTAATAATAGCAAGTGATTAGCTCATTATTGAGTGATCTGCTCACACCCTTTCATCAGTTGATCATTTCACCTGGATACTGTAGATCAGTACGAAAAATTGCTTTAAAAATGTCAAATTAAATCATGTTCGTTTTGTGCTCATCCCAAGACTTGACAATTTGCTAGAACGGAGGTACTGGATAAAAATATTTACGAAGGTCTGCTCAATAAAAATTTCTTCGAGCTGAGTTTTTGTGTTCGGATTCTGATCTCTATATGCACTGGTATATTAATTATTGTTGTGTTTCACAAAAGCGTCAGGGTCTGATGGAACAGTCACTCATTCTGGGCCTGGACCATGGTCTGCCGAAGATTACCATTTTGTTTCTTTTCCACAAAGAGTTAAAAGTGGTACAGAATTAGAACTGAATTGTAGCAGAGATGGTCGAAATCAGCTTTCATTTAACTGGCTTACAAATTCTTATAAGCCAGTTTAATAGGATCACCCATGCACCTGTACTAGGATTTTCATGTTCAAAAATTTCCAGAACTTGCGCGGTTCTGGACATTTCATTTAATTTTGCACACTTTTGCACTTCGCAGAATTTTCAATATTTTCCATACATTATTATCTATATTTTCTACAGCTATATATATTTTTTTTAATATGCTGTATTTTGGGCCCAAGCACTTTAGGGTCTGAAGGACCCTCTTGTTTTCCTAAGGATATTTTTTTTCCCACCCTTTTGAGCTTTTTGGCGTCTTAACATGCTCAAAAAACTCACCCAAATTAGCAGACCGGTTGGAATCTGCTGCCATTAGGATGCCTGAGAGTTGCATAGCCGGTGCCCTCAGGGACCCCCACATGAGATTTTGCAACATAACTCATACACACTTGCACACGGTACACATTTAGAGCTCATTGAGCTGAACAACTTTCACACTGCATGTCCTGGGCTCAACTCAACAAGAAGTTATTTTGGGTCGTTCACAAAAACGCACCCGATGGATTTTGATACTCCTCCTAGGAAGTTTATACGATCGCCACTGAAGACACTGAGGATGCAGAATTGTCGAGGAATTTTTGATATTTCAAACGGGTAAGCCTTAAACGTACGCTGAAAAGTTATTAATAACAAATAAAAAAAATAATAATTTCATACTTTAAAAAAAAGAGAGAAAAAATTGAGTACTGTAAATAATTTGACTGCAATTTGAACCGTCTGTCTGATTTGAGATAGCCAGACAGACGGTTTCCTCAAGTTATCATTGTTTTTACAAATCTAATGAGCAGAAAAGAAGCGTGTCAGGATGCACGTCTGACATTGAGGTGGATGAGCTACAGTACAAGAGTAAAAGACCACATCAAGTTCTCCTGTCAGCAACGTAAACACGAGTCAGAAGCTACAGGTTACAGAGGTTTATTAAAATCTCTCGAGGACGAGGGAATAGTTGCTTGTTCTGGTGAATCTGAATTTCTGTAGCGGCTCAATGAATAACAGTGTGAACTGGAATTTGTATCAGTATTTCAGGCTGGTGGTGGTGGTAGTGTAATGATGTGTGGAGTGCATCTTTAGGCCCATTAATACCAGTTGAGCATGATTTAAACGTAACAGCATACCTACATCTGTTTATAATGGCTATTTCTGGCATGATGAAGCACTACTCAAACTTGTGGTGCCATGAACATGACAAGTGAAGTAAAGGTCGTCCCTGTTCAGTTACCAGGCGTCAAAGAAACGTTTCTAAAAAATCTTGCCGGATTTCGTGTCACGAGGAATTGAGGCTGTTTTGGGAGTAAATCAGAGAAAATCAGGATCTGTAAGGTGTTCCTGAATTGTGGCCATCGGCATGTTGTTGCAAATATCAAAAACCCAATCGATTTGACTACATTCTACAGTGTAGCGCGCAAATAAACACATTGATATTACTGCTTGTGCACCCGTTGTGTGGTCTCACAGTGCATATGCCGTTTCTCAGAAAGTTGCAGAGAGGGCAGGAAGAAAGGTAGCAGAGTGTGTCTGTATATAGGTGTGGGTGTATGTGGGAGTGTGTACAGTGTTTTTGTTTTTCTCAACACCCATCGGTCTGATTTCGATGCTTATTGACGATGCCTTTGTTTGGATTAATGCCGAATTTTGCTGATGCATAACCATCGAAGCATGCTTTGCTTAAGACGCGCTTGCAGGTGGGCATGCAAAACACGCGCGCACATAAGCACACACACTCACTTACTCACATACACACACTCAAAGATGAGACTGTGACTCAGGAAGTAAAGCCTGAGACCGTTAAAGGTAGAGCGTGGTTACTCTGAGCTGTTTTTCTTCCTTTGCCATGTTGATCAACAATTGTTGTTTACCGCCTTTCAGCATCCACCCGCTGGTCTACTGCCTGCTCAGGTCAGTGGGATGGCTGTATAAAGTCACCGGCGCCTGTATAAAGTCACGTGTTCTTTAAATGATCACGATGTACCGACAGTGTAATTTCTCATTAAATCATTCCTTGAAAACATACACATTTCGACCGCTACGCACTCAGTTCCACAGGACGTATTCATATTGAAAGCTGTGGTTTTAGTGCGTTCGTGAATCACATAACTGCCAACTGAAGCTTCGGTATACTTACTATTACTATACTTACTATATACATTCAAGAATATTGGTTTCGATTTGTCTGCCGATTTCCTGGCGACGTGCGTTCTCAGATGAACTGCTGCAAGATCTGAAGGTGCCGTGAAACGCCAAAATAATCTTAGTCATAATCTTAAGTTTGAGTGCGTGTACTTGTGCAAGTAGTATTATTATAAGTTGGATATTAAAGGCAACCTTCACACCTGATGATAATATTGATGTTACACCAGTATCAGCCATAACATTGTGACCACCCGTCTAATAATGAGTAGGTCCCACTTTTGCTGCCTTAGAGTCATGAACTCAACTAAACCTCTGAAGGTGTCCTGTGGTATCTGCCACCAAGCCGTGAGTATCAGATCCTTTAAGCCCCATTGGACATGGTTGTCCAGCACAGTTGGCTACAGCCCCTCGATTAGATGGAGATCTGGGGAATTTGGAGGCACTTTGAACTCAGTTGTTCATCAAACCATTCCTGAACCATTCTTGCCGTGTGGCAGGACGCGTTACCCTGCTGAGACTGGAGCTGAGACCGAGACTGCTGCCATCAGAGAATACTGTCTCCATGAGGAGTGGTACTTGCTCTGTAGCAGTGTTTAGCTAGGTGCTTCGTGTCAGAGTAACATCCACATGAACCCAAGGTTTTCCAGCAGAACATTGCACAAAGCAACACACTGTCTCAGCCGGATTGCCTCTTTGTCATACGTCATTCTGGCTTTTATGGATGAGAACCACCAGGGACCAGCCGATACCATGATATTGCGATTCCTAGGTGCTGATTCGATTTCTATGGCAGTTCTGTTTTTATATATATACACACACACACACTGAGTCACTTCAGGAAAAGAAAATTTTTTTTATAAATATGGTAATACAAAATGTATTGTTGTACGTTATATATCAATATATATGATAATATTATGATAATATGGTAACAGTATTATTATTGTTATATTAAAATATTTAACAATTTTTTTTTTCAAATAATTTTCTCCTACCACACATGATGCTGCATGTCAGTGTGTAAATTGTTTAGGATTAAAGCGGAGCCGCAACATTTTACCACCTCGGATGCAAATATTCACAGTACCAGTCAAAAACTTTGGACACGCCTTCTAATTCCATGTTTGTTGAGTGATTTGTTTTCAAGAGAAGACAAACCTATGAAATAACACATATGGCATGAGGTAATTGCATAACAACAACAGTTGTGTTATTTTAAGACACGAAGGTCAGCTGTTCCGGAACAGTTCTTGCAAGAACAGTATTGTCAAGTGCATTTGCAAAAATCATCAAGCACCATGATGAAACATGAAGACCTTCCCAGGAAAGTAAGACCAGAACTTTCCTCTGCTTCATTTATAGTTACCAGCCTCTGAAATCGGCAGTTAACAAACAGCATCTCGGATTAGAGCCGTTA
The DNA here is from genome assembly GCA_030522415.1 of Channallabes apus. Lineage (NCBI taxonomy): Eukaryota > Metazoa > Chordata > Actinopteri > Siluriformes > Clariidae > Channallabes > Channallabes apus. The sequence goes on from CM060121.1 coordinate 25,072,803, forward strand.
TGAAGGATTTATATAGCATAAGTAGCAGATACACCTCAATATCAACTGTTCAAAGGAGACTGTTAAGTGTTAAATATTAAGACTGTTAAATATTAAGTGCCATCAGTGTTTTACAATGTAGAAAGAAGTAAAAATCAGGAAAGACCATGGAATGAGAAGACATGTCCAAATTTTGACTGGTATTGTGTATGTATGTATGTGTGTGTGTATGTATGTATATATATATATATATATATATATATATATATATATATATATATATATATAGGGCTGCACAATATTAGGAGAATATGCAATATTTTGTTGAATATTGCGATAACGATATTTCTTGCGATATAACATTTCCCTAGAGAAATGCATTTATTATTATTATTATTAGCTATTTTTTAAAATTATTTATTTATATGTAATGATCATACTAAAATAAACAGGTAATAGATATTCGTCTGATGTAATAAAATCTAATTCAGGCTAAAAAGAAACTATATGTCAAGGAAGTTGCAAATATTTAGAATATAAAACATTATTATAACAGTTGACTTGAAAAATTTGCATTTCTTCTTAGATTTACGAGTGTGTTTTACAAATTATGCTCGTAATCCATGGTTCCATACACCGTGTTCCTAATTATTACGCAAATTATATATTTCCCTGATTTTCATAATTAGTCAATGCAAATGACAGTCAGTATAATTTTAAGTCATCAACCATTAGGGCAGTGGTTCTCAAACATTTTCTGTCATTCCCCACTTAAGGGGGTGAGCGAATTTTCAAGCCCCACTTGTCAACAAAATAATAACGAAATCGGCCAAGTTTACTGTTTATTGAAATATCAATTTCTAAACCAATAAGATCAAACATGTTCAAAATAGATAAAATACACGTGCAGATGTTATAAAAGGCTTACATTGTCACTTATCTTTGCATAATTGACCCCATGTTTATTAGCTGCTCAACAGTCATTTGTAGTTTTTTTGCACTGGCCAATTCTGTATGCAACTTTGAATGAAGCCATTTGTGCTTTGCTGTCCACTGATTCAGATTTTACCATGCGATTATCCTGCTGTCTGTATTCTGCCAGCTTTCTTTGAAAGAAGTCGAGTGGATTATTAACGTGACTGGAGTGTGTTGTCTCTAAGTGTCTTCCTAGTTTGTTGGGTCTCATGCGGTCTGCTGCCAGCGGTATAAGATAGGCTTCATTAGGGGTGGGTGATATAACCAAAATCTTCTATCACGTTAGAAGCAATTTTCTACCTCGATAACGATATATATCACAATATAGCAATTTGTATCTGAAAATGCATAAATAAAAATTCTAACAAAAACTTTTTTACATAATGTAATTTTATTTAAACTGTGAATTGCTGAGGTTTGCTGCATTTTTTTTTTTACTTTGGCCATAATCGTTTGGATGCTTGGATTTCAGATGATAGAAAAGGTTTGACGTGTTTCCACCGCTTGTTAAAACAGTGCACTTGCGTACCTTGCAAATCACGTTCGTCTCATTCGTATCACTTTTCTTATACCCAAACCAATTCCACACCACAGACGATGCACCTTTTTTCTTTACAATCTCCTTGTTGTCGGTTTCGTCACATGTAAGCAAACTCACAGCTGCTGCACCGTCTTCTTCCATTGTCGAAGTGTATGTGAAGCCAAACACATCAAAAGTGGGACGAAACCGTGGCACCCGATTGAACCAAATATCTGCACGGCCCAGTGGACAGCACAGCGCGACTATCTGAATAGCGCAGAGATGATCTGGTTTATTCGAGCAGCCCGGTGGATCGCGCAGCGCGGATTAACTTGAGCAGCACTGCTCGAATCACAAACCTGCGCGACCCACTGTTTTTTACATTTTTTTTTTTTTTTAAAACAATTTATTCAAAATGTCAGGACTATTTTGAAATATCAATTTCTAAACCAATAAGACTTGATCTTGACATATTTTATATTGTTTCCGCCTTTCCATGCCTGGTTTGTACGTCCGCATCCCAGCGGGGTAAAATGTAATTTGATGGTCGGCGCGGTCCATTTCTGTCAGAGTCGAGCAGCGCTGCTCAAGTTGGTCCGACGTTAAACCGTTATTGTTGCACTATGGTTCCACTTTTTCTCTCGGCCCCCAATTAATGTTATTTCAAATTTACTTGTATTAATGATCCATTTATTTGTGTGTGATTGTTTAGTTTTGAGTGTACGCTCTTCATTATCAATAAAGAAAAGCATGAATTAGAATAGGTACTTTCCTGTTATTTTCCACTAATTTCCTCCCGTTCATTGCGCCCCACCGGTCATGTCTGTATTCCCCACTAGTGGGGCCCCACACTTTGAGAACCACTGCATTAGGGAATACTTTGAATTTTATTGAACAAACCTCCTAATGATAATATTTATCGTTAATGATTAACAATATAAAAACAAAACTGAAAATGCACTGTTCCAAATTAACAGAGTTAAAATATTTTATAGGCTGTAAAGAACTGAAAATGGACTTTTGTTGAATTTGCAGCTTTAGGAGGTCATATTTACTGAAATCAAAAGCTATTTCAATCAAAAACATCCTAACAGGGTATGTTCCATCTTAACATAGGACCCCTTCTTTGATATCACCTTCACAATTCTTGCATCCATTGAACTTGAGTTTTTGGACAGTTTCTGCTTGGATTTCTTTGCGGGATGTCAGGATAGCCTCCCAGAGCTGCTGTTTTGAATCAAACTGCCTCCCACCCTCATAGATCTTTTGAGGATTCTCCAAAGGTTCTCAATGGGGTTGAGGTCAGGTGAGGATGGTGGCCACACCATGAGTTTCTCATCTTTTATTCCCATAGCAGCCAATGACACAGAGGTAATTCTTTCCAGCATGAGATGGTGTATTGTCGTGCATGAAGATGATTTTGTTACGGAAGGCACGGTTCTTCTTTTTGTACCATGGAAGAAAGTGGTCAGTCAATATACTTTGCAGAGGTCATTTTCACACCTTCAGGGACCCTAAAGTGGCCTACCAGCTCTCTCCCTATGATTCCGGCCCAAAACATGATTCCAGCTAGGGCTGCACGATATATCAAAAAATATCATTATCGTGATAATGGTATATAACCATATCGCAAAGAGTTGCGATAAATAATTTATGTGCCAAGCATTTGTGTGTCCAAATTTGACCAATCAGATGGGCCCTTACTATGTTTATACCCGCTTATATCTTTATATAATTAATTTATATCTTTATACTTAATTTCTTTATACTTTATACGTAGCGTGGACGGTAAACCCAAACGCGGAAGCAAGCGAGTAGGCAGGATAACCAAGCGAATTAGTTTAAGGACTCCTTGTTGACGTCGCAGCCTTGTTGGGACATGGTGGCCATCCACCAACCATCCACTCCATCCATCTGGACCATCCAGGGTTGCACGACACTAATCAGTAAACAAGACTTGTCTTCATGTATGCCTGGACCCACCAACCGTTTCTGCTTGTGAGCATTGATTAGGGGTGGCCAAATAGTAGGTTTATGCACAACTGCAAGTCTCTAAAGGATCCTACACCTTGAGGTTCGCAGGACTCCAGAGGCACCAGCAGCTTCAAACACCTGTTTGCTGCTTTGTAATGGCATTTCAGCAGCTGCTGTCTTAATCCGATGAATTTGTCTGGCAGAAACCTTCCTCATTCTGCCTTTATCTGCATGAACCTGTCTAAGCGTGATCATCATACTATGAAGACTTTTGTGGCTGATTCAGCGCACAAAGTTTTCATTAAATATCTAATGTTTTTATACCTTGTCCAAGGCATTGCAATATTTGACGCTTTCCGACAGCAGAGAGATCCTTTTTCTTTCCCATATTGCCATTTCAGGGAGTTTTTCCTTGCCACCGTTGCCGTCACCCTTGGCTTGCTCGTCAGAGACATTTCATTCATCATTCATTCATCTCATTATTATCTAGACACATTTTTCTCACACATACACACTTCCAAATATTTTCTTTCATTTTTGTGAAGCTGCTTTGAGACAATGACCATTATATAAATAAAATTGAATTTAATTGAATTGAATATTGCTTGAAACCTGTGGCCTGCTTAATAATGTGGAACAACCTTCTTCAGTACTTTACCTTTAATTGGGCTCATCTGGCAAACTAATTATCACACGTGTCTGAGATTCATTTCAGTGATCCAAAGAGCCCTGAGACACAACACCATCCATGAGTTTAATTTAAAAACTAAACATTTAATGTTTGACACTTACATCCAATTTGAATAATAATTTGGAACGCAGTGTATGTATGTACGTGTGTGTATGTGTGTGTGTGTGTGTATATATATATATATATATATATATATATATATATATATATATATATATAGTGGAACCTTGGATTACGAGCATGTTGTTGGTCTTTCGGCTGCTCCCGGCAAGGGGTCGCCACAGCGGACTATCCAGTCCGCACTACAAATTGGCACAGGTTTTATGCCGGATGCCCTTCTGGACGCAACCCTCCCATTTTATCCGGGCTAGGGACCGGCACTGCATCCAGTGGCTGGGTTGTGGGCACTGGCTGGGAATCGAACCCGGGCCTTCCGCATGGCAGGCGAAACACCTACACCACTGAGCCACCAGTGCCCTGGATTACGAGCATAATTTGTATATTTAAAAATGTATATATATATATATATATAACGTTTCAGTCTAAGAGACTACCAACTTTGAACATGCTGATTTGGCACTTTTTTCCATTCTTTCTTGCAAAAGTCCTCCATATGTGAGAGAGAAAAAAAATCTAAGTTGATCAAAGATCTTCTTTTGAAGCCATTACTTTGTTGTTTTTGATTTGTGCTTTGGGTTGTCATTAAACTCTAGTATGTGAACCTTTCTTCATATTCTGCTGTCTATACAGTGTGTGTGTGTATATATATATATATATACTATCTATCAACGTTGCTCAAATCCTCACACTTGCCCATTTTTCCTGCTTCTCCCTGTCAGTTGTCTTAATGTTTTGACTGATTGGTGTTTTAATTTTTTTTTTAGCTGATTGTTCTGATACTTTCTAAAAGCTTTTGTTTATAGCAACATCAATAACATTAATAAAAAAATACAACTTAAGAAGGTTAGAGACCAAACATTTGACTCAGGGATTCAGGAAGTACTGTAATGCTTTAATGGTGTAAAAATAAATGTTTTAAAATGATAACGATACACTAAAGATAAGCGTTGCTTTAGAAGTCGTTACCGTTATAAAAGGACAGTCATTGAAACTTAACAATGATGCAGTGAATGAGCCATTCAGACTCTTAGCAGCTTATAATGAAACAAAAGTCGTGCGTTGGGACATAACACGATTAAAATGAGACATTATCTCTCCGGTCAAGCTTACACTGATGTGATTCTCGATGGGGTTTACAGTGAAGCACAATGTTTTTATTCTACATTCTGTTATTAGCTACTGTAGATGTGCTGTCAGAGACACTTTCCTTCCTGTAGGCCTGGAGGTGTTTTTCAATGCCGCATTCACCACCTACAGATCAGCGTACATCATCCAGAGCCCCAGCGCACGTATTTATACACCCCTGTTAAAATCGCAGGGTTTTTACAAGGTAAAAGAATTACTCACCTTTAATGTGGGCAGCAGGCACGTGCAGAGGGGGGGGGGGGGGGGCGGAGGGTGCTTTTCCTCCAGGATGCCTCAAGAGCCCTTTTCTTGTTTTTTTTTTTTTTTTTTTTGTTGTAGTTGTTGATTTTTTTTTATGTGTATGTGTGTATGGAGCCCTGTCTTTGCCCCTCAACAATAAAATGTAACTATTAATCTTAGTTTTGCTAAATAAAAGGATCTGCCTTGCATCAGTCACATGACTGCCATTAACCAATGCTCGCCCTTGAGGGCAGTGCGCGCTCGTTACAAGCCGGGTACGAGCTCGCAAACGCGCATTTTCTGCAGGCTGGGAGGCGCGGAGCTGGAGGAGTTGTTGTTGTTAGTCTTTCGGAGCTGGAGGAGAAGCAGGCAAATTAACTGGAAGGTGCAGACTGTAAGAAAACAGTAAATAGGGTGTACAGCGCACACTATAGTCTATAACAACAAATGAATTGAAATAAATGAGCGTGCCGGTTGTGCAACAGCGCGACAAACATCACCTGTCCTTTTATGAACTGCACAAGTAGTGGTGGTCATTAACTGCTAGACAACTGGGTCAGGGGGTTACAGGGGGGTCTGTAGCTCTGTGTCCACCATTTTAGGGAACATGTTTAGTTTTAAAGTAAGTTTCAGGACTTTTCCCTTCTTTTCTGAAGGGCTTTTATTTCACTAAAAATGATCTAATATGGATATCCACATAATTCTGGATTATTATATTTATGATAAAAAAAAAAACAGTTTTTAAAGAAAAAATATATTAAGTAACAGATGATATTAGGTTTATATTTCAAATTAGATAAAATGCTGATTTTACAGCAGTAAAATTATTGTATCTCTACAGTTTAAACATTTAATAAGCACTGCATGTGCATGTTTGTGTATATGCGCATGTCTGCATGTTTTATGTGTATAGATTTTTTTGTTTTATTATTACTAATAATATATCTAATATTCCAGACATGCCTCATACGGAGAGGAGGAACAAACAGCTACAAAAGGAGCTGTGTGAGGCTCCTAAAGGCAATAATCCTTTTTTAACGTATCTTTATTTTAACTTTGAGCACCCGCCCCTTTAAACATCTCTGCACGGCCCTGGTGGGCAGCGAACTAAATCAAATGCCTCTTTTCCACTGCATAGAACGGCACGACACGGTTCACTTCAACTCACTTCGGCTCGGCTTAGTTCGGCTCGGTTTGCGCTTCCACTGCAGTTTAGTAACGCTTTCGAGTGGGCGGGATTATTCACGTGTCGTTTTAGTTGCGGTCCCTACCCTTTAACTAAAGCTTTGTTAAATTTTCTTCGTTAAATCTTCTTTTTCTTTTACAGGAAATAACATTTCAGACTAAGAGACTACCAACTTTGAACACGCTGATTTGGCACCTTTTTTCCATTCTTTCCTGCAAAAGTCCTCCATATATGAGAGAGAGAAAAATATAAGTTGATCAAAGATCTTCTTTTGAAGCCATTACTTTGTTGTTTTTGATTTGTCCTTTGGGTTGTCATTAAACTCTAGTATGTGAACCTTTCTTCATATTCTGCTGTCTAACAGAGGCCTGCAGGTTTTTGTGCCTCAGTAGAGCGCCAGTTTGAGCTGAAGAAAAACAGATCCCTAGTAAGATACTGCCACCACCGTGCTTCCCCTGTGGTCAGGTATGGTGTGCTTTGAGTGATAAGCTGTCTTGTTTTTGCTCCAACCATGTCTTTTTGTAATATTCAGAAAATGTTCTGCCTTCATTTGTTTCATCAGACTAACCCATGGTTTGGCAAAATGTGTGCAGACTTTAATGTTAAGGTTTTTATTTGCCTTCTGGGGGGGGGGGGCTACTCACAAGCCAACCTACCCAACAGCTCAGACATGTGAACAATACAGGAGTTTGTTCTCATTTAGATGCAGCAACTCATCAGATATTCCTCAAGTTTGCTTAAAGTTGCTGTAGCCATCTTGGAAGCCTCACAGGAAAGATTTTATCCTCTCCTCGTGTCCACTTTTTAATGATGGCCTTTCATGTGCTTCCAAAGTACTGATCTGAACTTTCATACCTCTTTATCTCCTGATTGATATCGTTCAACCGGGAGATCTTGTAAACCTCACAAACAATTTACCAACCATCGAGATGTCAAGAAACTCCTACAGAATGAAAAATAAATAAAAAATAAAACTACATTAAGTATGTCGGCACATACTGCGATTGTAAGTTAAAATAGTAATAGAATGTAACTATTAAAAATTTTTTAAATTAAAAATCCGTAAACAAATATATTATATATAATATATTTATATAATATTATATAAAATATTTTTAATTATTAACAATCCAAGTGGCGCAGTGGTAAAGTGCTCGCTCTCAGGGGGAGGCGTGAGAGGTACTTGGTATCCAACATTAATCACGGCTCTACAGCCAATCAGGGGCGTCTGCGAGCTCACGCAGGCGGAAGGTGCGGATACCGCTGTCCTCCGAGTGTGTTACGCCGCCCCGAACGGTGCGTGAGCGAGCAGTTCAAAAAGATGCGGTCGGCTCGCGTCACATGGTTCGGAGGAAACACTTACATTTTTTCTCTGATTAATTGTTTAGCACTACATTATGATGAGTATGAGGATTACATTTGAGCTGGAGTCTAAATGTGATCGGGAAACTCCCGATCACATGCACATGCTCCATTACAAAGGGGGGTGTATAGTTTTGCAACCAGTTTATACAATCAATCACCCTTTCTTTTACTCACTCACTCACTCTGGGTACCAATGCATCACTCACCCTTGACTGGGTGCCAATTAGTGATGGGAAGATCAAATCATTTTAGTGACTCGGTTCTTTGAATCTCGTTCATCAAAATGAACAAATCTTTTTTTTTGAGTCATTTAGTTCATTTTGTTCTTTTGATCAGAAATAAAATAAAATGTCTACATACAGAAATGTTGGCGATAGTTCCAGTAATGAAAATATTAAAATGCAGCTAAGGACATATTATAATAAACAGAATGAGCAGCTCACCTCTCATATCTTCCAGTCTGAGTCGTTCGTTCTTTTGAATCTATTGCACCGCATAGCCTCTATGGGAGTCACGTAACAAACGAATGAACAACTCGGGGTAGAAGAGTCATTGAGAAAGAATCACTCAATTCTGTTTCCTGTACATAACCTACGTAGGTTTTGCGATGATTTGCACATGCGCGCCCAGTAGAAAACTCTCGGAGACTACTCGTTCTTCTGAGTAACGTTCATGAACGACCCATCACTAGTGCCAACACTCACACACTACAGGCGATTTGGAAAAGCCAGTTAGACTAACCTGAATGTCTTTGGAATGTGTGAGGAAACCGGAGTTCCCAGATGAAACCCAACAAGCACGGGGAGAACATGCGAACTCCGCGCACACAAACCCCTCGGGACGGGATTCGAACCCCGATCCTGGAGCTGCGAGGCCACAGTGCTAACCTCTACACGACCGTGCTGCCATAAATCAAGCATCTGTTTTTATTTGCTCTCCTAATACTTAGCTTCTATTAATTAATGGATGTATTTACTTCATTTAATAGACTCGAATTGTCTTGGTTGCTATATTTCAATCAAAGTGGGGGAAAAAAAAGGTTCTGGCAACAGCCTAGCAATTTTAACCAGGGGTGTGTATACTTGTTATATCCACTCTGTATGTGTTACTTTTCCATTTTCAATTGATCAGAGCATTCAGCGTTTTAAAACCACATTAAGTGAAGATTAATCATGCTGTTTGTATTACCCATCCGGCACCCTCTTCAGCAGCCTTTAATGAAATAAAAGCTGTGCATTAGACCGTAACCGAATGAACCATGGCCAAGCTTTCAGCTGTGTGACTCCCAAGGGAGTGTGTACTGAAGCTTTTTATATCTCATTACGCTCCTGCGTGTGCCGTCAGTAACACGATGCTCTCTGTGGCGCTGGAATCCGCTCCGAGTCGTGCGTTTCGATCGCCACTAATTGCTGCAGCTTTATTTCTTTAGGCCACGTCGAATCAGACTTGTCAGTTTCCTGAGTTCAGCAGAGAGGCACGAGGATGCTAGAATATTAGCTTCAGGAGGAGCTTAGAAGAATCGTGCGTCTTTTGCGTCGTCGGCGACTTTGTGTATTGTGCAACGTGCAGGTTGTGATCAAACCGTGTTGAATAAAAGCCAGCGTCGAGAGGAATAAAGCAATGCAGTGACTGGAGGTCGCTCGAGCCGGCGGGTCACTAAACACCTCACCTTTCTGAGTAACGCGGGAGTGAAAAATAGCAGAACGTCAGTAAACAAATAAAAATTTTTTTTTTATAATATTAATAAAATAAAATCAATATTGGATTTTAGATATTAGAATATATATATATTTTTAAAGGCATGTGTTAATTACGAGATTACTATTTTTTTTTTTTTTTTTTTTTTGTGTTAGTTTTCTTACTTCCTCGCAGATTTTCCAAGAATAAAATGATTCGATTGATGTCGTTTATTCGCTTTATAAATATATAGAACAGTGACTTAAAAGTAAAACGTTTAGTAGTTCTGTAATCACAGATTAAAATATTCCTGTGTGTGTATATGGAACAAGGTGTGTGTGTGTTTAAGGGTTTTAGTTTTCTCTACTCAGCTCCTTTGTGGTTTTAATTTAAGTTGCTCACACATGCTCCCACACAGAAGTGAAACGGTTGCGGTCAGGAGTGTGTGTGTGCGCGTACGAGTGTGTGTGTGTGTGTGTGTGCATGCGTATATGTGTGTCGGTAGTAGTGAGATTTCTAGATCTCTGCACCTTAACCAGACAACAGTTTCGTTTATCTCTCCCACACACCGTAGTGGATGCTGAAAAAACGCCGACTTACCTTTTCTAGACGGATACGCAGATACGAAAGAGCCGCCAATCTCGGCGCTGAGAGGTCAGTTCGGCTAGAAAAGGTAACGTCAATTCATCTGTACGTAATTGAACGATACGCGGAGTATACCCTGGTCTTTGCGAGAATGCCCGTGTTGTTTCATATCCTGTTTCACGTTCATCTGTTTCATCTCCTTAGCGACGGTTTGCTAAGTTAAGTGTTTATCATGACGCTTTTGTTCAAGTGTGGAATTTTTAGCATGAAATAAAATTAAACTGAGTTTCTGTTTTTTTTTGTCTCCTTTTCCTTCCTTCTGTTTTTTTTATTTTTAGGCAGCGTGTGGTACAACGCTTCTGAAACAGACCTGGCGGGTTGCTACGACCACAAGAGGTTAATCTCGGCGCACAACTAGTCGTTTTTCTGCTGATTCAGACGTTTTTAACGACCCTTTCCATCACCTGGAGGCTTAGAGACGCTTTTGATCCAAACGGCAGCCACTTCGGTTATTTTCGCTGCAAATAAAGTGGGAACCCTGCGACGTCTTCCATTTCGTGCGTCTGATGTGGGGGGGTCATGGAGGCTAGGTTCGGTTTGGGCTGAGGCATCTTGCTCTCTTCTCCCCTCGAGGGAGGGGTAGGAGATTTGGTTCTTGCCCGGGTCCGTAGCCAACAGCCGCAGTTTCCCTTATTATTAAGCGATCTGCACAAACACAGACTAATCTGTACACAAATGAAGTCGCGCCGACTCTGAAAAGAAGAGACGATGTCACAGGAGGAGGGGCCGAGAACGCATTCCACGCAGACCTACTACCATCATACGTCTCTAGCAGAGAGCGACTTATCACCAAAGCTTTACAGGCAGGAGGGAGTGTCCAAGCCCTATTCAGTGCTGGTTGACAACAAGATGCCTGCCAAAGCGCTGGCTCCCGAACTCGAGCCCAGTCCGGCCCCTCTTCAGCATTACTACAAAGAAGCGTCCGGAAAGGCTGGAGCCGATGGAGCGGCGAAGACCAAAAACGACGAGACGTCTGACGACACCGAGGAGGAAGATGAGGAAGAGGAGGAGGAGGAGGAGTTCAAGCGGGCGCAGATCATCGTTGAGGTGAACCTGAACAATCAGACTCTGCATGTGTCCAAAGGTGACAAAAGTGACAGTGAAGAAGAGGAGGAGGAGGAGGAAGAGGAAGATGATGAGGAAGATGATAGTATGGAAGAAGAAGACGACAGTGCCGAGGAGGACCCCGACGATGAGGAAGAAGAGGAAAACGAGACCCGGAGGACGAGATCCAAGCGGGCACGCACGAAGAGCCACCGCGTCGCCATGGCGTCCACGGGGTCCATCGGAGTAACCACGAGGGGGCGGAGGAAGAGCAGCGAAGCCCCGCCGCAGAAGCGCAGGTCCGTGCGGGACAGGAGGAGCTCCGGGCCGTCTGCTTCGGGAGGAGGCCGGGAGGGCGAGGAACGCGGAACGCTGGCGTGCGAGAAATGCCCGCGTGTGTTCAACACGCGCTGGTACCTGGAGAAGCACATGAACGTCACGCACAGGCGCATGCAGATCTGCGACAAGTGCGGCAAGAAGTTCGTGCTGGAGAGCGAGCTGGCCCTGCACCAGCAGACGGACTGTGAGAAGAACATCCAGGTGAGAGGATTTAAAAAAAATACAAATAAAAAAAAAAAACACCTGAATATATTCCTCACATGCAACTGCACAATGCTGTCCGAAAAACGTGCTTATTAAAATATTATATCATAAATATTTGATATTTATGATTTAAATCCTAAGGTCTTACACATTCCTATGTTACCCACAATGCCGTTTGACTACCTGCTGATAGTGGCGCGGGTGCGAATCATCACGTTTCATTTCTAAACAAAGACGGTGATGCAGCAGAGCTTTATTCCTAAGGCCAGTCCAAGTCATTCACTTCCTCATCTGTACACACTGCTCATCACGACCGATCAGCTTCCAGAGCGTCAACATTCACGCTAATACCGCCAGCATCACGCTGCTCATTTCCCAGGAGATTCCGATCATTATTCTGTAGTTCTCAGATTTATTTATTTTCTATTAAATTCCATATACATTTTAATTGTCCTAGCAGTGTGAAACCTCTAACATCAGAGCAGCAGACAACCTTTAACCTCTAAGAGGAATAAGTAATTGATCCAAAGAATCGTAGACATTTAAACATATTTAATTTGTTTCAGGGTAGATCAGGCTAATCTTCATTAAAAAAAAAAATTCTAATTTGTTTTCTTTTGAAAATAGTCATTTTTCTATAATGGATGTAGATTGATGGAACCGTATAAATTTTTTCTTTTTTCGATAAAATAAACAGAAAATTGGGTTAAATAAATGCAGAGGTGATTTCTTATGCTGCCAGCAGAGGGAGGCAAAGAGTCAAATACAGACAGACAAAGCCAAGACAGCAGCATTCAGGATGTAAAAATATATATTATTTTATCGTCCGCAATGAATGAAATGTTTTTCATTAGATGTTCGCTAAATTGCTGTGTGTGTGTGTTTTGCTCCTCAGTGTGTGTCATGTAATAAATCCTTCAAAAAGCTCTGGTCGCTTCACGAGCACATTAAGATTGTCCACGGGTATGCCGAGAAGAAATTTGCCTGCGAGATATGCGAAAAGAAGTTTTACACCATGGCTCATGTCCGCAAGCACATGGTCGGTGAGTAAGAAAAACAAATTTATATATATATATATGTATATATATACCCCCTTCACATCAAACACCCACAGAGTGTGGTATTGTCACTCATCGTGTGGGGACTCATGAGTAAAGTTTGAAATGAACAATCACTCGCCACTGTGGTTTGATGCTTTCAGTCAAAGGGTAAATTCTTAGAAATTATATATTATATATAAATTATACAGCCCAAAAAACAATCCTTCATTTATTAATTATTCATTTATGAATTATGGTTGTTAATACTTGGATACTTTTCAAGGGTAGCCGAGGGTAGTGTTGTCTAAAAACAAAAGCGAGGTCCTAAAGCTAACAGGTTTGATGGTTTTTTTTTTTTTGTTGTTGTTTTGTTTTTTTGGTTTTGTCCCACTTTTTTTTTTTTTTTTTTTTTAAGTTGTCTCTGCATTTTTTTTTTTTTTTTTTGACTGAATTCTGGATATAATTTAATTTTCCTGCCCGTAGTTTACTTTGACTCCCCAGTTATTTATTTATATATATATATATATATATATATATATATATATATATATATACCAAGCCATAATGGATATATTTTTATTTATGTTTCAATCATGCCTAGCATGTCTTCCTTGACTGATGTTGTCTAAGCAGCTAATTGAACAACCGCTGTGAGGAGGGAAAGAAAAAGAACAAGAAGAAGAAAAAAAAAAACGCACTGGAGAAGGAAGTCGGCAAACATTACATCATCGGGTTGAATAAACCAATCAACGATCTCTTAATATTCAGTTACATCGATGCTTCTTGCAATTTCCTCAAATATTAATCTGATCACCGTTCATTATTGCCACACCAGAGAACATTACACATACAGTACATCAGCTAGAATTACTCAAATAACATCTATCACTGAATACATTAACATTACACACACGACTCAGCTGTCAACGCAGAAGTACATTGTCATTCTGGGCCAACTACGATTTACCATCACATGCACACTCATTGTGACAGATTCTGCACATCACACTCTTCATGTGTTGAGCTTTTTCTTCATGGATGAATTATTTTAAATTCAAATCAAATAAAAAAAATTTCTAATAAAATATTTTTTTTGTCATATACACAGTACAATATGCAGTGAAATGCTTAAATCACCGCCCTTGACCTTAAAAATAAAAGATTATTAATAGGAAATAAATATGAATAAAAAAAAAACAAGAAAATAGAAAATAAATTTTAATTTAGTGATAAATTTTTTTTCCTATAACTGAATCACACCCACATCTGAGAGAGGCTTTTTTTTCCGCAGGAAAACTGGAATACATCAACTCGAGATTTATACATCTGTGATCTGTGAGATCAGGCAGATTTCAGCATTATACATATACGTCTTCTTTAGACTTTAGGAGTGCTCCTGTTACACAGCAGTTACCCGGGTGCGCAGAACAGAAAACATGCAACATGCCGTATTTTAGGAATTTTTAACAATTGAAATCGATTTTGCCATTTTTTCACAATCGATTGCATGAAATGCGCAGGAAATCAATGATCATCAGGTATAATCAGCAATTATCCCATCAGTTCAATACAATAATTAAAAAAAACTTTATCTTTATGGGGCAATTTCAGGCACATAAAAAAGCCAACAGTACAAATACCAAATAAAATACCATGGATAAAATGCAACTGTTGTAATGATTATTAAATTGATTTAATCTGTTAGTGCAAAAACCCTGAATAAATATCTGTATAAAATATGTTTAAATAAATAATAATCTATATAAACTGTGAAACAAAAATAAGAAGAAGAACATGCACCTGTTCAATGTAATCGTCATCTCATAGTGAACCGTAAATAAGCTTCATCAATTTAGTCTGTAATCAGATATCGACTAGTTTTTCTAAACCCAGTTTGCTTCCACTAGTGTTGAATCTGCCTGTAAAAAGCACCAGGAGATTTCTCCAAGGCAAAGAAAGATGGTTAAAAACGCTGCTCATGTTGTACAGTATCAGCAGAGTAATGAAAATGCCGTCTGCCCTCTTCTACATACATGATCTCGTACATGCCTGTGATTGGTCAGTGCTGCCGTGACCGATTAAAAAAAATTTTTTAATTAAATAATAAAAAAAAAAAAAAAGTTAAAGGTAAATGGATTTGAACTCCCAAACTCCTTACAATGAGGTAAAACCGTTTGAGGATAACCAGATGAGTACAGAAGGAGAAGAGTAAAATCGAAATCACCATGATGACAGAAGTTAAAGGGTGAAGGATGATACTGATGGAATAAAACAGTATTAGACATTTACAGAGTATTGACACATATTTCTTGAAATATTACATTCCTTAAAAGCTGCAGATGTCTTAACATGTCTCTGTTTTTGTCTCTCATCCGTCCAGCTCACACTAAGGACATGCCGTTTACCTGTGAAACCTGCGGAAAGTCCTTCAAGCGCAGCATGTCTCTAAAGGTGCACTCGCTTCAGCATTCGGGGGAGAAGCCCTTCCGCTGTGAGGTACACAAACACACGCATCACATACATACACACACACACACACACACACACACACACACACACACACACAGAAAGGAAAGCTGCAAGCTTATACGCTTTGGCGGCTGTTTGTGTGTTTGCCTTACCTCCATCTGAGGTCTAATGAATGGGTGTGCGTGTGTGCGTGTGTGCGTGTGTGCGTGTGTGCGTGTGTGCGTGTGTGTGTGTGTGTGTGTGTTTAGAGGACACCTGCCAAGCGTTTTTGACCAACATGAAAACAGCCCTGTTTATTTACTGCACTCCAAACCCTATAGTTTTTTTTATTTATTGGAGGTCTGTGTTTGTGTCGGTTACACACGTTGCACTTTACCGGTTACACGTCGTCGTGCACATTACAGCCAAATAAAGATTAATATTTGTTAAACCTGTTGGCTGTAGTGTTGGCTACGGGCAAGGTTTCGGCTATCGCTAATATACAGGGGAATTCAGAAATATTTGGCACCCATCACAAATTAAATACAGATCTTCCAAGCCTGCAGCTTTAATTTAATGCAGGATATTTAAAGCCGAGTTTCCTCTGCAGTGGTAATTTTCCTACAGAACGCTGATTTTAAACATTTTCAGACCTGGGTTTGGCTACTATACAGCGCACTGCGGAATTATTACCATCCTTTGTGAATATGAGCAAAAGATTTTGTTAATAAAAGTTCATATTAATGCTATATTCAATATTTTAGGCAGTGCTTGTTTTTCCTACAATATACTTAGGATTAAAAATTGTCACCACCTCATAGTTAATACTGGTTTTCAGTACGTCCAGCATCTTCACTTCACAGTGCAGGACAAAATAAAAGAAATGAATAAAATAAGAATAATTTGGACTTTTCAAGCAGGTTTTATTTCACTCTGTGGATCAGATGTGCTTAATAGTTTAACTGCCTATGTATATACACTAAATCCCCCCTTTTTTTTTTTTTTTCCTTTTTTCTTTTTTTTTCTTCTATTTTTGTGTGTCCACGTGTCATTGGGCAACAGATTCTCCCCACACTGGAGATATATCCATCATTTCTATGGCAGTTACGTAAGGGGGTCAGGTTGCTCTCGCAATGTCTGTCATTCACACACTCCAGACAATTGGGGATCATCAGTTAACCTAATCTTTGGACTGTGTTAAGAAACCCACCAAGCACTGGGAGAACATGCAAACAGACCTCTGGTGTTGATTGGTCTAAGCTATATATATACACACACACAGTTGTATATATAAATGTGTGTGTGTGTGTGTGTGTGTGTATACAGTATATCTGTGTGTGTGTGGAGAGAGAGAGGTAGGTGTATGGATATAGGTCTGTTTTTTTTTTTTTTTTTTTTTGTGTGTGTGTTTCGATAACCTATTATTGTCCTACCTATAGAGAAATTCACATAGTTACAGCAGCAACAGAGAAGAAGGAAAAGAAAAAAGGTCCTAGCCTTCACATGTTGTATAACTTCTACTACTACAACTACTTCTACTAATATTAAATAGGGTGTTATTTTGATCAGTATTTAAATAATATTTGGATTTTTTTTCTCTTTTAAAGGGTGCCAATACTTCCAATCTTTATAAACCACTGCCTATTGATTAGTATTGTGTTGTCTAAATAAAGTGATTGTACTCCAAATTGGGTTGTTGCTCGTCTGTTTGCTGTAGGTAATTATATTTGATTAACCATCCAGGCTTTAATTGAGCAACGTTCACGGTGCTGTGAATCAGTAACAGAAGGGATGGTTCATTTGGCTCTTGGTTGAGAGAGCATGTCTGCTGGGTCAACCATTTATTTTTATATATATATATGCCTGTGAGCAGCCCCTCCTGGCCTCGTGGCACTTTCCAACGCTCCAGTGGGTGTGGGGCCCACAGGGTGGTCTGGGTGGAGCTGCTTTTTAGTCAAAAGTACCTTGAAAGAGGATGTGGGTGTGTTTCACTCAGCCAGGGTTGGGCTGGTTCATGTAAAAATAACTTGGGTAATGACAGGCTTATGAGATGTAATAACATGTTATATCCCTTTTATTACAAAGTTCCCTTCCTATGTTCCAGCTACAACTACTGCTTTCACCCACACTGTCTATTCTCGTGTGTGTGCGCAGAACTGTGACGAGCGTTTCCAGTATAAGTATCAGCTGCGGTCTCACATGAGCATCCACATTGGACACAAGCAGTTCATGTGCCAGTGGTGCGGCAAAGACTTCAACATGAAACAGTATTTCGATGAGCATATGAAGACGCACACAGGTGAGACGCACAAACAGGCATATAGGGAAGCCGACATACTGTGGAGAGTACATGCGTACACTAAGCACAGGCTTTAATCTGCACATTTACATACAGTAATCCCATGCATGCATGTATATGGTTACTATATACTTAACTTTAAAAGGTGAAGTGAGTAACATCGTGTCTGGTGACACATTATGCAGATAATGTGTCACTTGGCAAACTAAGCTAACCTTCGCTCTCCATGCACATTCTTTTTTCTTTTTGAGAATTTTTGTGTCTCAAAAACATGGAACATGCCCCAGAGTTTCTCATAAATGTCCTTTAATATTGCGCGCTTCCATGTTACACACCCAAAAACATTCCTTTCTGGTTGCCTTGACACCAGGATTGCTACTGCTACTCGCAGATCCTCCTGTCTTGTGGAGAAATTCATCCCTAATTCAAATATAATGGATATTTTTTTTATGTTTCTTTTTATGTAGTATCAGTTTTCAACAGCCTCATTTATATTCTTATATTAAGTGCATATACGAGTGGCGCAGTGGTAAAGTGCTCACCCTATGAGTTTTCATGGTAGAGTGAAACCATCTCCAGACACCGGACTCGGAGACACATGGGTTATCCTTTATCAGAAGTGAATCTTCGTCCTCGAAGACGTTTAATGAATAAACCTTTCAGGTGACCAAATATGTGATCGTCCAGTGGAGCAAGATCAGGACTATAGGGAGGATGTTTTAATACCTCAAAACAGTTCTTGCAGAGTGTCGACAGTGTGGGCAGAAGTGGCCGAACGGGCATCGTCATGCAAGCTCACAGCACCTTGGATAGCAGTCTTCTGTGTTTAACCCAAAGTTTAGGCTTCTGTTCTTCAATAAGCATCTGACTGTAACAAGCCCTGTTGGTTGTTGAACCTTTTTCCTGATATTGTTTCAGTACTGGCTGTTGAGAATCCCATAAAACTGTCAACATCAATTTTCCAACTGATGGATGACTTTTTCTTGGGAGCCAATTGAGGATTTTTTTTTTCCATACACTGCCATTTATTCATAGTCTCATAGTGAATAATCCATGTTTCGTCCCAAGTGATGGCTCTCTTTAAGAAACTTTCAACTTTCTTATGGTTTCGGTCCAAATTTAGTTTGCAGATATCCAAACATATCTGTTCATGGTCTTCTGTGAGTTGTTTCAGTATTAGGTACAACCTCAAAGCACAAAAAAAACCTAATCGCTGGCAAGCTGCTCTTCTTTTGTGCAAATCACAAGTGGGATGTCCAATTTTTGTCTCGCACAGCAGTTACAGATGAACTGATGTAACACGTTCACACTGGGGAGACAGAGGCCTGTAACTGGGGAGACAGAGGCCTTGAACGGGAAAGTGCTGATGAGACAACGGGAGTTTTAATATAAAAGGCAATACTGATTATCTTTGACTCGCCCTCGTAGTATACACTATGTGAATATTTGATCATTTATGCTCATCATTAAAATGAGTCATATATTGATTAAGTCAAGGTCTCTTAAGGTCTGACAAACCTTACAACAACATTTTACTTTAAGAAATGGTTGACTGTAAAACCGATCAGAGCATTTAATCATCCAAAGAACACTTGCGGAATGCGTGTAGAGTTAAGAGAGCATCACCGAGTACCCGTAGAATTTATTATTTTTTTTATATGAGTTAGGTTGAAACTTGAGGCACTCATTTTGATATGCATTGATCACCCACTTAATAACACTTAGCACAAGCGCCAGGCGAATTGATTAGCATTGCTCACGGAGCACCTGAGGTTATTTTGTGCCTGTGGGGTCTGACGTTTAGTCTGATGACCCACAGAAAAGTCAATGCTGGCCACGATAGAAAGGTATCAGAACGTCCAGTGAGCGCATCACAGCCTGCCGTATATGCAAGGAGTTCAAGGTTGTTGATCCAGCCTTCAAAATCGACGGGCCTTAATCCGACCGAGCTCCCAACGAATGCCTGCCAGACACAACAGCACACCCCGCAGGTCTTGTAGAGTCATGCGCCAGTGTACAGAGCTGCCCTGGTGGCACAAGGCAAACCCACGTAATACTGGGCATAATGTTTTGGGTTTTAATGTCGTGGTGTATTCTGCATTCCCAAATGTTCTTGGTAAAGTTTTAAACTTTTGTATAATTCATGAAAACTCAAACCCTCTTGCTTCGTTGTTCGTTGCAGGTGAGAAGCCGTTCATCTGCGAGATCTGTGGGAAGAGTTTCACCAGTCGGCCCAACATGAAGCGTCACCGGCGCACGCACACCGGAGAGAAGCCGTACCCGTGCGAAGTGTGCGGTCAGCGTTTCCGCTTCTCCAACATGCTCAAGGCGCACCGAGAGAAGTGCTTCCGGGTCACGAGCCCCATGACGCAACAGTCAGCCAGCATGCCTATCTCTGTCCATCTCACCGGCCACACCCCTTCTTCCTCCGGCCACACCTCCAGCTCACCGCTGCCCTCTCAAGGCACATCCACCGCAGCAGCAGCCATGGGCCCAGGAATGATCTCTCCCGGAATCGGACATGGGTTTTCCCATTTGCACATGCAGGCCACGCCCACGCAGCACCACCAGACCCATTTGCATCACCCCGGGCACGCCCCTATGACGAGCCACGCCTCTTCGCACCAGTCCGTGCCGCCCTCTCTCCTGCCGTCCCCCCCTGCGCTTTTTAAAAGCGAGCCGATCAACCACTGCGCCCACGAGGACGCGTACCTGCGGCCAGGCTCCGCACAGCAGCATTAAGAACTAAGCAAACTGATTGTAATCACACACACACACACACACACACAGAAACAGAAAGTGTGTTGGGGGGGGGGATGAGAAAAGCTCAGCGAAAGAACATTTGTGTGTGTGTGTGCGTGGTATAGAGAGGCATATATGTAAGTGCTGACTGTGCATTTCCTTGCTCTGAAGCGGGTCATGTGATCAGAGAGGAAGTCCAAGCCGGGTGACCTCAGTGAACCGTCTTTCAAATAATAATAATAATAATAATAATAGCATTATTTTACAGTTCATCGACAGATAAGGAAAAAGGAAAAAAAAAAATCCACTTATTCACAAAGACAGTAACATGCCACTGGACACACTCTGTCTCTCACGCATTCTGTATCTGTCCTTTTGTCACTTTGTCTCCATGTCTCGCTCCGCTTACTCTCACCGTCAATCCCTGTGTCTCTAGTCTCTCCCACACACACACACACACACACACACACACACTCTTTGTACAACTTATTAGCTGACTCCTGTCTCTTCCTGTCGCATTTTATCCCGTCTGTCTCTCGCTCATCTCATTCTGTCTCAGTCTGTCTTTTAGTCTTTTGTAACGTATCCAGCTGCTGCTGCCAGGGTTCTACGGGTTCAACACAATCAGTTGTTTTTAAAAAAAAAAAAAAAAGCTCTAAATTCACTTTTGAATAATGCAGTCTAGCCTTCTCTATATGAAAGTACACATTTGGCATAAACGCGTGTGTGTGTGTGTGTGTGTGTTTGCACATGTGTAGTCACACATGCAGACTGTCTGGCACTTAAATTCATAGATAATGTAACGCACTCACATACGCTTGTTTTATTGTTGTCAAATTTATTGTGAGGTATTGAATCCTTTTTTTTTTTTTTTTTTTTTTTGGGGTGGGGGGGGGCGCAGGCGATGGCTTTTGGAGTGTATGCTCTGGACGAGGACTTTTGGATGTATTTAGACAAAAAAACGTTTTAAGATAAAAGTGACTGTTGAAAGATGATTGTGTGTCATAAGGGACTTTAAAAGAAGAAAAGAAAACGCCATAATTCATTAATTACGTTCTGTATGATCTAACTTGCTTATCACATATTCTTATTTGCAAACATTACTGTTTTTAAGAGGAATTTTTTTGTGTGTGTGTGTATGTATGTATTAATAGGCTTAAAAAGAGGTTTATTTGTATTTGATTATCCGGATGAATGTGTGGTTCGGGCGCTGTAGTGTGCAGCAGTGAGTGTGTGACGTGAACTGTCATTACACCTCGGGTGGTGCTGGCCATGAAAGCTGCTTCTCTGTCTTTTACATGACGATCCATCATGTATGTGTGTGTGTGTGTGTGTGTGTGTGTGTGTTCAAAGTCTATTTTGTTTATCTGTTCTCTGCACTTTACTGCTGCATTACAGATTTGAAATGAAACTGACAAGACTTTGTAAATTATGTTTAGCAAGTTCGAGTGTGTGTGTGTGTGTGAGAGAGAGAGAGAGATGATAAGCTTTTGGAAAAGGAGGAATCATGTTTTTAACTATCGGAGCTTCATTTATTTGATCCTTCATGAGGAGATGTTTGTCAGTCAAGTCGAACCTTTCTGTTTTCCGATGTTTTCTTTTGGTTGATAGAATGCACTTTCTACGTGAACATTTCAAGCGAAGAAATGATGTTCTAATGAAACTATACTCTGGAGCGATTTAAAGCCGTGGAGACAACCCTCCTCCGTTTCCACAACTGGAGTGTAGCAGCAGCGTGTGATTGTATCACTGTACGGTACTCAGATGTGTGGCTTTGCCAATATCCAACTGCTTTTTTTTTTTTTTTTGCTTGTGTATTGAAAGGTATGACAGACGTGTATTACTCACAGGCCTTTTTTTTTTTTATAATGCTCATTTAACATACTTTCTGATAACTTTAGGAAGTAAAACAAAATCAGTAGCCACATTTATAACGTTGTTAGTCCTCATTTATTTGAAATGACTTTTGTTTGAAGTTTGTCTTATATTTAGGATATGCTGGTGTTGTGGTTCTCATCAGTCCCGCTCCTGTTTGTCTCACTTTTGACCCCTTTGACCGTGTTCTGTCTAGTCCACAGACGCACCGCTCTTGCACGTGATTGTGGCAAGGACTGAGTAGATCAGCAAAATATTACTTCCTTCAAAGAATTTTTAGTTTGACTTCTCACATAGTCTGAATCCAGCAAACGCACATGAGGTAAGTGATTAAAAGCAGCAGTATTCTGTAATACTGAACTGTAGATTGACATACAGTGTACGTGTTATTTTAAATCAATGTCAGATGAGAACAGATACAAATTGCATTAGTTATTTTCTAAAATATGGTTTGCTCAAAGGAAAATAAGATGACTAGTTTGCCTACTCGTTATGGAAAAGGTGCCCGTAATAATTGCACAAGCATCAATAAATGTTAGCACAGCACTCAATATCTGTATGAACTAAACATATGTCCCCCTTCCTCTCTGTTCCCACTGTCCAGTCAGCTCTCCTTTATACACCAACAACCAGTGAGAGTGAAGGTTAAATCATGCCCTCTGTGAAACACATTAAGCCAGCCACCCATGTGTTTTTTAACTACTGTTTAGCTGCATCACATGGCAGCGTTGCACACTCGGAGGAAAAGGTATACACACCGAGATGGTACATGGTGACGTGAAACTACGTTCCTACAGATTTGTGGTGCTAAATAATAATACGGTTTTGTCAGGTTACTCTTAAAGACTTTTCACCTCCTGTCATGAGCCACCATCAAATGTTTTGACCTTTTTTCTTAAACTGCGACTCGTTCTTTTTTTCCCCTCAAAATTCAGACTTAAATCTCAGAATTCTGACTTTTTCTCTCAGTTCTGACAATGGAAAGGGAAAAAAAATCAGAATTCTGACTTTGATCTCCTAATTTTGACTTTTTCAAATTTCAGAATTTTTTCTCTAAATTCTGACTTTAATCTTAGAATTCTGATGTTTTCCCACAATTCTAACATTAAAAAGAGGGGGGGGAGGACAAATTCTGACTTTGATCTCATAATTCTGACTTTCTCAAAATTCTGATTTTTTTTTCTCTCTAAATTCTGACTTTAATCTTAGAATTTGGACGGTTTCTCACAATTCTGACATTAAAAAGAAAAAAAATAGAATTCTGACTTTAATTATTTACTAAATATTTACAGTTGAATTTGTGTATTGCTGCTGTATGCATGGTACAACCCCTCCGTTTTTTTTTTTGTGGTTAAAAACACTCAGTGCAATGTTGTAATAAACAATGATGATGCAGCTTAAAACAAATCAGCCAAGCCGAGAAATACTGCTGTCTAAAGAAAGTGTGCCTGTTTATGGGCTAGACTGAAGAAGTGAAAAGTACAATTCAGTAGGTCTTCAGCAGGTTTACAAAACGCTTATTGTGAAAGTGGGTCAAAGGACGGTACACAAGTTGCATCTAAGTGCCTTTTCTTATAGATTGTGTAATCTTTACACGGTGAGTCAGGTGTATTGACTCGTTGTTTTTTCCTTGGATGTGGAAAACACGCTTAAGAAAAATATAATAACAGTAAATGTTTTCACCAGATTTCATCACCAAAGGACTTCACCATTTCCCTTTCTTGCAGTGATGTACTAACAGTTGCACATTTGACATCAGGCCAATAAACTTATTGCATTTATTACAACTAATTTGGTGTTCAGATGGATTAAGAAATATCCAAACCAAATCTCTCAATAAAAGAAATTGGGTTGCCTAGGTAGGTAGGTGGCTTTATACAGTACATGGTCAAATTTATGCTGTATTTAGTTCTGAAAACTAATAATGCTTTAAACTTAGATGTTGCATGCCTCATCCCAATATAAGATGCTTGCATTTTAAAATCTGTATTAAAATGCAATTCCACACATGCACTACAGTATATGTCCAAATGTATGTGGAAACCTAATGTTTGTTGAACACCCCATTCCAGATTTAGTCTGATTTTGTTATAATAAACTCCACCCTGCAAAAGCTTCCCCTAACTTTTAGGGCATAGATGGAGGGATTTTTTTTTTGGTCATTCTGCTACAAGAGCATTGTTGTGATCATGCACTGATTTATAATTTCATCTCAGAGGTGTTCAGTGGGATCGAGGTCAGGACCGTGTCCAAATTTGACAAACCATGTCATTATGAACCTCACATGGGGTATTTTGATCTTGGAACAAGTTTGTGCCTCTTCGTTCCAATGAAGAAATTTTACAGTAAAACACATTCTATAGAAGTGTGTGCTTTCAAATTTGTCGAAACAGTTTGGTGAAGAACCACAGATGGGGTTGATAGTGTCCACATACTTTCGCTCATATAATGTACATGTGTATACGAAAGTAACGCTCGGCTACGTAGGTTTATACCTATGGTTTTTGTATTGAGCAAAATGATGTTTGGTGTACGTTTAATTATTAGTGTTCCTGCTCTTCAAGTCTCTTCGGTTTGTCCATTGGAGGAACACAGCAGTGATCATGGTTGTCTTTGTTCTTGCTGTGTTTGTTCGTGGACCTGATCTTTTTAGTTTCTTTAGATATGTTGTGTAAACTGCTGTCAGTGATCATGTACCACTCGAAACCTTTGGTTAAATCATAAGCATCCCTATCACAGCTTTTGTAAGATAATCATAGGGACGTTTCCTATATGGGCTTTCAGTGCACACAAGATCAGAGGGGGAGTAACCATGATACATCCATGATTGCTTGTTACAGCCCTAAGTAAATGTTTATTAAAGAGTCCATACCAGTCTGAAAAAAAGTTCTCTCAGCAAAGCATTTGTCTTAGTTTACATTATGGCATAAATACAGCTTATACAGTTAAAGAAATTTGTTGTGGATCTTTTACTATGGTCTCTAGTTTCTGCATGTCCAAAAGTCAGAACATGTGTGTCGAGTGCATTGGTAATGATACTGTAACTAATTTAAGGGCATATTCTGTGCTCTTAGGCCTGTTCCTAAAATATCTAGTCAAATTGCTGGTTATTAGAGAGAGTCGCTGCAGACAAGGAGGAGAGGAGGTAGAAACGGCTACAGAAGAACATACCAAGCTAAGATAAAATAAAAATTAACGCGGTCGTTTTTATCTCCATATTAATTTAAATGTTGCATTATTATTTTTACTTTGGTTGTTGCTTTTGGTGTTGTTTTGTAAAAGAAAATTAGTACATTTCCCAGTGCTTGTGATCCATGTACGTACTACTTGACACACGGTCAAGCTACACAATTTGGTACATTGTCCAGACCTTAACCAAAGAAATCAAAGAATTAACCAAAGAATTCATCAGAATGAGAAAATGGGTTGCTATTATTATTATTATTATTATTATTATTATTACATCACCACACTGCCTATACCCAAAAACAATCCACTTTTAGCTTTAATTACAGCACATAATGTGAAGGTGGGATGTAATTAGACTGTCCCATGCAAAAGTGATTCCTCGTGCTCCCACAACCACTCTTTCTTAATTTGAGTCCTGGAATATGAATATGCATTGCTTCATGTGCTTCCCTTCTTACCCTGACGCACCAATCACTCTGAAATAAGGTCGATCTGAATTGATCAGATTACCTGGCATTTTTCTATGGATTTTTTCTCTGATTGGTTTTGGGGGTTTTTTTATGGCCACACAGCTGTTTAGTCCCAAGTTGTCTTCACATTGTGTGAAAATGCTTATAAGTTCACTATTGAACATTTGTGTGTTTTCCAATGTGTGTATGACATGACTTCCGCTGTTAAAGTGAGTGCTACTCAGGATTTTTTTTCTGCTCCACTCTAGCCTTCCCTGTCCACCATTTATCATCTCAGAAGAAATGGTAAAATATGCCTGCGTTGATGCCCTACTTTCTGTCTTTACTAAGATCTTTATATAACTTTAAAGAGGTCTAGTATAATTTCTATATCTAAATAACTGAAAAAGGCATCAGATCTAACCAGCTTCAGTCATGTTGTACATACTGTATACACGTGACCATGAGTAGCCAAGTCTTGCCTGACTGTACATCGTCACTAATGGATCCACTACAGTTAATGCAGTTAATGTTTTGTTCATGCAAGGTGCTTGATTGCTTTGTTTTGGAGAAAGGTAATCTTTAATCCCTTGGATGGAAAAAATATATCTATCACTAGCAGACAAGAACCTTGTTTATACTATTAAACATGAAAAATCATAATTCATTACTATTACAAAAAAAATCAGAGGTCCATAATAGACTGTATATTTTATCATGCTGCCTCCACCGGCTTTCCATCTTCCCATAGTGCATCCTGGTGCCATCTTTTTCACAGAACAACAAACAAACATTCACCCGGCCATCCACATCATGTTCCCTCCTTGAATAACTTTTTGTATATCTGTAACTATATATTTTTGTTGCGTTCAAAAGCGACATTATTTTTCTGTGCATTTTTTACATTAGTAATATAAAATATTGGTAATATTTTGGTGGCTGGAACGGATTATGTGCATTTACATTCACAACACAATTTTCGCCTTAAAAACTTCCAGAACAAATTTGTATGCCAAGGTTTTGCCTTAATTCCACATAGAGATAGAAATGTACATTTTGTAGCCTGCTTTTGTTGCTCGATGTGCCAGGCGGCATGTAGGACGGGGGCAGGACAGTGACTTGCCTCGGGTCTGTGCACATGAAGTGCGGATGATATTGCAGACTGGGACCAAACCAAATTAAATTTCCATTAAGTTTATCAGTGCTGCTCTTCTGAACAGGAAGGCAGTTATTTTGGGTTGTTTGCAAAACGCACCCAATGGAAAGGTATATACTTCTCCTAGGGGATGTAGTGTATATGATCGGCACCAAACCAAACCAGGCCAATGTAATCTCAATAAATTGAGGATGCAAATTGCGAAGGGATTTTTGATATCTCAAATGGTTCGGCTGTGGCGAGGCCCTTTAACTTATCCCAAAAAGTGGTTATATGTCACAATAGTATTGACTTCACAATAGTATTGACTTCCTGATGAATTACATCATAATGTGGTGTTTGTTGTTCCAGCGTCCGGGGCTTAACATGCTCAAAAAGTCATGAAAATCAGCACATAGGTCGACATCTCCTGCTATTAGAACAACTGAGCGGCTGGGCCCTGAGCGTGAAACAGTGCCTTCAGACAAAGTTTTGCTGCATAGCTCATTTATACAATTACCACCAAACCAGGCCAATATGATTTCAAGACACTGAGCTCTGTTTGATATTGGCAATAAAAATGACATAACACCATCAAGTGATCAGAAAACCCAGCAGAAGGAATCTGTACAATGACATAAAATTCCCTTGAAAGCTGTGGCTTTCTACTAACTGCTTCATTTCACATTTCAAGGCAGCATACTGTTGGTCTTTCGCCTGCTCCTGTCGAGGGGTCGCCACAGCGGACCATCTGCACAACAAATTGGCAAAGGTCTTTCCACCCGGACACCCTTCCTGATGCAACCCTCACATTTGACCTGGGCTTGGGATCGGCACTGCATTCTGTGGCTGGAGTTTGGGCTTTGGGTTTTGTGCAATCAACAATAATTTGTTTACTGATATTCACAACAGATGGTACAGCTGCACGGTT
Source organism: Channallabes apus (assembly GCA_030522415.1). Classification (NCBI taxonomy): domain Eukaryota; kingdom Metazoa; phylum Chordata; class Actinopteri; order Siluriformes; family Clariidae; genus Channallabes; species Channallabes apus. Next base: position 25,100,995 of record CM060121.1, read on the forward strand.
TATATTAGGGTATCTTTTCGTTTCCATAGTAACAGCTAATTTACTGGGAGTAATATACTGTAATGTGCCAAGGCAGCATAGAGTTCTAAAATGACGTCATAATGGTATTGGTGTTTCCCCTTTAAACGCATGTGGCCACTGTCTTTCTGGTGCGCCTGGTCGGCGATGACGCAGGTACCTGGTTCCGCTCATCGTTTCTTGCTGTTGTGTTTAAGCTTATTTTTAGGCACGTGCGCTTAACATTCAGTTCTCACATCATGTCTGTAGATTAGTGTGGATCAGCGCTCAGGGGGCGGAGCTGCCTCGCTGAACTCATAAAGCGCGTGCAGCTGCGCGAGGATGTTCGAGCGCACAGAGGCGCGCGCTTCATTCAGACAGCTAAACGGGATCTGAAAACAGACAAAACGCAACACACAGTGTCTCTATTTTTACATTCTTCAGGTATGTTTTTTTTTTTTTTTTTTTACGTTCGGCGTCAACTACAGATTTGAAACTAATTAAAATTTAGCGCACAACAACAAATGTGAGATGTTTAAACTCGATTTTCAGTACAATATAGTTTAGGACACAGTCCTGGTTCTATCGCTGAAGCTCATGTAGTTTGTATAAAACATTATGCCTTAATTAAAATTCTAAAAAAAAATAAATATTAAAGTGACAGGAGTTCCAGCTGCACTGTTTATATTAATGCTGCTTCAGGCTGCCTTGTCGTTTCCATAGTAACAGCCAATTCACTGGGGTTAATATAATGCAGAAGATAGAAAACAGTTGTTGCTTTTCGTAAAGAGGCATCATTTAACTCTTTATTAGATTTAAACAATTATTTAATTGTTTTAATTTGCATTATTAAACAGTCAGTTATTGGGAAAGTCTGAAAACACTGAAAAAGCATGAAAGGTTTAATCTTGTGTGTGTGTGTGTGTATATATATATATATATATATATATATATATATATATATATGTATGTATGTATGTATGTATGTATGTATGTATGTGTGTGTGTGTGTGTATATGTGTGTGTGTTTCTGATATAGAGCCTATGTGTAATATGTAAATGTGAGACTGTGTAATATGTATTATTTTCTAAATCTTTGTCATAAGTGTTAAAATCTTCTCTTTTAACAGACAATGCAGTTTCTCATGATGTTGCTTCATTAGATTTTTTTCCTCAGTTCTCCATTTTATGGATGTTTTGTAATGACAGTAATTTTCAAATTATATAATAGTAACATTTTTGTTTTTACATATTTCATAACCTGGCTGGTCGGAGCTCATTTCCATTGTAATTGTGTGATGGGTTCAGGAAATTCACAGAAATCAATATAGTCTGTTTTTTTTAAAGAAATTTGCAAATAATACAGAAATTATGTAGCTATATCTTTGTTTAGAACATTATATGTCTTAAATTGTATGCATTTATTAGTTAATACCTGTATTTACATTTTTTATCTTATTTTTTCTTATTCATGTTAAAGTGACCAAAAAAATATAAAGCAATCAAGAAATTATGCAGTTAGAAGAAAAGCCCTCATATCATACTATTTGAAGATTTAAATACAAAGTGCTGTATACACGCTTCTAACTTTCCTGATATTGTTATAGTAGTTAATTATATATTTTATTTTATGTTATTTGTGTTTGTCCTCAGAACTAAAAAGCCAGCAACTAACGTTGGTGCTAACGATGCGGGACTCGGTCTTCAACTGCTGTTTTAACCCACCACATCCTCCAGGTGTCTTGGAAGAGACCCACTTGCACAGCAACAGAGCACAAGCACTGCCTCCAAATGACCGGCGCTTTCTTATCTTTTTTGATTTCGATGAGACCCTTGTGGATGAGTGCAGCGATGAGGCCATGGTTACAGTGGCTCCCGGGGGTTCTCTGCCCTCCTGGCTTAAAGACACTTATAGGCCGGGCAAGTACAATGAGTACATGCAGAGAGTATTGACCTACCTCTCTGAACAAGGGGTCAATCCGCCAACCATCCGTAACACCATAGAGCGCCTTCCCCCATGCCCGGGTATCCCTGCCTTGATGCAGTTCCTGATGTCATGCCCACCACATGAATTCGAGGTCATTTGTGTTTCAGATGCTAACACAGTGTTCATTGAAACGTGGTTCCAGAGCCTCGGCTTTCGCTCGCTCTTCATGCGCATCTTCACAAACCCAGCCCATTTTGATGAAAATGGACAGCTTCAGCTCCGTCCCTTCCATTCCCACAACTGCCAGCGGTGTCCAGTGAACATGTGCAAGGCCGAAATCGTGAGACGATACACGGCTCAAAGGGTGCACGAAAGAGGAGGCAGGCCATACCAAAAAGTGCTGTATGTTGGTGACGGTGCAAACGACTTCTGCCCGTCGCTGACACTGGCACCAGGTGATGTGGCATTTCCTCGGCGTGACTTCCCCATGCACAGGCTGATCCAGGAGATGCACGAAGCCAAACCCGGAGAGTTCAAAGCAACAGTGGTACCTTGGAGCAGCGGAGTGGATATCATTAACAAACTCAGGAATGTCATGGAAGTGCAGGGTTAAAACATGACTCAAGTACAATGACAGGAACATAAATAAATTAATTGTGAGTGTTAGTGTTTCACTTGGTCAACACTGATATACTTCTGTACGAATAGACACAAATTGAGAGAATGGATGGTTTACATGACATATCTTAGAACCTATTTTTCTCTCTTATAGAAGTTAGCTTTAATTTTATATACTTGAAACACTTTTTTTAATAGAAAACACTCAGTTTTAAAGTTTTACATAAGAAATTCTCCCTGGAGGACCAAACTAAAATAACCAGCAGAGGTTCCTAATTATACTATTTTATTCTAGTGTGTATTTATACATACACACTATCGGACTGCAGGGCACGGTTCTCAAATGGTTCTCATCATACCTCACAAACAGAACTTTTTCAGTTATGTTAAATGACCTCTCCTCTTCAGTGGCTCCTTTGTCATCGGGTGTCCCTCAGGGATCCATTCTTGGTCCTATATTATTCTCACTCTATATGCTGCCATTAGGTCAACTCTTCTCTAATCACAATGTCCGTTTTCACTTTTATGCAGATGATCTTCAGATCTACCTTCCTGTGGTTCTGAGTAACTGCTCTGCACTGGACTCTCTTTATAACTGTATTTTTAACATCAGAAAATGGCTCTCTCATAACTTCCTGCACCTGAATGAAGAAAAGACCGAGTACATTCTGTTCACTCCTGACTCATTCAACAGTTCTCCCAATTTTGGTCCTTTAACACCTCGGTTTGTTCCGGTAGTACGCAACCTGGGTGTTATTTTTGACAGTGGTATGCTTTTTGAAAAGCAGATAAGTGCAGTTGTAAAGACAAGCTTTTACCAACTAAGGCTCCTCAGTAAGGTTAAATCATTTCTGTCCCGAGCTGATTTTGAAAAAGCTGTTTATGCCTTCATTAGCTCGCGGATTGACTACTGTAATGCCCTCTACTCTGGACTTAATAAATCACTGCTAAATCGGCTTCAACTGGTACAAAATGCTGCAGCACGTCTCCTCTCCAATACCTCTAAACACTCTCATATCAGTCCAGTCCTCCGTTCGCTCCACTGGCTCCCTGTGCGGTTTAGGGTAGAGTTTAAGATTCTGATGTTTGTATTTAAGGCCATCAATGGTCTGGCTCCTGCCTATCTCATGGAGTTGGTAATGGTTCACCACCCAACCAGATCTCTGCGCTCTTCAGAATATACCACGTTGGTCATACCCAAGTTCAAGTATAAAAAGTTTGGAGGCCGGTCATTTGCCATCCAGGGCCCAAAATTGTGGAACGCACTACCGGGACAGCTTTGAAACATTACTGAGTTATGTGTTTTTAAATCACAGTTGAAGACACATCTTTTTAGACTAGCTTTTGATATATAGCTATTGATTTGATAATTGTTTTTATACTGTTTATTGTGTCTTTGCTTTTATACTAGAAAGCGCCCTGGGCATCTTTAGGTTGTTGTAGGGCGCTATACAAATAAAATTTGATTGATTGATTGATACACACACTAGAAAAAAAATAAGAAAAAAAAATATATATATACACGAGAATAAAATGGTATAATTAGGAACCTCTGCTGGTTATTTTAGTTTGGTTATTATACTCTATTAAATGCCTTCCATCAGAAAGGACATCCGGCGTAAAACCTGTGCCAAGTTGTTGTGCAGATCAGATGGTCCGCTCTGGTGACCCGTTGATGACGGAGCAGCTGAAAGTCCAACAACATGTTCCTTTTGAAATTTATTTCCCTTGGGGTTGACGACGAGAGTGTGGTAGTTAAATTATTTGTACTGTACGTGATAACAAGGGAGTTATTTTTAATGAGTATATTTTAAATGAAAATTTAAGAAATATTAAAAATATCTTCACTGCATTGTATTATTTTCTAGTTGCATAACAGCATGTTTATAAAAATTATAAAATTGTGTTCTTATGAGTTGCTATTAATCTGAGGTGCACGACTGGTTTGCCTCACCAAAAGGTTTGTTTAAAAGGGATACTGGAGTGATGCAAAGGATAGCATTGAATTTATTTATTTTCTTTGGTGATGTTCATATGTCCTTCTGTATAAATGGGTGAGTTACCTCAATTTTTTCTCCCTCTTTCCAAAAAATCTTTCCACTTTAAATGTGAATGTGTGACTGCGTTGTCCTGTGTTGGACTGGCATGGTGTCTCATCCTTTTGTATATACCTGCCAGTGGTTACTGAAAATAAATGAATGATGGGGTGAAGAAGGTGGAAGAACTCAAAATTATAGGTTAATGGAAAAATAGCTAAACACTAAATTATATTCATTCACCTCTCCATATTCATGAATCAATATAAATACTAATGATAATAGATAGGGTTGTTCCGATTCCGATACTGGTATCGGAAATGCTGCCGATACCACAAAAAAATCTGGCATCGGAGTCGCCCAAATTGATATCGCTCCTCGCACACTAGTTAGGCGGCCTCCCCCCCCTTTAGGTATGTGAAGAAGCAGCCGGAGAATCAGGCAACGGCCCATGAGCTATCGCCGCTAATGATCCCGGCGCTATAAAACAGCGGGGAGTGTAGCTCGGGGTCTGACTGTTGGGAAGCTGAACTTTGCGACGCGTAGGATTTTATTAGAGACAGTGGCACAAGAGCGGGGCGATGTGATGCGCCCCAGAGACTTTAAAAAGGGAGGGGGCGCCTTTGATCTCCGCGAGAGGAGCGGGTGAATGAGTCGCGAGCTCCCACGGCATCTTCACTTCCGCGTAGAGCCCGCCTTCGCATCTCTGCCGCCGAAGTGGAAAAGGCCGCAGAGAGCCTTTAACCCTTTCCTTACCCATTTTTCTAAATAAATGACCCTTTTTCCTGTAAGGCCTCGCCTCGTGTCCGTGTTTCATGCTGTCGCCCGTGCACTTAGGGCCGAACCCGTTACACAGGGCTAGTAGTATTTTACTTAAAAAAAGAAATTTTATATATATACACACCCAGGTATCGGATCAGTACTCGGTATTGGCCGATACCCTGAGCCCAAGTATCGGAATCGGTATCGGGAGGGAAAAAATGGTATCGGAACATGTCTAATAATAGATACTGAGTCTGTGATGGTTTTCAAATTCAGTTCACACAACCAAAAAGTTGAAAATAAAAAACCATACAGTAAATGTCTGCCTATCAAAAAGAGGATAGAATTTTTTAATGCCTTTTTCACACAAGATCATCTTCAAGCTCAAGAAATGTAAATTAAAGATGATAAATCAACAAAAAAATTGAACTTAAGAAAGTCTTTTGAAGTTTGTAGGTATACTGTTATGTTTTCAGAAAAATGGATCTCATCTGTTAGAGTCCACTATAACATTCACTACAGTTATGGTAAATAGGAGAAAGCAGAAAAAATGAAAAACCTGAAGTAGCGAGGTTGTGCAGTTTCCAGTTTAGGTTACGGTCTATGAGGAATTTTGCAAGTTCTCCCAAGTTTTGTGTGGTTTTCTTCTGGGCTTTTCAGGTTCCTCCTAGCTCATAAAAACATGGTGGATGTGGATGGACAAAACCACTGTGTGCGCGTGTGCAGTGCCCTGTACACACACACACACACACATGGATGGGTGATTTTTTGCCTCATACACAGTGTTCCTGGTTTGACAGTGCCACTGATCAAGATGAGCCAGCTGCTGAAGAAGTATGCAGATTTGACCATTATACAGGTCTTAAATCAGGCACAGTCTACTTTCTAATAAACTATAAGTATTGAATAAAAATACAGTACTTAAATGATTATGAGAAATGGGTTTGACTGCCGCTGCTCCTCCACCATGAAAGGAGCCAGTTGAGGTGGTTGGAGCAGCTGATATGAATGCGTCTGGGACACCTACCTACGGAGGTGTTTCAGACATATCTCAGACATATCTGATGGGGAGAAGGCCCCGGTGTAGACTAAGGACTAGATGGGGAGATTATATCTCCTGTCTGGCCTTGGAGCACCTGGTATGTGAGCTGCTGCCCCATGATCTGGGCCCAGAAAATAGATGGAAGGATGGATGGGTTTGCAGCAATGTGACACGGTATATATAGTACAGTGTATATATATGGACACAAATGATTTTGCTGGAAGTATTAACTCGCCTGCCTTCACATGCATATGAACGAACGTAAGAAACATCCCATTCTTAATGTATAGGCTTTAATATTAATATGATGTTGGCACACCTTATACAGCTATACCAGCTTCTACTCTTCTAGAATGGCTTTCCACAAGGTTTAGGAGTGTGTTTATAAGAATTTTAGACCAATCTTCAAGACGTGAAGTTGTGAGGTCAAACATTGATGCTGGATAAGTAGGCCTGGCTCACAGTCTCCGCTATAATTCATCCCAAAGGTGTTCCATTGGGTTGAGGTCATCCATGTCTTTATGGACCTTGCTCTGTGCACTGCTGTGTAGTCATGTTGGAACTGGTGTAGCTCAGTGGTTAAGGCATTGGACTATCGGTCGGAAGATCCCAGGTTCAAACCCCACAACCACCAAGTTGCCACTGTTGGGCCCTTGAGCATGGCCCTTAACCTTCAATTGTAATGAGATAAAAAAATTAAAAATAAATAAAATGTAAGTTGCTCTGGATAAGAGCGTCTGCCAAATGCCTAAAGGTAAATGGTGTGGGGTTTCAGGAGCTGGGCTCGGCCCCTTATTTCCAGTGAAAGGAACTCTTAATGCTTCAGCATACTGTACCAAGACATTCTAGACAATTTCATGCTTCCAACTTTATGGGAACAGTTTGGGGACAGCCCCTTCCTGTTCCAACATGACTGTACACCATAGCTACTGTACTGTATGTCATTGAACTAGTCTACATAAAATTCCTTAGACAGCAATATTGATTTCTCAGGTAAAGCTATTATACATTTATACAAATAATTCAAATTAATACAGTTCACCAATTCAAATTTAACCCAGTGGTTCTCACAGTAGGGTCAAAGATTAGTCTATGATTAAGAGTTGTAAAGACAGTTCACAATGTCCTAACCATAGTCACTTAGTACAAGATAGTCTTATCTTGTACTAAGTGAATTCAAGATAATATAGAAATTAAAATCTCTGTGACTTGAATATACTGTACAGGATAAGCAACCTATTATCATGCACACTATCTCTTTTTTTTGAGCTTCCCATTCTATTCCAGATCTTGTACCCTTTGCTGTTATTACCATCCAATTTTTCACTACTCCAGTCTTTTCACTAGATTTTAAGAAACTATACATACAGTATACACTTGAATGTACAGTATAAGCAGCGTATTATTAACCTAGCAACCTATTATGCTGGAACAGCTTCTTTGAACACCAGTGAAGGAAGAATGTGATGCTACAGTGTACAAAGACAATCTATAGAATCATGTGCTTTCAACAGTTTAAGAAAGACTCACATATAAATTCAATTGCCAGGTATATATAAATGTTTGGCCTTATGGTGTACTAGGGGTTACTTATTCTAAAGTGAATTTTGAATTATTGATCCTACACAATGTGACACTGAGAATGGTTTGTCCTAAGCCGGAAAATGTTCCTTGTTGGGGAAACAATTATCACTGGCAGTATCACAGAATGGAGTGTGCGATCAACTCCAACATTTTAGCAGATATATTATTACCTCACAATATGACATATAAGTTGATGTTACTGCATACTGTTACATTCGATGACACTGCCAAGTGTTACACGGTGAGGGACGCCTGCTACAGTGGCCAAAGTTGGAGCATTGGTGACTCAGTGGTAAGTTTCTCACCTATAAGGCTGAAGGCTTGGGTTCAATTCCCACACAATGCACATACAGTACCCCAGCCACTAGATGTAATGCCGTTCCCAAAGCCAAATAAAATAGGAGGGTTGCGTAAGGGGGCACCTGATAGAAGCCTCTGGGGTAAAACCTGTGCCAGGTTTTTTGTATGGTTCAGATTGACTGCTTTGGCGACTTCTCAGAAATAGCTGAAAGACTAACAACATGTATAGATAAATAGACAGCCTAATAATAGTTAAGCCTCTATTTGTCACTGACCAGTGAAATTCTTTCTTCGCACATTCCAACAAAGCTGGGGTCAGAACACCTGAAGCAGATAGGGTCAGGGGACCCACAATGGCAACCTGGTGGATCTGGGGCTCGAACCAACAACCTGCTAATCAGCCACTCAGTGCCTTATCCTGTGACTCACCACCCCAATAGAATAGTTGTATTGTCTTTAATAAATGAATAATTGTTGTTGGTCTTTCGGCTGCTCCCGTCGATAGATCGCCACAGCCGACCATTTGATCTGCACCAAATTGTTGTGCACCAAATATAATTAGTGGTGCTTGCAAAGCGAAGCACTACTATTATTATATCACAGGCTTTTTCTTTTTCTGTACAAAAGTTTGGCGCGTTACTAGTTTGTCGTAGACCCATGAATGAGGTGTCAAATCATTCGGCTTATTGGGGAATGGGGTGCTATGACTTTTCTCTGGGGTGGGACCCAAAAAGTCACATAGACTTAACATTGAGACCAACATCAGCTATGACATCAACTGTATCTATGACATGGAAAGCACCAATCACATTTCCTTCAGGAAATGTACCTCTCTAGTTTTAGCTGGCATTGCTAACTTCTTTCATGGACACACGCATACTCTGACTACAGTCATACTCTGACTAATTACAACTTAGATTTATTGTTTACACAGTTTACACAGGGATTGGAAAGAAAGAGTAAGCGAAGGGAATAAATAAATACATATATATAATAAATAAACAAAATAAACGTTGGTCTGTGGAAAATACAGAGCAAGAGTGTTTGGGCGCCCCCTGGCGCTGACGCGCCGTACGCGCAACCACGAGGCCGCGCTTCAAAACATTGCTCGCTGTTCCCGATTGGTCGAGAGGCGACACGTGACCTTACAGCTGATTTCCTTGGATGGAGTGTTTTTCGCTTGGTGTTCGCCTCGCGCTGCCTTGGCTATGACTGCGCTTCTGGGAGATTTCAGATCAGTCGTGGCACACTGACCCGCAGCGCTTCCCTGAGACATTATGGCCCAGGCTGCTCAGATGAATGTCATCGAGATCAACAGCCCCATTCGCGTTGAGCACGACAAAAAACGACGCCAGTTCAGCATCCGTTTCAACGGTAACGTGACATTTTCAGCGTTCGACGCGCGCGAGCCCACTGCTCGTTACCATTGTTTTCGAGAAAAAAAAATGCCTCAGTGACATGGGTTAGCCTGCTCTGCTAGTTAGCCTGTTAGCTCACTCACTAGCATGAGAATGTCTGTCGAGTTAACTTTTTTGTTTTTTTCCCCCCTCTAGAGTTGTAAGTAGTGGAAACGCTGAGGTATTTAGGTGAGGTATCTGTCGAGTGTCCTTCAAAAGTCATGTCGTAAAAACAAGTCTTTCCAGCTCTAGTCGTTTAGCTTAGCTTGGCTAGTTAATTTTAATGTTTTTTTAATTGTTGTTATTATTAATAATCCCCCCCCACACACACGCACATTAACCTGCAACTCATCCAAAGGTTTAATACAACACATCCGAGTTCATTGTACAGGCGTGTTGTTGTTGTTCAGTTCCTATTTTACTTGGTCTTTAACATTAAGGAAGAAAAAAAAACAACAACTTTTATTTATTGCTCCAGCAGCCAGACAAGCCAGTTCTCGTCTGACTTCCTGTTCCATCAATAACAGATTTTATCAGCGGAAAAACAAGCCAGAGAGCTATTTTAGAGTCTATCCTTTATGTGGTGTTTATACACACTTTATAGTACAGATTCATTCACACTACACAAAGATTCGTACTCACACCAGCATTTGCATTTGTAACAGTTGAGGTGATGCCTGCACACCTGTTACCTTATAACACAACCATGATGTGATGTGAATTTGTGCCATTGCTAAAGTTTGCATCCACTCCATCTGGAAATCGTCATGGTCAATTTTATTTGTAAAGCACATTTTAATACAACAGTGTTGTCCAAAGTGTTGTACAATGGTTCATCTTCTATACCGCTTTATCATGTATTAGGGTCGCGGGGACCTGGAGCCCTATCCCAGGAGACTCTGAGCACAAGGCAGGGTACACCCTGGACAGCGTGCCAATCCATCGCAGAGCACACACACACACACAAACTCATTCACACACTATGGTCTATTTGGGAACACCAATTAACCTAATCTACATGTCTTTGGACTGTGGGAGGAAACTGGAGTACCCAGAGGAAACCCACCAAGCACGGGGAGAACATGCAAACTCCATGCACACAGAGACGGGAATTGAGCCTGGCCGGGAATCGAACCCGGACCCTGGAGGTGCAAGGCGACAGTGCTAACCACTACACCACCGTGCCACCCTGTGCAATGGTGTACATTTTAAATATAAAATACACAGTAAAGTAATAAACAGTGCAAAAACACAACAGCTTAAAATAATAACAGCTAACAACATGTTAACAACAATAAAACATGAAGAGAAATACAAAGCAATGTCTCGCTACTAATTGAATAAAAAGCCTAAAATTTAAATCTGATAAGATCAATTAATCAGATATTAAAAGATAAATAAAAGATCTTGAGGTTTGAGGTCATAAGGCCACCAGAACACTTGTCGCACTACATTTCTGGTCCATCTGAGTTTCCGTTCTCTGGCATCTTCATAGGCGTCCTTGAACTTGGTTTGCTGTCGAATGTGTTCATGTCGAGAAATAAAACACACAGGGGTGTGCTGTTATAGGAAAACAAAGAATCAGTAAAACGTTAATGATTAAGGGGGTTTTACCTTTCTTTTAATTATTAATTTTTTACTTCCTACATTATATATATAGATGTATATAGATGTAGATGGTCTATATGTTTATAGACCAATGTATCTTCTTGATCTCCGAGGTGAAATGTGACAAAAAAAAACCTTAAAAATATATTGATTCACAAATTATTGGCAAATCGCTTCAGTATGAGTGAAATTAAACACTTTGGGACGTGGAAAGATAATCAACAATGTGTCAGTGTGACATTAATAACCAGGATTTTCTCTTCCTGAAACTGATTATTTTCCACAGTGTCCCAAAGTGTTTTATTCCACTCATACCTAAGCAAATAGCCAACAATTTATCAACCAACATATCTTTTTATGTGCCCACATTCCACCATGGAAATTCGTAGACAACTTGGTTCATTTTGTCACTTACTTTATCAGGTATTAACCATTGTTCTCTCTCACTATCTGTCTCTCCTATCTATCTCTCCCCACAGCTTTGTCCTTAAGGCAGTTAGGACAAAAAAATTGGCAAGTCACTGTGGAATAAATCACTTTGGGACATGGAAAACAATCACTTTCAGGAAGGGAAAATCCTGATTATTAATGTCACACTGACTCCTCTGTGATTATTTTTCCACATCCAAAACTTTTTTGGACTTGCGAACAATTTGTTAATTAATATGTTTAAACATTTTTTAGATTTACATATTTCACCTTGAAGATTAATAAGATACATTGGTCTGTTGTGGAATGTATTTGTTTTTGTCTTCACTTACTGTAGCTGGTATTAACAATTGTTCTCTCTCTTTCTCTCTGTGTCTGTCTCTATGCAGCTTTGTCCTTAGGGCATTCCCATGGGGATTAAAAAACCTAGAGACTCCTGCTATCAGTTTAAATAAATATTTCTTTCCAGAGAACCTCACCACATCTGTGACTATATGTTTTCATTTTGTGATGACCCCATTTTTATCTGGATATTCTAAACCTTCTGTGCACTTCCTTGCTCTTGTGAATGAGCTGTTTGGGATAATAAAGATGATATTAATGCTCAGGTATTAGAAGGAAAGCATTGATATAAACATGTTAAGTTTAGTACTCCTGGAAACCATTGTCACGGCTACCGTTCTAGAAAATTAATTGACAAATCTCAACATAGCTGTGTGGTATAATGCAATAATGAATAAACTTTTCAGTTTCCAGATCTAATTTGAATCATATGATGTCATGTGACGTATGTCGGGAAGAGAAAAATGGACATACAACCTGGTAGTGTTAGAACAGTTAATATGTTACACTTAACTTTGCCTAATCAAAAAAAACAACTCACCAGTTTAGGAGGATACAATTTCTTGCCCTGCACCATGTATAGAAATCAATTAAGGAGATTTGAAATGACTGGAATTGGTTTAATAGCTGTCCAACACATTATTAAAACCTCTGAGGATAGTTCTAAATCAGGAATAGAGACCACTTTAGTTAGTAAAGTATGGTTTAAAAAAAAACAAAAAAAAACGACAGAAGTCACAGCTATCTTTAATCGCGAAAGTAAGAGCATGGTCAATGAAATCATGAAGTGTGCAACTTTATTTTCATTGTATGTTACTTATTCTTTGTATTATTACACGTTAAAAAAATGATTAATGTAATATGTTGATATATTACTACTGAGAAGATCCACAAAATGAATGGATATGTTGACCTTACAGGTCAATAATGGGAAATTTTTTCCCATTATTAATATCCTAAAACATCATATTTTTTTTTCTGTGTGCTAGGTTCTTATGATAGAGCTGTTCTGTTGTATGAATATGTGGGCAAGAAGACGGTGGATCTGCAACACACTGAGGTTCCCGATGCTTACAGGGGACGAGGAATCGCCAAACACCTGGCCAAGGTTGAGTATTACACTATTCCATGTATTTCAGTGTGAACCAGTATGATTGCTATCTGTACTAACTATTTAAATTGATTGAATGCATCAAATTTATAAATGTATCAGTGCATCTGTTTGTTACAAGCAAATCATCTATAATGAGAATGAATGTGTACATGCTACAGTCCATCACTGCCTGATTTAGGAACAGTTCTGTACCACAGCGTTAGTGAAATTGTGGATCTGATTAGATGAAGTAGAAAGTCTCATGTGCAAGCCAGTTTATAAGTTTATATCAGTTCAGAAATGTTTAATATGTTCCTTTTAATTTTCAGAAACAGGAAGGTTTTCAGTCTAGAGAACTTTCCGGTTTCTCAGTGACGAGCAAGCAGATTATCTTCCTGTAACAGTATATCCCGTCCTGTTTATTCATAACATCGTTGTCTTATGTAAGTTAGGAGGTCGACTGTATTTCTGAGTGATTTATTAAAGGCTTGGTCCACTGTTTGCTATATGCTTAAGTGTAAAGGCCTTTGTTTCGCCTTACCTCCTCATTTCCTGTGTTGTGCTGGTCAGCGTTTTTTCCATTTAATGACTATCATGAGTCAGCAAAATTTGTTACCATGATGGAGAATTGAGTCTATGATAGTGTTTGTATTTTGGGAATGTTTTTTTATTATTTTTTATTTAATGTTAATTTTAGAGCTTAGATAATTAAAAGCTTTAAATAAACTGAAATTTGAATGAAAAATTCAAGATTTAAAAATTATTGAATAAATAAAATGTAGAAAAATAATATTTATTGGCACACACTAGTCACAATTTGTTTTTCTACACAGCCTTCACAAAGTAATTACTTTTTTTCCTCAGAATCTATCACATTTTTTTATTTAAGAAAACTTATGTCTGAAAATACTTTTATTTCTAACTTTGTAAATGCAAAACAATGTGTATTTTTATCTATATAACACTAAACATTGAAACAAAGAGGGGAATTTATTTTAGTATTTAAAATATAGAAAAACTGAAGTATATTGTGTTTACAATAATAATAATTACATTTATGAATTCATGGAAATATTGAATAATATATGTAATTATTATTATTATTATTGTAAACAAAATGTACTTCCATTTTTCTATGTCTTAAATACTTTAACTGTCTACCAAGTGGTTAGCTGTTGTATATTTAATGTTGTGCAGCGAAGCTAGGAGGAACTGTACGTCTGCAAATTGTACTGCTAGTAATGCGCACTTCATCATGGTTTTTTTTGTTGTTGTTGTTTTTCCCCCCCATAACCGCACGCGACCCAACCCAACCTAATTAGAGAGCCAATCTTCTTTGATGAATGTGTGTGTAATGACCGATACGGTGACAGAAAGAGGCAAAAGAAAGCAGAATGTGTTAATTTTTGTGTCTGTCTGTGTGTGTGTGTGTGTGTGTGTTTGCAGATCCTATGGGTTATGGGTCAACCCATCATACATCGCTGCATTTTTTTTTTTGCATTTTTTACATGTGACCTTTTTTTTTTTTTTTTTCTTTTAGGCAGCGATGGATTTTGTGGTTGAAGAAGACCTCAGGGCTCACCTGACCTGCTGGTACATTCAAAAGTATGTGAAAGAAAACCCTCACCCTCACTACCTGGAACATATCATCCACTGAGAGAGTTGCCAACAGGACAGTAATAAGACTCCTGATGCTGACTGGGTGGACAGGGCCTTTGAACTCCAGAGGGTGGGTGGGGGGTTGAAGGGAACTGGTCTTCAGTGAGCAAAAGACTGTGTGTATGTGAGACAGAGGGAAAGAAAGAGAGAGTGTGAATGTTTGGAGCTGACAAGATAGAAATTATCAGCAACTGTACAGACAACGCTGCGGACGTATCTCTGACGTTTTGGGCCATGTGTTCCGCATGAGAGGGAGGACAGATGTGTGCTTTGTAAACAAGTGGACCTGTTTTTACAGCACTAATGACTTTGTGGTTCTGGGATCCACGTGTCCACATGCCCAAACAGGGTTCCATGCATACCATCCATGGGGGGAAAAAACGCAACAAAATAACACAATTTTTGTTTCTGCCTTTTTAGCTCAATGCTTTGAAGTCCAAGTGGTGCTCAAAACACACGCATGCAAAAAAAAACACTCGTTTGATTGGAAGTTAGCATAGGCCACTGCAACAGCTATGTATTGTGTGTGTGTGTGTGTGTGTGTGTGTGTGTGTGTGTGTGTGTGTGTGTGTGTGTGTGTGTGTGTGTGTGTGTTTTACATACCATATGGAAACCAGGGCTGGTATGGCGTTTCCCTCTTGCACCACCATCCACTGTGGGGTAGATGTTCTCAGGATTGACAAGTCAACACTGCCCTTCAGGACAGGGAGTGTGTAATGTATGTTTGCATAACAGGACCATTGTGTGAGATACGTCGTCTCTCTGTGTTCGTCAAAGTCAGAGTGTATGTAGGGTAAATGTCTATATGTGTTATTCAAATACCTACCTTTTCCCATGGCCTTATTAAACATGGTGTCCGTGAAGGTCGCCAAAAAACAGGGTGAGTAAGGTGCTCAAACTACAGCGGCACAGTCTGCCCTTATACTGTAACATCTGTAGCAACATCTGACTTTTTATTGAGAATCAATATCAAGATCATGCTCTCTGAATATTCAGAGGCTTGGCATAGTCTGCAGTGACTGTTACAAGATTCACACAGGTAACCAAGGCCTGACGTTCATAATTTTTACACGTTCATGTACTCTATGTTAATATTCAAGTTTTAAAATAAAGTAGATGTGTCAAGTAATTTTGCTGTCCTTGTTATTTACTTTATTATTTCAAAACTTCATTAATGTCTTAAGGCCTATTTAATAATCTTATAATATTAAATTCTGTACACAAGTGCATTGAGACAAGTTATTAGGATCACATGCTCATTCATGCAATTGTTCAATCAGCCAATCATGTGGCACAGTGTTTTAACTAAAACCTTTTTGAAGCTATATTACTTTAATGGTCACATCAAACATCAGATCAGGGGGAAAAAAATCTGTGGCTACACTGGATACAGGTTTACTGAAATGGGACAGTTAAAAATGGACAGAAAAAGACCAGATGATATTTTTCCACACTTAAGCTGCTTTAAATCTACACCGATCAATCATAACATTAACACATTGATTATATATATATATATATATATATATAAATTATACACTCACCTAAAGGATTATTAGTAACACCTGTTCAATTTCTCATTAATGCAATTATCTAATCAACCAATCACATGGCAGTTGCTTCAATGCATTTAGGGGTGTGGTCCTGGTCAAGACAATCTCCTGAACTCCAAACTGAATGTCAGAATGGGAAAGAAAGATCATTTAAGCAATTTTGAGCGTGGCATGGTTGTTGGTGCCAGACGGGCCAGTCTGAGTATTTCACAATCTGCTCAGTTACTGGGATTTTCACGCACAACCATTTCTAGGGTTTACAAAGAATGGTGTGAAAAGGGAAAAACATCCAGTATGCGGCCGTCCTGTGGGCGAAAATGCCTTGTTGATGCTGGAGGTCAGAGGAGAATGGGCCGACTGATTCAAACTGATAAAAGAGCAACTTTGACTGAAATAAGCACTCGTTACAACCGAGGTATGTAGCAAAGCATTTGTGAAGCCACAACACGCAAAACCTTGAGGCGGATGGGCTACAACAGCAGAAGACCCCACTGGGTACCACTCATCTCCACTACAAATAGGAAAAAGAGGCTACAATTTGCACAAGCTCACCAAAATTGGACAGTTGAAGACTGGAAAAATGTTGCCTGGTCTGATGAGTCTCGATTTCTGTTGAGACATTCAAATGGTAGAGTCAGAATTTGGCGTAAACAGAATGCGAACATGGATCCATCATGCCTTGTTACCACTGTGCAGGCTGGTGGTGGTGGTGTAATGGTGTGGGGGATGTTTTCTTGGCACACTTTAGACCCCTTAGTGCCAATTGGGCATCGTTTAAATGCCACGGCCTACCTGAGCATTGTTTCTGACCATGTCCATCCCTTTATGACCACCATGTGCCCATCCTCTGATGGCTACTTCCAGCAGAATAATGCACCATGTCACAAAGCTCGAATCATTTCAAATTGGTTTCTTGAACATGACAATGAGTTCACTGTACTAAAATGGCCCCCACAGTCACCAGATCTCAACCCAATAGAGCATCTTTGGGATGTGGTGGAACGGGAGCTTCGTGCCCTGGATGTGCATCCCACAAATCTCCATCAACTGCGAGGTGCTCTCCTATCAATATGGGCCAACATTCCTAAAGAATGCTTTCAGCACCTTGTTGAATCAATGCCACGTAGAATTAAGGCAGTTCTGAAGGTGAAAGGTAGTCAAACACCGTATTACTATGGTGTTCCTAATAATCCTTTAGGTGAGTGTATACAAGAAAATCCACAATGGTCCAATCCCACAAAAAAGCCGACTCTGGCTAGGATAGAAAAGCACCAGCACAACATGGACTCCTCACCCCACAGCACATAAAGTATGTCACCAACATCCCGCCAGGTAGTGATGGGAAGTTTGAATCATTTTAGTGACTCGTTTCTTTGAATCTGCTTCATCAAAATGATCGAATCTTTTTTTGAGTCGTTTAGTTAATTTCGTTCTTTTGTTCATATACATACATTTGGCTATAGTTCCAGTAATGAAAATATTACAATGTAGCTAAGGACATATTATAATGAACAGAATGAGTAGCTCACCTCACATATCTTCTAGTCTGAGTCGTTCGATCTTTTGAATATATTGCACCGCATAGTGTCTACGGGAGTCACATGACACAGGAACGAACGACTCTGGACTTAAAGATTTGTTGAGAACTGTTCAATTCTGTTTCTTGTGTACTGAATTGCGTAGCATCTATGGGAGTCATGTGACAAAAGAAGAAACGACTCAGGCCCGAAAAGACTCAAAGGTAACTAACACTTAACTACTCATTTCTGTTTCCTGTATACACATACTGTAAAGAGGTATTGTGATACTTTGCTCATGCTCTCCCAATAGAAAATGAACGAATCACTCACCGAGACTACTCGTTCATCTGAGTCATGTTAAAGATTTGTTCAAACCCATCACTAGTGCCAGACACTGCAGCACAAGTTGGCACAAAGGGAAAACTACACAATATTGGGATTAATGTTTTGTGTTGTACTGATATTACTGAGCTGTATAGTCTCTTGGAGGTATAACTGATACCAGTCATATCTGCAGGGTCAAGCTGTGTGAAATCATTGTAAGAGCTCTAGTTGCCTCACATCCCTACTATGAGTGATCTGGCAGCTTTAAATTAAAAATGAAGCAGTATTCATGTTTTCACACTTTGATAGATTTGTCCTCTACCTTCTGTGTCATTTCTTTCCTCAAGTTGCTCAAGTCATTGCCCTACTCCGGGAAAAGCGACTAATGTTTATCTAAAAAATGTTTTTTATTATTTTGTCCAGTTTCAGATGTGCATGTCATATATTTGGGAAGAACAAGACTTTTTGCCAGAATCATGTATAACCCATAAGTAGATTTTCTCAATGCTTGTAAGGACATACATATTATTGACAACACTGTATATGTGGTTATTAGGTATGTCCAGGTTAATATTGTGGATGATCATGTAAAAAAATATCAACAAAATCCTTTATTTTTATTGTTTTATTCGAACCACAGATGTGATGCATGGGCTATCCTGAACAGAAACTCAATTATGATGAAAGAGAATGAGGATCTGCAAATGTCAATTAACCCAGTAACAGGGTCACTGAGTGCACTCGGTGTACTCAGCTGCAGCACTGGTGATCTAGTAAAGAGTGATTTAGGATTTTCGCACAAAAGCAAGCCTGTCAAAGTCTTTGTTTCAGACGCCTCCAGTGTAATGACTGGAATCAGGAATGTAACCAAAGGCCAGCAGTGCTATGTAATCTCTAGTCTTTTTTGCCTAACAATCAGTTTTTTATTTTTGCTAAAGGTTTATTATTCTCACCAGAAACTTTTCATAGGCAGTACATTGTGTCTTATCTGACATCATTACCATATATTGTGCATTTTATTTTCTTCACAATAGACCACTGTCTCTTTCCAGATGTTTGAAGGGGTATTTCTCCTACGCAGACCACGGCACTGGGCTAGACAACATTTTATAAACTTATGTTATTTTGCAAAATGGACACGCCATGCCAACGGCCGTTATTGTAAGGGGAAGCTATGCTGCTGTAAACCCTCTTGTAACCTGCTCACGTACCATGGCAACTCGGAAATGAATCTCTTAAATGCTGGTTCCTACTTTCGTGATTTTTTGCTAATTATTGCTTGTTTTATAATTGTGATTTGCCATACACACACTCTCATGTCATTAGCGAAATGCAGTGGTCAATGCAGCGAAATGCAGCTTCTACATCTGCTTGTGATCATGCACAAAAGAATTTAGTAGCCCATGTTGGCAAGCTGCCAATCACCACGGGTAACCCTGTCACACTGGTAAACCACAATCTTACCATACGACTACCCACAGATCAACACGACTTATGAATGTGTAACATAGAAAGTGACCTTAAAGGAATACAGTAGTTCAGAAATTTTCCAAGTCAAAATTGGGGTCATTCCATTAGGACTCAGTCATTATAACTTTTCCTGCTCTGTACACTGACTGTGAAGTCTATCACGGACGTTGTGGAATTTGGCCCCTGATTACTTACATTGTACTCTTATTCCGGGTGACAAACTTCCTGAATATGATGTGTGCTTGAAATAACATTTCAGGAGTCTTCATTTGATTATATAATACTGTATCTCTGAGTGTTCTGTCTGAATTCATGTCTCTGAGAAGACTAATTGCTTAAAATTAAGTTTCTCAATGGTCTTGCTGCCTGCCTTAAGAGGTCCAGTTATCTTAAAATAATTGCATGAAACATTCAGCAGACCCAAATCATGCCTCTAAGATAGTGATATCCAATCTTTTCCAGACAGGGTCTGTTCAAGCACAAGTTTACATTTTAACCAAGAAGAGATCATTCCTTCAACTTATCCTTGGCTGGAATAAAAACCTGTGCACTCACAAGCCCTTTCTGGAGATTTCTGGACACCGCTGTTCTAAGAGGTCTGGCTCCCACATATCAAGTTTCTGACAGATTCTGCTGTCTCGTATCATGTCTGTTTTGCTGCATGAAATAACAGGCTGGCTTTCTCAAATAATGTCTCAAACTGCCTCAGAACATACCTGTCCTCAAATAGCATCTTGTGTTGCCTCGGTTTGTCTCTAAGAGGTCTACCTAGCACAAGTCACTTCACCCTTGAAGGGTGGTTTTGCTTCGAATCATGTTTCCGAAGGGTTTAACATCCTCAAATTATGTCTCTAAATGTTAAAAATTATTTGTAGTGTTGTAGTTATTTTAACTCAATCATATGATATGAATACCCATAGTCCTTATTAGGCCAATGATCTTGCACCATGGATTAATCTCCTTGCTTTTCAATATATTTTGTACATCTGTCAACAAGCTGTCATATTAAAATCGCATTTAAAAATGTTTTACGCTGAGCTGCGAGCCACAAATGCACCACTGTCTTCTCTTCTTTATCAGAAGTGAATCTTCGTTCTCATAGGGCTGCTTTCAGAGGAACAAATAGTTAATAGTCTGATGGAACAAGATCAGGACTATAGGGAGGATGCTTTAACACCTCAAAATAAATTTCATGCAGAGTGTTGACGTGCATTGTCATGCAAGATCACCCTTTTATAGCAGTTTAATCCGAAGTTAACCTGCACCAGAGAGTAGAAGTAAAGTTATGAACACACACCTGCACCAATAGATATTAATTAGAAAAGCTAAACTGAATGTTTAAATTTTTCATATTTTTACCACTGAAACAACAGCGCTGAAGTGAATTTTAACGCACTGGAGTCGTTTTGGGCGGCATGGGGGCTTAGTGGTTAGCACTGTGGTTAGCCTTGCCTCTGCAGGTTCTGGGTTTCATTCCTGTGTCAGGTCTGTGTGCATGGAGTTTGCATGTTCTTCCTGGTGGGGTTGCTTGGTGGGGTTCCTCCGGGTTCTCCCACAGTCCAAAAACATGCAGATTAGGCTAATTGGTGTTTCCAAATTGTCTGTAGTGTGTGAATGTTGACTGGAGGTCCTACCACGGTTCTACAAATAGGAATACATACAATGGTGACCAGTGGCCTCCACGATCCCTAGTTGGACTACAGAAGATCCTGGGTAGATGGATGTATGGATGTATGGAGCTGTTTTAAGACTAAACTTAATCTTCATCCAATCAATTGTTTTTGGTTTCTCATCTGTGATTCACACTCTGATTACCGACAACAAAAGAAATACAACTTAACCTCACAAAATTTTATTTTGTGTGTGTGTGTAAACTTTATAAGTTAGACAGAGGGTTGTGCCATACAGAGAGACACACAGGCAGACATGTACGTGAGCTTCAACCTGAAATAATAATAATAATATCACTGATTACTTTGAACCTGATCCGCTTATTTTTAGCTTTAAACTTTTACCTATTTCTCACAATTGTTTTCCCGCCAATGACGGGTACTTCCGCTAGTCTGGTTGTATTAATTTGTGTATTAAACTTTATGTTAGCTAAGTGAGCGTTTTTCACTTTTGACCCATTTGGCACGTTTCCCATCACGCTTGAGCGCGCGACGCTAAACCAGGGGTAAGTGTATGAGGCTCGGGCCGCGTGCAGTGCGCTGCTGCTACAGGGGGAGACAGTGAGCGGAAGGTTGCACGTGCGGCCGCGCACAGAGCACTAGCTCTGCTTATATCGCCTCCTCGCGTGCGCGTGCCAGCCGACGGGTTCGGTCCTCAGTGCTGAAGCGTGGGAAGAACACAGTATGGGTAAGTCTGAGCAAGACCTAATGAGCTACACTGCAGTCACTTTAAGGCAAATCAAGATTGCCGGTGCAGAGCCTTTTGTGCAACGGTTTTAAATAAAAATATAAACAGTATTGTCCTTGCGTCCGATGTGTGCGCTTATGCGTTAAATAGCAAATTATTCATCATTTCAGCGCACACACACACACACACACACTCTGTTCCGTATATGTCACACACCTGACCTCTAAAATTGACACTTTTTTTTGCGATATTAATATCTTCAGGCAAATAGAAGCGGTAGGCGCTTCGTTGGCCAGTCGCCTCGCGGGTAGTGTAGTCTTTTCTCTCTCATATCCGCGTAGAACTCCAATTGCGAAAACTACGCTACCCATGATGCACCACTGTACATTTTTATTACGTCAGCGGCAACGCGCTAGTTGTCCAAGATGGCGGCGTTCGGAAGGAGGCGCGGTGTCCCAGTCAACAGGGAGAGGTCAGTTAAGATTAAAACATTATCTCAAAACCACGTTAATGAATAAAACCACCCGTGCTCGTGTTGAGCCACCGGTCTGCGCGTTTCTCTTTACTCTACTGCGCTGTGTGGTGTTTGAAACGGCACAGAGAAGTGTCAAAACATTGTTTGCCTCATGTGATGTTTTTCTTGGCTTCTTTGCTCAATAACTAGCTAGCTAGCTCGAAAACGTTAAACAGAATAAAATGTTTGTTACGTTGTAAAATAAACTAACAATGCAGTGAAACTAGTATGTGTTTATAAGTCGGTTTAAATCCACAAGACTAGTTTTATTAATCAGAATTGTGCCCTATGAGTTAGCTAGCAAAGCAATTCAGGATACAAGTTATTAAACTGTCAGATAGTTTAGCACTCAGTCCCAACCAAGGCGTGTAACCTGGCTAGTTAATGACTTGTAGAGGGGAAAAATGAACGTCGAAATGTATTATTTTTAAATAAACTTATTAATTTTGCTCAAACTAGCATGAGAAGTCACAAGGTTAAAAGAAAAAGGATTTTCCCCCAAAGCCTCATAAACCAAACTTACCTTTTAGTAAATCATCAAAAAAAAAAAAAATCACACCTTCTTAAACTAGATATCAGTGAAGAATTAGGAATAAAATGTTTTGGTGTGCACTGTTTATGATAGTTAAGTGAAAGCACTTTAAATGATTAACCTTTAGGGATAAAAAAAAAACACAGCCATATCAGAATTACAGCTTTTAGTACAAACTCGAAAAGCAATAATGAGACTAATAATAATAATAATGATTTGAGCTTTGTGTTTTTATGATTTTTATTTATTTTTGTAATCATTTCTAATGGCAGTTATATAGGTTACTGATCGTAAAGGCTGTGGGTTCGAGCACAAGCACCGCTAAACTACTACTTTTGAGCCCTTGAGCAAGGCCCTTAATCCTGTCTGATTCAGGTGTGCTGTATTCTTCCGGACCCTGAGTCTGACCCCAGTTTCCTAACTGGAATATGTTGGAAAAGACATATTTCACAGTGCTGTAAGCTACATAACAAATAACTGAACCTTTATCTTAAGGTTTTAATCTTAAAATAACCTTTTAAACTTAATGGTCGGTTGTATAACAATGCACAACTGTAGAACTCTTTTCCAGATCTGAAAATGTTTTAACAAAGCAGCATATAATCAGACAAACGTTTGTTCTGAGAGCTTCACATTATCAGCACTGAAGCTCACTCAAGTGCTCCTGTGAAAATGGCCAAGCATGACACTTTCAATTTCATAAGAAACGTTTAACCAGAAATCTTCGGTTATTCATACATTAAATCATTTTCTATACCGCTTATTCTGTACAGGTCGCGGGGCCCTTTGGGCTTGAGGCGGGATGCAACAAACAATGCAAATGCATCACAGGACAGACACGTGTGTACACTACAGGCAAATTTGGGAATTCCAATTAACCTAATTTGGGAATTCCAATTAACCTACTCTGCATGTTTCTGGACAGGAAACCAGGGTACAGTGGAACCTCGGATTGCGAGTAACACAGTTCGCGAGTCTTCCGCAAGACGAGCAAAGATTTTGAAAACGACCAAGTCTTGGTTTACAAGTATCGAGCATCATGTATCACGCATGCGCTTCTTGTTTTGTCGCCGAGCGTCACGTGATCACAACTGAGCCAATGTTTTTTCTTACTTGCGCTGCGGAATTGTGGCTAATCATCTCCCCTGTCTCTTACTGGTATAATCGGCATGCATGTACTGTTTACTATAACTCTGTGACCATGTGTACGCGCGTAAAACATATTTTATTTTGTGTTTGTAAGCGCATGTACTGTTTATTATAACACACGTGTTTGCGCGCGTGTAAAGCAAAAGAAAGTCTCGTTAGAGAGGTTGAAGATCCAATTTCTCCCTCTCTGTCATTGTGTGTGCACACGCGTAATTTGACACTGTGCCCCTTAACACACACTCTCGCCTTTACACCCCTCATTTTTGGATTTGGTGATTTAAGAACCATTGCTTGATTTGCTGACGACTTTTCTACGTCTTTAGGGGAGTGATGGCGGCGGCGGGCGAGTGTTACATCGTGCACGAGATCTACAATGGTGAGAATGCGCAGGAGCAGTTTGAGTACGAGCTCGAGCAAGCGCTAGAGGCACAGTATCCCTACATCGTCATCGAGCCGACACGCATCGGAGACGAGACGGCGCGCTGGGTGGCCGTGGGGAACTGCCTGCACAAGACGGCCGTTTTAGCGGGCGCCGCGTGTCTCTTTACACCGCTGGCACTGCCTCCTGATTATTCTCGCTACGTGGCTCTGCCCGCTGGCGCCCTCAGCCTGGCCTGCGCCGCCCTCTACGGCATCTCCTGGCAGTTCGACCCGTGCTGCAAGTACCAGGTGGAGTATGACAGCAGGAAGCTCGCACGGCTGCCTCTGCACACGCTCACCTCGTCCACACCCGTGGTGCTGGTGCGCCGCGACGACGTGCACAGAAAGAGACTGCACAACACGATAGCGCTTGCCGCCCTGGCCTACTGCGCCAAGAAGATCTATGAACTGTACGCTGTATGAACGTACAAACACATACACGCTCACACACACATATACTGATGCATCATCTCTCACACACACCTCACACACGTACACATACACACACTTGCTGGGAGAGAGGTGAGAAGCACTACTAAATACAAGACAGCAGACACAAATGTGACAGAAAGCCAGCAGGCAGACGGATGCAGGAACGGAGAGAGAGAGATAGAGCGCGATCACCCAGGACGCGAAGAACCTAGCAGCGCTCGCTCTCTCTCTCTCCTTTTTTTTTTTTTTTTTTTTTTCCCCCTTCACAATTTTCCCATCTGTGCTCTTCAACGGAATACCGGGTGGGAAAGGGATGACGGACGGATGAGAAGACGATGCCAGCGGGAGGAGGGGGGGCGGGGTTATGTTTAATTGGAGAAGTAAGATTCTTCCCCTGTTTTTCTGCACTGTTAAGTGACATCAGCAATGCGCTTGACAACCCCCTCCCCCCCTTCTCTCCTTATCTCTCGCGGAGCTCCTGCACCTGCGGAGCGACTGTCAGACCGCCATCGTGCGCGTGGTGGACAGGCGAACACACAGACATGTTTTAAGTATTACTTTGAAGCCCTCTCTACCCCACCCCTCCCCCTGTGTAGTTTTACTGTATCCTGCCTTGGTGCATCACCTTTTCATTAAACAGTAGGAGATTTAACCTCACCGTCACCTTTGCCGACCTTTTATTTGACTTTTTTTTTTTTTTTTTTTTCAGTGTGAAATTAGTATTTTGATGGAAAATAAATGTGATGTTATTTTCTGACATACTGCTGGTGCACGAGAGTTTAAAACAAGGCTGACCTTTGGTTAGTCTGGATTAAGAGTAGAAGGTTTTTGCCGCTTCATTGGCCCAGATAAAGGTAACTTATTACCCCCCTGTGAGCGCACTAACACCACTTGCTTTCTGTAAATGGGGGTATTCTTCATTTTAATTTCTGAGAAATTGCCAGGTTAGTCAACAAGGTTCGCTATTTCTGCTTTTTCACAACAATAGATTCTACCGGGGTTAATCTCCTATTTAAAAGTTTGATTCGCTATTCAAATAAGGTAGGGATGCACCGAGACCAGATCGATAACACATTTTCTAAAGTATTCGTTAAAAGTCCCCCACTGTCATGTTTGAGCGGCGTGTAAGTGGTTAATCACAGGTGCAGAGTGCCGGCCACCAGGCCCCGGCTGCAGCTCAGAGCGGGGAGAAGGCGATGCGAGACATGTTCGCTGTGTGGAACTATTTCAAAGTGAAGGAAGACGACAAAACAAAGGCGAATTGCAACTTGTGCTCAGTGAAATTGTCCAGAGAAGGCTCAAAATGTAACACAAGTAATTTAACCAAGCACCTAAAATCCCAACACGGCAACGAGTACAAAGAGTTTACCCAGCCTTCTAAACCAACACAGCCCACGTTTTGTTAAATTATATGACTAAAGCTGTTACTTGTAAATTTAAATCATGTTTTTATTAAGTACTCGGTATCGGTGTATCCCTAAAATAAGGATATCTAATATCCAAAGATGTATAATTATTATTGCTGCCAATGTAACAGAGCTCCAGGTTTGACCCGTGTAGCTGTGGGATGTGAAAATGAAATTAAGTTATTGCGTTTGAAATGGAAGCCTGGACATAAGACAAGATTTAGGTCTTAAACACAATTTGGGTCTTGATGAAAGTACATCGTAGATGATAATTTATTAGGATTATAACGCCTGGTTGTCTCTTGTTCCAAACAACATAGGTTTGTGAGGATGAATTTGAACCAGGTGAAAATATGTTCCTTCTGTAAGTATGGACAGTTATAATTCATGTTACTTGTACATGACTGAAAGGATAAGAAAATTAAATTAAGTTACTGTGTTGAAAATGGAGCTATGGAAGCATCTGTGTTTCACGGGTGTGTATTTATATCATGTGATCAATGTTTTTTTTTGCTTCATAAAACACATTTATTCTCTGGTTTAGTTTCGGGTTTTTTTGTAGAGATCTAGAAAATGTGGAGCATTTACCACCGACATCTTGAAGACGTACTTTTGCTAGCCCTTTTCAGATGCGAGCAGGAATATAGGTCATGTTTACTAATTTTAGGTTTTAAACACAAATTAGGTCTGGATGTAATGTGTTACTGTTAACCCAGTGATAAAGTTGTGTTTCGGTTCAGGAGGATACACATGTGTTCATTAGAGTAAAAGTCTACTGAAATGTACTGATGTTCCGCTTCAATCTTCTAAAGAATGGAAACGAGGCGAGGCAAGCCACCTCAACCCTTCTGACGAACAAAGCCAGACCACAGAGCCATAACTGGGCAATAAAGTAGCTGATATCTCTTGAAGGTGTGAGAGGATGAGTGTTAAGTCGTCTTTCTCCAAGGTAAACCGTCAAGGTTATCCGTCCAACCTGATGCCACTGGTTTGCTCATTTGCAGAGGACTGGCTGATTAAACAAGTAAATTCCTTTCCTTTTTACCCGTGATTGCAATCGCCAGGGAAATCCTGATAAAATACACAATACCTAGCTGCTGATTCAGTTTGTATTGCGATTCTAGTGATGTTTTTATAAATATCCAGACTATATATTATTTATTTATTTTAGAATTTGCAAGCATTCTAAACAAAGCAAATGATCTGCTCCTATCACACAGGATGCTGTGCTGCCTACTGGTGTGTGAATAGTTTAGAACACACCTCCTGTAGAATTACAAAGGAAGGGCGGGCAACATCAAATAAACATATACACCTAGTCCCCGACTTACGGATTTCCGCAGATATGAACGGTTCTACTTCGGTTCAATCACGGAAACAGCTCATGTGTAACAAAAAGTAGATACTGCAGTGCACCTGGTACCAATATTTACAAGCATATACAGTACAATATTTTTAGTGTGAAACGAGACAGCCTCACCGGTTTCAATCCATCACTCCGGAAGCACGATGATTAAAAACTGGCTGTCCTGATGAGGAATGATCCTAATTTCTGAAAATCACAGAGTTCACAGTCCGAAACAGCACTGAGACAAAATGGTGTCCGGGATTCCTCTCGCGCTTTAAAGGTGCAGAGACAACATTTACATTTGTGGGAGATTTATTTCCTTAGGTGCGATTATAGTTTTTGGCCACATGATGGCAATGTAGTGAAAGGGGACAGATTTAGTAAAAGGGATTGATATGCTTTACATTGTGTACTTTGTCGGACTTGAGAACAAATCGAACTTACGAACGTGCTCCGAGAACAGAACTTGTTCATAAGTGGGGAACTACCTGTATATAATAAAACTTGAATTCTGTGTGACAATACATGAATTGCAACACAAAAAAATCTAAATACATAACTGAATTGATTATTATATTATATATTGATTATCCCATCTCTATTTTTTACTTGGACAGGAAATCCTTGAGCCATAAGATCAGATTGAGCACTGCTTTATTACTAGTGATGGTGTGGTTTCTGCTCCAGTTTTTGTACTAAGAAAAAAAAGTTTTACTTTGTCTTTCTTTTTGTAAACAGCAGAATGTAGCACCATAAGCAGTTCTTTGATTTTGAAAAACTTAAGGAAACATCTTTAAACCTCACATGTCGCTATATACCTTTTTTTAGAAAGCATTTTTAAGTAGAACCTCTTTAGGGGTAGACCAAAAAAAAAAAACACCTTTGAGGAGATCTTCGAATTCCTTAGAGCACTTGATGCTGCTGAAGACGTTTTCGTAGACCAAACAATAATTCTGGTTTGCTTTTACTTGTGTCAGGTGTATTACTATTTAAGAAGGTAGGAGATGAGAAAATGAGCAGAAAACAGCAGAAGTGAAAGTCCGTCTCAGGGTAGTGCTAATAAAATGGTTTCACAGTATATATCTGGAGACAAATTACAGAAATGTTAAGTAGAAAGGAGGAAAAAACTGAGGAAAAAGGTCAGCTGAGGCAAACTGCTACATTGAATTGTTGAAAGTGTCTCCATGACTGTTATTGAAACAACTCGACTCAAGAGGTCCTCGTAACATACCAGAGTTTCTCTGAAGAGGATCGTCATGGATAACAAAAACGCCTCATGTTCTATACAACGTTCATTTATTTGAATGAATTTTTTCGTTGAGAAACGAGGCCTTAAAGATGATGGTAGGTGGCGTCAGTTCGGGATGAGGTCACCGTCTGTATAAATACGTCGCGGTGTTGCCCACTCCGCAAAGTAAATGAATGCTTCTAATTTTACAACAGATGTCTCCCTCACGTCAACGAAGCACATAATCAAGTGACAAAAAAAAAAAAGTCAAGTGTGAAAAAAAGAAAGTGATGAAGAACATGGAGGAAATTTGTTGTTCTTGTCTTTTGCCTGAAATGAGATGGGATGACACTTAGGACACCTGCGATAGGAAGAATGAAAAAGACTGAAAACAGTAACGAAAAGGTGAGAAGAATATAAGAACTAAGACAGTATGATTTTTTAAAGGGAAACATCATCAGTGATTTTTTTTATTATTGTTATTCCAGGTGTTAATAACCAATAACCATACCTAAGATAGAGCTCGCAATAAATCGAAAATGAATTGATGTAATCTTGTAATTTTTTTAATTCGGTTTATACTATGCTCAAGTAACTACTGTGTGTAATCACATGACTGTCGGGGGATCACATGAATCGCCACACAAAAGTATCACAGGGAGTTGTTTCAGCACCGCGGACGGCAAAAAATGAATCGCTGCTCTTCGATCGCGCGAATCGCAAGCACATGACAATTTTTTGCTCGCACTGTAAACACTATCGGTGTGTCCTTGATGGGGAAGCTGACGAGTGGCGACGTTGGCAAGGAACAAGACTTCCAGAGATGTAGAAACCTTGAGAGGAACCAGACACATCAATACACATTCATGAGGGGTTACTCCAGGTTATTCACCAGGTTGAACTGAGTACACTGAATTATTTAGATTTGAAGGAGTGTGTGAGATATGTTTAAACGGTGTCCTGGGACTGACAGTTTGTCTCCTTCTCAGCGATCCCATTATATATTCATTAAAGATGTTTAAAGAGCAGCTTGTTAGCGGAGCTTCAGCTCTAATCGGGTTTATTTCTGAGCCATAAACATGGCATGGTGATATTTACAGTATATTCAGGATTCTATTAGAATTATTACCCTTCTGTTAAATGCACTCAGACACAAGATGATTCGGTCGCGTTCTTACTCTATTAACTGTAGCTTCTGCTTATTGTTCTTTTGTTCCCTTCTCTTTCCTGGCTCGAGAAGCCATCAGTCTGAAGAAGGCAGCCGGCCAGAGGGTGCGAACGTAGACAGCGAGAGCGGGCATCGGCCCAGCTAGTAAAACATCCTTCTGTCTGTAAGCGACGGCGTTCAGAACAGCGCGAGCCACGTCCACTGGGTCCCGTCCTGCTGCCGTGGTTTTATCCATCACTGAGGAACAACAGAACCATGTTAAAGTTAGTGTGTTTAAAGCGCGGTAACTGTTTTAATGCGCCACACTCATCACTGTTACATATAAAGTAAGTGAAATATGAAGAATGGAATAAAACAACAGAAAATGTGGGAAAATAATCAACTACAAAAGTATAAGCGGCGTTCAGGTCAAACCGGGACTTGTGATTAAGATTAAGGCATTTACAGCCCCCGGTTGGCAGAGGCTAGCACTGCGAAGATCTTGACGCCTCCAGAGAAGGACCACCTCCAGCTGGATTCGGCTTCATGATGGGTTGGTTCTACACATGCTGCTCCTGAGCTCCCAGTGATCCAGACACCTCTTCTGTCCTCTGCACCTGCTGACTCGTACCTGTGCTGAACTGGACTCCATGATAACTTGGATAACTTCTGTTATACTCAACTTCCAGCAGCCTAACACACATGATGTCCCTGATGAGCAAGCCGAGGACGATGGCGCCAGTGGCGAGGAAAAACTCCCTGTGATGGTAATAGGAAGAAACCTTGAGAGCAACCAGACTCAACAGGGAACCCATCCTTATTTAGGTGGAAACGGATAGCAGGGATTGATCTCCATCATACTGTGTGTTAGGAGGCTGGAAGTTCAGTATGACAGGAGATGTGTTGAAGTTAATATGGAGTTCAGTTTATTATTGGAGGCTCAGGAGCTGTAGAAGAATTGTTAAAGAAGATGATCCTGCTGCAATCGTTTCCCTGCACATTCAGTGAGAAGAATGCTCTCTAGAATCAGCCTGGATTGATCACCAAAGGTGGCCTGTTTTTGCAATACACAACCTCATACTGCACAATCAAAAGTCCTGGTTTGACTTGGACTCCGGAGCAGCGACCGATAACTTCCACATCAGTGGAACTTCATGTCATGTTTTATTCCTTATATATTGTTGTTTTTTTTTTTTTTTTTTTTTTTTTTTTTATTAATCGTCGGTTATTTTAATACACATACAAATACAGTCTCAGCTATACAGTAAAAAGAAATTGTGGGAATTATACAAACAACTAAACAAGTTAACACAATCAGGCTGGGAACTAAATATGCGCCATAGAATAGAAAGTCAAGAGAAATTATTAATGTAGCACCAAAAAGGTGTCCATATCTGCCAAAAATCATCAGACTTTTGATGTATGTCATAGGTGAGTTTCTCGAGAGGAAATAATGTACATGCTTGAGACAACCACATTTGAAGGGATGGTACCTGAGGAGATGACCACAATAGAAGTATGCATTTCTTTGCCAAATGAACCAAAATTAGAAACAAATGCTTGGTGTGGAAGTCCAACACATTCTCTACTCCACTATATAATAAATAAAATTCCAATGAAAAACACAATTTTAGCTTAAAGAGCCTTTGTAGAAAATTATGTACTTTCTTCCAAAAAGAAATGATTTTGTCGCAATACCAAAAACAGTGAAGGAATGTTCCTTTGCTTTTTTTACAATTAAAACAAAGATCAGAGGAGTTTCTGTAAATCTTTTTCAGACGTAAAGGTGTGAGATAAACTCTGTTAATGAATTTATAATTGAGTTCATGAATACCCAATGAAGTACATTTAGAAAACAAATTGTTACATATTTCAGACCAATCTGTATCTTCAATTTCGTGACCTAAATCTTTTTCCCACACAATCTTCAACCTCTCGAAAGAAGATGTACATGAGTAAGATAGAACTTTGTATATTTTGGATATTAACCCCTTGGAAAAGTTGCTCGTTATAATTTGCTCTATGGCAGCAAGTTCAAATCTCAATTTACCCTTATCAGACAAGGATTTTATAAAGTGACGCAGCTGAAGATATTTAAAAAAACTTGATTGCGGTATGTTATACTGGTTGGAAATTTCTTGGAAAGATTTTAGTGTACTGCCTGTAAAGAGGCACGATAACTTTAGAATCCCCAATTTAGACCAATCTGAAAGGCCAATATTTTGTAACGATACAGGGAAATCAGGATTAAAAGCAATAGGTGAAAACAAAGTAATATTAGCTGGAATTTTAAAATACTTTTTTATATCTCCCCATGTCCGAAGAGTGTTTGAGATGATGAAATTTGTTGAAACGCATTCAAGTTTTTTAGTATTCATAATAAAAGGCAAGAATTTTATTGGGAGAGGGGCACAGGCTGTTGCCTCCATATTAAGCCATTTAGAGTCTGTCCTTTCGTTGTACCAGCTGACCATATGCTTCACCTGTGCTGACCAAAAGTAAAGGCGTAAATCTGGTAAAGCGACTCCTCCCATTTCCCTTGGTTTCATTAATTTGTTAAGGCTAATTCTGGGCATTTTATGGTTCCATATAAATTTAGAGAAATGCTTATTGATATCTTTAAAAAAAGTATTAGGTAAGTAACACGGAAGCGATTGAAATAAATATAAAAATTTAGGAAGAATATTCATTCTAATCACATTAATCCTACCCAAAAAAGAAATAGGAAGTGTCCTCCAAATGTTAATGTCTTTTTTAATAACTTCAAAAAGAGGGGCATAATTTTCTTTAAATAAATCCTTAAGTGTTGGTGTAATAAATATGCCAAGATATTTAAAACCACTCGAAGTAATTTTAAAGGGTGAAAGGGATGAAAGATCAAGTAGATTCGGGATATGAAAAGAGAGTGCCATGGATTTTGACAGATTAATCTTATATCCGGATAAAATACTATAATCTGAAATACATTTTAATAACGCTGGGACTGACCTATCTGGTTCAGAAATATACAGCAGCACATCGTCTGCATATAAAGAAATCCGGTGTTCTTCATCCCCTACAGTTATTCCAAAAAAATGTTGGCATTGCCTTATAGATTCAGCCAGTGGCTCAATTACCAGGGCAAAGAGCAGGGGCGAGAGAGGGCACCCCTGTCTAGTACCTCTTTCTATTTCAAAAGGCTTTGAGATCAGGCCGTTTGTAGTCACAGTAGCCTGAGGGTTGGCGTAAAGCAATTTTATCAGGTCAATGAATTTGGGACCTAGATTAAATCTCTTAAGGGTGGCAAAAAGAAACTTCCATTCGACTCGATCGAAGGCTTTCTCTGCGTCAAGGGAAACAATAAGGGATGGTGTTTTACCTGCTTGTATTGAATTTATGACGTTTAAAAGTCGACGAATGTTATCTGCGCCAAAACGTGATTTGATGAATCCTGTCTGGTCTGGCTTAATAACCTGTGGTAACACGGTTTCAAGTCTACGGGCAAGTGTTTTGGCAAGTATTTTATAATCAGTATTCAGGAGACTTATTGGTCTGTAAGAGGCACAATCTTGCAGATCTTTGTCTTTTTTAGGGATTAAACAAATAGATGCTGTTTTCCATGATTCAGGGGCCACTCCGCGATCTAATCCATTTTGGAGGGCGGGTATTAAAATAGGAGAGAGTTCTGGCCAGAATTTTTTATAAAATTCACAAGGGAACCCGTCCGGGCCTGGAGATTTATTTGACGACATAGAATGGATTGCATTAAAAACTTCTTCTGGTGACAAAGGTGAATCTAACAATGTCCTATCTTTATCAGAAATAGCTGAAAGAGGTATTCTATCTAAGAATTCAGTAATATCAGATTGTCCAGCAGTAACTTGTGATTTATATAATATTTCGTAAAATGTTTTAAATAATTTGTTAATTGAAGCAGCATCATACGTAATTGACGCATCTGGAGTCTTCATTGATTTAATTATTCTCTCATTCTGTGTTTTTTTAATTAGATGGGCCAATAGTCTATTAGGTTTATTTGCGTACTCATGGTACGCTTGTTTTGAAAGAAAAATAAGTTTTTTAATGTGGTTTGTGTGGTCCAGATTAAGTTCCGCCCTGGCTCGACACAGTTGAGCCCAGTTTGTTTGAGTAGGAGCTGTACTATGTAAGCATTCCAATCTCTTTACTTCATTTTCTAACTCCTGCCTTTTTCTAGACCAAATTCGTTTGTATGCAGAGGTATAAGATATGATATGGCCTCTAATTGTAGCTTTAGCAGCATCCCAAATAGTTGCCGATGATACTGGCGAATTTTGATTATCTGTCCAATAATTTTTTAGCCCTTCCCGAATTGAATCACAAAACGATGGATCGTTCAACATGGAAGAATTAAATCTCCAGACCCTTGTGGTCTTGTGTACGTTTAGGGTCATGTCTATGGAGACTGGAGCATGATCGGACAAAACAATTGAGCCAATTTGGCATGCAGATACTGCATGAAGGTATTGAATGGGGATCAAAATGTAGTCTAGTCTAGAATACGAGCTATGAGGATTAGAGTAAAAAGTGTATTCTTTACTTCCCCCATTAAATTCTCTCCAAACATCAGAGATTCCAGACTCATTACAAAGTTCCTTGAGGACCAGGGATGCTCTAGGGTGAGTGAGTGTTCCTGAAGTGGATTTATCCATTTTTTGATCCATGACGCAGTTAAAGTCACCAGCACACAGTCCCAAGCCCTTGCGGTACTGATTAAACAAAAGTATAACTTTGGATATAAATTCAGGGGAATCCTCGTTTGGAGCGTAAACATTAAGTATAGTGATAGGTTGCCCATATACTGTGCCTGTAATTAACACATATCTTCCATCTGGGTCGTTAATCTGATGTTCTAGAATTAAAGGAAAATGCTTACTAATTAGAATAATTGTACCTCTCTTCCTGGTGTTTGCTTTACACGATGAGAAGAATATCTGTCCAACCCAATCCCGTTTTAATTTTAAATGTTCAGAATCAGATAAGTGTGTTTCCTGTAGCATAGCGATAGTAGTTCTTTGTTTTTTCAAATAGGTTAATATTTTTTTCCTCTTAATCACATGTCCTAGCCCTTTGACATTCCATGTAATAACCCTGGTCGTATTGTTCATAGTCATGAAACAGAGAGAAGTAAAGACCAAAGAAGCTGCAAGTTTAAGACTGCATCACACCTGAGACATATATAAAACCGACGAGAAAAATTCTTGTATTTTAGAACACACAACATAACATATTGAACCCAAACCCCCCTCCCCCTACCCTCCGGCCTCGTCCCCAAATGACGAGGCACACCCGGGAAAACAAAACTTAGGTTACTGTACCCGACCGGCACCGAGCATAAGATAGCAACAGCCCATACCAAGTAGTAATACAGAGCTATACCCATAGGGGGCGCACAAGCGCTACCGACCAGTTCCCTTCGCGAAAACCCAATATCCGAGGATTAAACGTTTGACCAGCGATCGATCCACAAAAAAAAAAGGATCCCTTTTCTTTCACAACGGTTATAGTATAAAAATCAAAGAGAAAGAGTCATAAAAAAAAAAATAATAATAATAAAAAAATAATGAAATGATCTATATCCTGGCCACGTACCCATTTTCCAAATAAATTGTCCTCGGATCATTGTTAAAAGTCAACATCATAACGAAAAGTCTATAAAAGAACCAACAACTTTCAGTTTGATATCTTTGTATCTATTGTACCCTTCTGCCGTTACTTATCTTCCAATGTTTTCATAAACTCCATGCCTTCGGCTGGGGAGGAAAAAAGATGTATCCGAGTTCCGTGAAGGCAACGAAGTTTGGCAGGATAAGCAAAGCCTCTGAACATGTCACGAGCAGTCAGTTTTTTCCTGAGATCGTCGAACTCTCGGCGTTTCTTCAGCACCTCGGCGGATACGTCTTGGAAGAAGCGCAGTTGGATCCCTTCATGGCTGATGAACCGTTTTTTCCGCGCTGCTTGCAGTATCAACTCCTTGTCCACATAGCGTATAAAACGCACCAAAACACTTCGTGGAGCATGGTTTGCTCCCGGCACCGGGCCGAGAGACCTGTGAGCTCTTTCAATCTCAAAGCGTGTTTCAGGAGTAAGGTCCAGCCATTTCGGCAACATCCTTGTTAGATATTGCGCGATAGGGTCAGATCCTTCCGCTTTCTCAGGGAGGCCGACGATCCTCAGGTTTTTCTGCCTGCCTCGGTTCTCCAAGTCGTCTATTTTGGCTCGAAGTAATGATAGTTCTTTGTCCCGAGATGTGATTCTCCTTTCCTGTGTTAGTATGCCGTCTTCAGCGGCGGAAATTCTTGCTTCTGCCTCGGTTAGTCGTGACTCACTCAACGCCACTCTACCAGTTAAATTAGAAAGGGATTCCTGTATTGCGACAACTGATGTAGAAATATTGTCCAAGCGGCTGTCAATTGCACTCAGTCTGCCATCAATGTTACCCAGGCTGGCTCCCAACGAGCGGATTTCTGTCAGCATGGCGTCCGATTGGTCTGACGAGGCCTCCTCCGCCTCGGCCTGTTTTTTCTTTGCAGCTCTGGGAGGCCGAGAGGACGCGAAGAGCGGAAAGTCTCGTGATTCTTTAATCTCGGACATTGGTGTTTAATGTAAGAGCGATAGACTTCAAGTTTGCGTCGAATTAGCTGAAAGATAAATTAGAAAAAAGGGAACTGGTGCGGAGCTAACAAATTATGCAGCCATCTTCTACGAGGTCCCTCTAGCGCCCCCCCTTATATATTGTTTTAAGGTCTGGGTTCGATTCCCGCCTCTGTGTGCATGGAGTTTGCATGTGTTTCTCCCTGTGCTTAGTGGGTTTCCTATAGGTACTCCAGTTTCCTCCCACAGTCCAAAGACATGCAGATTAGGCTAATTGGCGTTCCCAAAGGTGTAAATGAGTGTGTCCAGGGTGTACCCTGGGGATAGGCTTCAGAACCCCCCCTATATAGGATAAAGCAGTACAGACGATGAGCGAGAGTGAGTGATATTGTTTCTGAAAACCACCATGCACATTTGTGAATTTACATTATGGCATTTGGCAGACGCCCTTATCCGGTGCGACTTACATTTTCATTCCATCTCTACAGACATATACTTGAGGGTTAAGGGACTTGCTCAAGGGCCCAACAGTGGCTGTGGGATTTGAACCTGGGACCTTCTGGACCATAGTCCAAAGCTGTATTAATAAAATTAGGCCCTGTCCCTATTATTCAGATCATCTTGATGCATATGATTCAGTAACTTGGAACTCTGGGTCTCTCCTATCCTACAAAATTAAAGCCACGCTTACCGCCGTATTTGGATCCGTCTCCGGTAACAGCATTAAGTGACAGGTTGGTGCGAATGTATCCAGGGCTGATGACTGACACATGTAGGCCAAATCTTTCCACCTCGGCCCGCAGGCAGTCGAAGTACGCCTGCGTCGCGTGCTTGGAGGCTGCATCTAAAAACGCCCAACAAAAAGTTCATATGTAAATTATTTCGAATCCTGAAATTAGCAATAACCCAGTGAATTCCCCGATATTAAATGATGAGTTGTAGTAAATCCAGCTGTTTGTCATTCTACATAAATTCTCAAAACGCTATAATCCTTCAGCTCTAAGCCATGTGTTGAGAAATATATAAGCAACTCAAGCAATTTTAAATACATTTCAAGGTAAACATTAGAATTAAGACAAAGTGTCTTTGATTGTGGTGTGTTTGTTGCTGGTTTGAATATTTCGGAAACAGCTGATCTCCTGAGAAACTGACTCATAATAGTCTCTCGAGTTTACACACAGAATGGTGTGAAAACCAAACTAGAAACTACATCTTGTGAGCGGAGGGTCAGCAGCCCGAATCACCTTGTTGATCGTAGATCAGAGGGGAATGACTAGACGGGTCTGAGCTGAGACCACGTCTGGAATACGCTATATAAACAAAAGGATTTGGCCAAACCTGCAATGACATTGTATTCAAATACATCTACTGCAATATAGAGTTGGTTCCCCATTTTGCAGCTATGAGAAGAGCTTATTCCGAGAAGAGTTTCCAAACTTCTTGGAGGGCTGATCACAAGATCTTGGAGTGTTTCTGTGGGAATTTCTGCCCATTCATCCTGTAGCGCATTTATGAGGTCCGGCACTGATGTCTGCTCGTTCATCCCAAAGGTGCTCGATGGTTTTGAGGTCCACACAGTCAAGTTCTTCCACACAGAGCTCATCAAACCATGTCGCTATAGTCGTTGCTTTGTGCACTGGGGCGCAGTCATGTTGGAATAGAAAAGGCCTTCCTCAAACTGTCGGCACAAAGTTGGAAACATAGCATTGTCCAAGATGTCTTGGTATTCTAAAGCATTAATATTAATAAGATCGTCCTTCACTTGGTATGAGGGGCATGACTGAAACACCTGAGGTTTGGCCGAATACTTTTATACCACTCAAAAGAAGCAACTCTTAACAAATGTGTTGAGAAGAAAAGCATCTCAGAACTTTCAACATATCAAACCTTCAGTATTTCAGTCACTGAAAAACCACACCTCGCAGTTTTTCACTGCTCAGCTGTCATTAATAGCCTCTATTTCCTGTTCTTGCCTGAAAGGAGGGTAACTTATTAGTCTTGCTTTATGTGTTATAGCTTTCAAGGTTGCTGCTTTTCTGCTCACCACGGTTGTACAACAAACATACCATATCCTTTTTAAAACTCGGCGATTCAAAACTCAATCTAGCCATTTTCCTCTTATGATCTTCTTGATCGACAGGTCCGTATCCAGCCTTAGAACCGTCACTCATTGTTTTTTTTTCTCTCGCGCCATTCTGTGAAATCAGTGCTAAAGACTGCATGAATGTGGGGTGAAGGTGTTCCCAATAAAGTGCACAGTGAGCCTCCATTAACATCCTGCAACAACAGGCCTTATGCGTCCCGGAGCAGGAATGGAATACGTGTACACTCACAGGCCGATCTGTAGGGGATGGCGATCTTCCCCTGCACGCTGCTGATGACGACAATCTGTCCAGCACCTCGTTCCACCATAGAGGGAAGAAGTGCTGGGAAGAGGGAAGAATGAAGGGAAAACAAGATGAGAAGATGAGTTATATTTCAGGAGTCTTAACTCATCCTTAATCAACATACTAATGTAGAAATCATTATCCTTTCTAATGTAAAAATAAATCTTTAAACCTAAATAAGGGTGCTCTGTAGTCACATTAACTAAACGGATCTTGTAGAGGAACAATACAGATGATGAAACTGTGTGCAATAGGAGTGGGTGAGATGGTCCAAGAGTTATATCTCTGTATATTTAGGCTGAATATTGATACACAATATCAAGTCAAAGCAGGATTTTTGATTGCAGCACATTTTAAACCCACTTTTAACACGACAGTTATATCCAACTGAGTAATCTGATTGGACAAGAGGAAATCCACAAGTAGTGACAATACAAGCCAGGAGAGAGTGCTGTTGTGCTGTATTATCGCCTCTCTGGATTGCCTCTCGTCCAATCAGATTACTCAGTTGGAACTAACTGTTGTATGAAGAGAAATAAAAGCGGAATTTACGCTTACAAATGTGTTCCGTTATTCTGCACAATCAGTCCTGGTTTGGCTTGAACGGCCATCATATTAGGATTTCTCCATATTATGTTGTTTACATTTGCTCCGGTATAAATCTGCTTCCTCTGTACCTTGCGTTAGAGCGACAGGGCCGAAGTAGTTTGTCTCCATGACGTCCTTCTGCACAGACACGTGCGTGTCCAGGATGGAACCCCGAAAGCTAATTCCTGCGTTGTTAACCAGGACGTCCACGTAACCGTGGCATCTCAGAATCTCTGCTGCTGCCCTGGTGACCGTGTCCGTGTCAGAGAGGTCAAAGGTCACTGTGCAGGGTGCGTAGGTCTGACCAGACGAAAAAAAAAAAAAAAAAAAAGACAGAAATGACACCTGTCATTATCTTACATACTATAAGCAGAGGCTTTTAGAAGTGAGAACGTAAATAAAATGGCTGTGCACCTTTTTGCTATCTGTTTTACCCCTTAACTCCTCTACGACCTCCTGTAGTCTCTTCTGGTCACGTCCACACAGGATAAGTCGCGCTCCGGCCGCATGGAACACTCGCGCACATTCTGAGGAAACCCTACATGTGTTAGACCTCAAAACATTGGGAAGCCCCACAGTGCGGCATATTAGCATTATTCTGTGATAAGCAAAAACAAACAATTATACATTATAAACATTTTGTCCAATGTTTTGACCACCACAGTGGTTTAATGGTTAGCACTGTCGAATTGCACTTTCAGGGTCCGGGTTCGATTTCTGTCCCGTGTGCATGGAGTTTGCATGTTCTCCCCGTGCTTGGTGGGTTTCCTCAGGGTTCTCTGGTTTCCCCCCCCACAGTCCAAAAACATGCAGCTTAGGCTAATTGGCGTTTCCAAATTGCCAGTAGTGTGTGAGTGTATGTCCAGGTTGTACCCCGCCTTGTGCCCTAAGGCTCCTGGGATAGGCTCCAGGCCCCCCGCGACCTTAAATACAGAATAAAGTGATGTAGACGGTGAGTGAGTGAAAGTCAAGAGTAGAATTATTTGCACCCCTAAAATTTACATTTCTACATGTCTCCGTGAAAAGATGCAGGTTAAGGAATATTTGGTCCACCAGAACTTTGGTGTGCATGTGGATTTCCTTCTCCCGTTCAGACCACTGGTTTAAAAAGCCTTGAGGTTTACCACAGGTTTAAATCTAGTCATTGCAAAACATTGCTGAAAGGTGGAATTTGCGATCTTGTGTTTATGTGCCAAGGAAACATTTTAAACATGCTTTCGCAAGTGTGACCAAATTTTTATTAAATAAAGGGTTAATATCACTATAAAGTGTCTTTTGAGTCTTCATCAGAATCGGCCAGCTAATATGAACATATTGCAGGAATGATATAAGATTTTATTAGAAATTAACAAATGTTTAGACACATATCAGTAGGATTATAAGTCTATTTAAATGTGTTTCCCTCATTTTATACCATTTCTTTTTATTGGGTGTGTGTGAGATTTTTTTCATGTCCCACATGTGCTCTGCTAACTCCAGTAAGTGGATAAATTAGGATAATTTTCATACGTTCTAATCAAATTCTTTAATAAATGTTAGTTTTCACTGTACTGTGTTTTGCTTAACATGTCCACCATCGTAGCGAAATATTAATAAATACAAAAACTTTTCAGAAATTCATAATGTTATAAAAAGTTTATATAAATATATAATGTTATAAAAAGTACAGAGTCACCCTAAAGAATGAATCACTTTGCTACCTGAAGGTTTACTGGTGTGCTCATTAAATGCTAACTTTAGCCAAAAAAATGTCCACCCTCTCATGGTTCATCCTATTAACCTTAAAAAAATACCCTGCCTGGCCAAAAAACAGTCACATACTCAAAGATTTAATTGACTGCCTTTAGTTTTGATTATGGTGAACACAGTCTGAGGGTAAATTCATGTCTGAAAAATGATTCCTGGGCCTCCAAGTGGCGCAGTGGTAAAGTGCTCGCCTTATCATCTGAAGATCGCGAGTTCGATTCCCGGGTGATGCTGTAACCTCTCGCAGTTGGAGGTCTAGCGAGAGCTGATTGGCCGAGCTCAGAGGGGAGGGATGAGAGGTACAGATACCCCTTTTCCACTGCTCTGGTTCCCGTGCCGGTTCCCAATTTTGGAACCAGTGCCGCGCTTTTCCACAGAAAAAAAGTTGGTGCCGGTGCCCATTAACAAGCACCGGCACCAGCCCCTAAACTCTGCTGGTCTAGTCGCGAGAACCCGTGACATCACGAGCGGTGGGCGGAGTTATAGGGAGCGTAAAAAAAATGGCGGAGACGCAAAATCCGTTAATGTGTAGCGCGGACAAAACAAAAACGCTATTAACAATTTGGACATCCGCCGAGATTCAGCAGAAATTGGAAAGTGCTTTAAGAATGTATTAGAAGTGTATGAGGAAATAAGAGCAACAACCGACCAAATAGTGAATAAGCTAGTTGTCTATGTTGATCTCTTTCAGCGGTTATAACACGTCGAATAAGCTGCTTTTGGATACTGAAATACATTTCCATAGTTTGGAGAATAACCAGTAAACTGACTTCGGGCAAGTTCGTTTCTGTTTAGTGGGCGTGGCCTGTGACGTATTATCATGCAGCTCCCGCTGAGCTCCTGTCTAGTGTAAACGCGGGCCGGTTCTCGGTGGCGGCACCTGGCACCAGCACCAGTGTAGTGGAAGTGAGGTATTAGTGCTGTCACATTAATCACGGCTATACAGCCAATCAGGGGGAGTCACGCCACCCCCAATGGGGCGTGAGCGTCTTGAAGCAACTCCAGATCATAACATTGCCTCCAGGGGCTTGTACAGTGGCCACTATGTGTGATGGGTGCATCACTTCATGTGCTTCCCTTCAGTCCGAACTCATCAGACCACATGACCTTTTCCATTTATCCAAATTCTAATCTTTATACTCTCTAACCAATGTAAGTGATCTCGTGTGTCTTCTTACATGACCACACAACTGTTAAGTCCCAATCCTATGAGTTCATTACACTGCGCATGCAGAAATGCTC
Organism: Channallabes apus; assembly: GCA_030522415.1. NCBI lineage: Eukaryota > Metazoa > Chordata > Actinopteri > Siluriformes > Clariidae > Channallabes > Channallabes apus. The sequence continues at coordinate 25,143,765 of CM060121.1, forward strand.
TTACTTTCACTATTAAACATAGTTGACAGTTTTTTTTTTTTACCATGGACCTTTACTACATGTATGCGATCTCCATTCATTATCTTTTTTGACCACATTTATTCCATGAAGTTGAAGGTCCAGCACTATCCTTACATGTTTTAATGAAGTGTTGGACAGATCAACCCTTCTGAAATAGTGCTAGTGAATATTGTTGAGAAGGGGATAATATATACTGTGTTTCTGAAAATGTAAATTTTATAAACACAATATAATGAAAATGTATTTATTTGTTGAATGATGTGATGGACATATTTTGTGATTTTATTGTATATTATCCGCTTGCAGATTTTTAATGAAACGATTGACCAACATGCGTTTCTAAGAGCTTTAGTTCTATTTAATATAAATAATATGAAGTCAAATGCACTTTATAAAAAACACTTTATAGTGATATTAACCCATATTCTACAGTGGTGTCAATCAATTTGCTGCATTTTTATATGTAAGAAAACAGCATTATTTTCAAGAAATGTCACATGGTTATGCTTTTGTTAGAGGAAAAGTTAGAATCTTGTTTAAGTGGAGCATTTGTATCAAAAGGCGTAATTTATCAATGTTTGAATAAGTTGTGTTATAATGTTTGCATTAGCCAAGCTGAACTCAAAAGCTGGTTCCCATTCGGTGGTGCCCACACCATTTCCATAAGAGGCAAAACGCAGAAGTCACAAAATGACTAAATGGTTAAAAATTAAGAATTTCATCCAAATATGGAGGAAAAAGCGATTAAACATGTGATTAATCCAGAAATTTTAACACATTATTATTTTTTTATGCAAATTAATCAAATAACCAAGTTTGACCCTAAATGCTTCCCATGATCGCAGCGCAGTTACCATGCTGGTTTATTTCGTACAAGAAGATGACTGAGGAAACTTCACCAGGTTATGATAGATGGAAGTTCGGATAAACCCAAAGCTGAGTGCTTGAGCTACCTTCAAGGGGAACTGTTTTACAAGAACGCATTAGCTGCAAAACGTGGGAGTGGTGGCTCACGTGGCTAAGGCTCTAGGTTGTTGTTTTTCGGATCTGAGTACCTGGGTACGAGCCCTGCTGTTGGTGGGTTACCACACCCACTATGACTGTGATTAACTCGATAAAAATGATTTTAATCGATTGACAGCACTAGAAAGAATCCAAAAGTCCTTACTTGAGGCCTGACAGAATTACGAAGAAATCTCTTCATATCCAGCTTCATGAAAAAGTCAGACTGTTTGCAATAATCACTTTGCATCATTTGCATGAAAGGTGCCAATATTTTAAGAGTTGAATTTATGCATAATAGCCATTATTCATGTTTTTGAAATAATTTTTTTTATACTTATTACCTTTACCGAGGCCGGAACTGGCTCCAGTGATCACCACAACTTTATCTTGAAGAACTTGCTTTCGTCTCTTTCTGTGGATCATCCGCAGTAACAACAGCAGACCAACTGCACCTACAGCTAGCGGCACCACACCCACACCCGTTAAACGCTCCATTCGCCTACACACACACACATACAACATTCTCATTTGTCTACCACGTATTCTTAAACTCAAGGGCTGAAGAGTCAAACATATATTTGCATGCTTTATATACAATACTTTGCAAATATAGTCTTGAGGAATAGTTCTACAGGCTTCCTGAAATACTTTTTTTTTAGCTCTCACTTTTGGCAAGCGATAGTTTTTAATTTTCAGTTCAGTTTGTTAAGCCACACAGCGACACTATTGATATGTATCATGTATGTGTTAAATGCATTTAATTTAAGGCATGAACCAGTGAGAAACAGGTGCACATGATGACAGATGATCAGGCCGGTGATTAGTTTACTGCTGAATGCTGAGGATCAGACGAGCGGGGAAATGAGGTTGCTGCTGAGGCACTTTGCAGCCTGTCGCAGTAAAACTTCATCATTTCACTGAATTGAATATGAAGAAATGAGGGGGGGGGGGGGTGGTATGGCTCGAGACTTTTGCACAGTACTGTATCAAACGGTTGGGTCTCCAGGGTCTGGGTTCGATTCCCAGCCAGACTCGATTCCCGTCTCTGTGTGCATGGAGTTTGCATGTTCTCCCTGTGCTTGGTGGGTTTCCTCCGGGTACTCCGGTTTCCTCCCACATTCCAAAGACATGTAGGTAAGGTTAAGTGACGATCCCAAATTACCCGTAGTGTGTGAATGGGTGTGTGAGTGTGTGTGTGCCCTGCAATGGATTGGCACGCTGTCCAGGGTGTACCCTGCCTCGTGCCCCAAGTCTCCTGGGATAGGCTCCAGGTCCCCGCGATCCTGAATACAGGATAAAGCGGTGTAGAAGATGAGTGAGTGACATCGGCATGTACAGTAACAGACCCGATATCTGATCAAATATATTAGAACAGGACAGAAGAACAAATACAAAATTGTAGAAAGAGCTCATGGAGCAGTAGCCCACGGTGAGGATCCTGAACACTTTGAGAGACGTCGTACCACATTGTGTTGAATAAGGTGCGTTTGTAGAGGGGAAAAAATAAATCACCATACGGTCAGACTTCCGTACTTTAGCCCTTTGCCAAAATGTACTCCGACCTTTTTTTTATTGCTGCTCTCCTCCACACGTTACACCAACAAGAAACTTGCATCTGGTGACAATTTTAAACCATTGCATATAGTCTTGGTGTCTTTTCACCTTTTAACCTACAACAGTAAAACTGCCCTTACTTATACTCAAGTCCACACAATTTGGACAACAGCATTCTGTGACGTCACACTAGTTTTAAAGCTGTGGATTTTTGGGAGTTGAGAGTTTTCACCTCTAAGCACATACCAGCAGTCTGAAATGCACAAACTAGACATACAGTCAGGTCCATATGTTTTGGAAGAAAGGTATGTTTTTTTGGGGGGGCATTTGGCCTCTCGACACCATTTGAAATGGAACACTGAAGTCAAGACTTTCAGGTTGAATCCAAAGGTTTTGACAAAAATGTTGCATTAACCGTTACAGCCATTTTCATCCCGTTTTTTATGCTAGGGGGCTCATAAATAAGGGAACAAACAAATGGCCAGATTAAAGGCCTGGAGGTGGTTATGGGTTTTACATTTGCAATTGGTAGCTGTTCACTCAAACTCTTAACATGAGGTCCAAAGATGTTTCCATACAAGTGAAGGAAAGTGGCCAATACAACAGTTTGGAAAATTCTTAAAAGGAATGTATTAACTGGCAAGCTCAGCAATAGCACAAGACCTGAAAGACATCTAGAGTGGGTGACTGCAGAATTCTGTCCATGGTGAAGGAGAACCCTTTCCCAACATCTAGCCAAGTCAAGAACACCATTAAGGATGTAGGCGTGAGATTTCTTCACTGGCCAGGACATCTGGTCATCTGATATCAACCCAAAAGTCTTCTTTTACTGAAGACTGAAGGCAGAAAGACACACAAACAAGCAGCAGCTCTGAGCAGCTGCATTAAAAGCATGTCAAGGGAGGAAACTTCATGCAGGTGTTGACTTTGTCTGGTTTGATATTATCTTTTTTTTTTTCTTTTTTTTTCATAATTTATGAGCCACCAAAAATGCATTGCATACGTATGAAAATGGATGTAATTCCTGAATAGTTAATGCCACACTTATGTCAAACCTCTTGAATTCAAGTTGAAAGTCTTGACATTCTTGAGTGTTCCATTTCAAATTCAATGTAGAGCTGTACCAATGCAAATGGCCAAAATTATTATTCTCCGTTTCAAAATGTATGGACCTGACCGTATGTCTAGTACATTTGTGCATCTCAGACTGGTGGCATGTAGTGAGATGTGAACACACTCTACACCCAAAACATTCACAGCTGTTGAAGTCAGATGGCAATTCAGTTACACCAGTGTGACCTCCCAGAACGCTTCAGCTCCAATGGGAATTAATGATCCAAACAACACAAGTCTGTCATACTTAATCTACTTAAATAGTTCATGTTACGTGCTGGAGATGGTTTGAGAATTTCTATTTCTATATAGTTTTTGGATTATCACCTCGTCAAAGCATTCTGGCACAATCGAATCTAAACCACCTGGCAGAGGCGACATTTTTTCTTAGTTGGTTTAATAAGGAGAGGAAAAAAAACGTGTCAAAGTTTTTATTCCATAATTATAATCAACAATAATCCGTCTTTGTTTAAAGCACTTGACGTGCAAAAGAATTTGAAATTGTGCAAACTCGTATTTATATCCTGCGGAAAAAGGAAATGGTCAAGAACCAAGCAGTTGTTCCTGGGGACGTCAAGCAATTTAAGAATTAAAAAAAAAAAAAAAAAACTCATTAACAAGGTAATCACTGTCGCCTTGCACCGTCAGGGTCTGTGTTCGATTTCCGCCAAGTTCGATTCCCGTCTCTGCGTGCATTGAGGTTGCATGTTCTCCCCGTGTTTGGTGGGTTTCCTCCCACAGTCCAAATGCATGCAGATCAGGCTAATTGGCGTTGTGTGTACGTGTGTGTGTGCCCTGCAATGGATTAGCACCCCTTCTAGGGTGTACCCTGCCTCATTCCCCAACTGTCTCTGGGATAGATGAGGGTGAATGAGTATATTCACTATATAGCACATTTTTTTGGCTTTGTGTCTAATATATTATCTGTTTCCAATTATAAGGTTAATAGGTTAAATAAGTTAATTAGATTATTAAACCTATTTCTAGCCATGTCTGAGCAGATTCTCAGTCATCTAGGTGAGGTTATCTGAGAGCTGAACATGGCAACTGGACTTCTTTTTTGTAGGTTAGAAAGGTTTCACTACTAATTCAGTTAGCTTCTTCGGTCAGAAGGAAGTTCCATTCCCGCGTCAAATCTCTGTGTGCATGGAGTTTATCAGGTAATCTGGATACACCGTTGTTGGTCTTTCGGCTGCTCCCGACAAGGGGTCGCCACAGCGGAATATCCAGTCCGCACTACAACTTGGCACAGGTTTTACACCGGATGCCCTTCCTGACGCAACCCTCCCATTTTGCCCGGGCTTGGGACCGGCACTGCGTCCAGTGGCTGGGGGGTTTGGGCACTGGCTGTGAATCGAACCCAAGTCTTCCGCATGGCAGGCGAAACACCTGCCACTGATCTGGATACACCAATTAACCTAATCTGCATGTTTCTAAACTGTGGGAGGAAACCCCCCATGCACACATACCCGAGGTAAGGAATCAAACCCTGGACCCTGAAGTTGCAAGGCCACAGTGCTAACCACTACACCACCATGCCGGTTACGAGTAACAAAATATTTTACATTTATTTATTTAAAACTAGAGGTTATTGCTACCATTAGCTACCATTACCTGTTGAGCACGATCATAGTATGACATAATAGATAATGATGACGCTGCCTGCTGTTATAAATCAGAAAGGTACGTCTGTGACAAGCCCTCAGTGTAACATAATGGGTGGTAATCGCATATGACGCCCAGACTATGACATAAAAGCTGACAATGTGCTTTTAAAATCAGCTAATGTGTCTGTAAAATCAGCTAAGCGAGAATAAAACCTACAACTGGCCAGAGGTAAAAAGAGTAATAAAATTTTTTACTCAAGTAAAAGTACTGTTACTTTAGTGAACTTTTACTGAAGTACAAGTAAAGTTACCCTTATAAAAATCTACTCAAGCAAAAGTAAAAAGTAGCTCATTAAAAATTTACTCAGAGTAAAAGTTACTGAGTTTTTTTTCTTCTTTTTAACAGCGGGGGTGGGGTGGGCGATGGAACACCCCTGCATAATAAATCTGTTCCCTTTGTTGTGCTTGAAATCAAAGTGGTGGCTTAAATATGACCAGGGGTTTGCTTCATAAGAATTTGTTGGCATTTCACTTTCAGCTGTGCCAATGACATCTGTTTAGTCCGTCTCCATCGTTCTTGTGAATTTAACATGTTTGTTCTCCATCAATCAATCAGTGCAGTGGTTTCCGGGGTGCAATTTTTTTCCTTCCCCGTTGTATTATTTGTATTATTTTTCATTTTCATTCATTTATTTTTTACTCAGTAGCGAATATGATTTAAAATGTAGTGAAGTACAATACTTTCGATTAAAAAAATAATCTAATAAATTAGAGGCTTTGTAATTAATTAATCGAAATTAATCGCATTTTAATCGCATATAAATATTTGACATGAGAACAGTGAGAAGTAAGTTTTTTCATATGGATTTTTATTATACCATTGAATAATGACTGAATACATGTCATTATTGTTTATTTTTGTTCAACCAAGTCCAACAGACCAGTGCAATATTGCCATTAAGTGTAGCAATATAATATTTAGAAATATATTAGCCTATATTTCAGAACTTCAGGTACCCTATAGGTATGTAGCCCTTGTGTAAACTGTTTTTTTTTTTTTTTAAGTAAAACGCAATACTTTCAAGTACATTCAGATCATTGGAAACCATGACTATTAAACCCTGACGCTTCCATCCATTCGTTTTTTATAAGAAAATTTCCCATCCACAGGGCCAACCAAAGCGGTCTCATCAACTTCTTTGTCCATGTTCACTGTGGTTTGTTTTTGTCTGAACGCTAGTTGGTGCTCCAGTATATTCGGTCCGCCGAAACTCATCCAGTGAGAAACGTTCCGTAGTGCAAAAATAAGTGTGATTAAAATGTGCAATTAATGAATCTAAATCAACGCGTTAAAAGTCCCGGCCCTACTTTAAACAAAACATACTTAAGTAAAAATACGACTATAAAAAGTAGAAATACACAAAAAATCAAGTAATGCGAGTAAATGTAATTCATTAACTTTCCACCTCTGCAACTAGCGTTAATATGGATTTCAACTGCCATTAAACAAGGAAATAGAAGAAGAAAGAAGACTACCTGTGGAAACAATTGAATTTTTGTTTTATATATAATTCATGAAGCGGCGCGGTGGTGTAGTGGTTAGCACTGTCGCCTTGCACCTCCAGGGTCTGGGTTCGATTCCCGTCTCTGTGTGCATGGAGTTTGCATGTTCTCCCCGTGCTTGGTGGGTTTCCTCCGGGTACTCCGGTTTCCTCCCACAGTCCAAAGATATGCAGGTTAGGCTAATTGGCGTTCCCAAATTGCCCGTAGTGTGTGAATGGGTGAGTGTGTGTGCCCTGCGATGGATTGGCACCCTGTCCAGGGTGTACCCTGCCTCATGCCCTGAGTCTCCTGGGATCCCTGAGACCCTAAATACAGGATTAAGCGGTATAGAAGATGAATGAATGAATGAATATAATTCATGAATAAAATAAATAAACCTCAAGTGGCATATTTAGATTTGAAGTGTATCTGTTGATGTTCCTACTTTGATCTTAATGTAGGGTCAGATTTTTATTTCATTATTTTGTATTGCTTCAATCAGGACTAGTACACATCTGGCCAGATGCTCCATTCGCACAACTGTATTTACGTCGACGGTTAAAAACAAGATATTTGCACGAGTTTCTGTGTAATATTAAGAGTTGCCCCACGTGACAGCGTTACTTTAGCACAACATGCTCGCACACCATCTCTATAATGTTTATAACCGACTTTCACTCTCTAAACCTTTAACCTACCATCCCAGGAACAGGCTCGTGGTGTGAAACATTAAATTAATAAACAAAATCAACCTCTGCACAAGTGTAATTATTCTAACATAGCGTTAAAGTAACCGCGTGAATACGTGAAACCTTATTGAACAAGCAAGGAGCTAAATATATCAGTTATATTTGTGTTTGTGTTCGTACGTACCTTAAACCAGGACACACGTGAACAATACGGAAGTGATTGACGGGGCGTGGCCTCTACTGACCAATAGGAGTGAGCTCCAAGGCAGCGTCAGTGAGAGGCGAATTGAAGTCATGCTTATAACGCATGCGCAATGAGTAAGCACAAATGATACTATATTCAGAACCTCATTGTTTTTGTTCCCTCATTCTTCACTATACAGTTATTGGCTTATTTAATACTATTTATTCCCTTGCCTACAGTCATGTGCGTGTGTGCTCTGTATGATGTTCTGTAAGTGTAGATGAATATGAATAATAATTAAAAAACATTTTTTGAGCCTCCTCTAATTTCGGATTAATGTAATCAGTTAATCATCATTTACATTAATAGCACTATACTAACACATTTACTCTATATGTATTAAATTTCTCTATATTTTAGTCTTAATAATTATGTACGTCTGTGAATTTAATGTAGTTAATTCCTTTCATTTACATTAATAGCACTATACGAACACATTTAAACTGCATGTATTAAGTTTCTCTATATGATTAGATTCACTAATAATTACATCTGTCTATCAGTTTATCACCACTTTATGTTATTACTTTTTTCATAAAAGACAAGGAGACAACAAGGAAAGCGAAAAAAAAAACCCAGCTTTGTGGGAAATTTATATTTACACCGTGGCATAAAACCCCTTTGCGTATACAAACACAGAAATCTTCAAAACAACTGCAATAAGCTCTTTGATGCCTTCTAAAATAATAAAAAAAGCTGCAACATGTAAATTAATAAATAATCCAAATAATTTACAGCATGTTATAAAAGCACAGTTCAATGCTTAAATCTGTTATGGTCTATTTACATTCAAAACATTCATTCCATCACAGACAGAAGGCTCACAACCATCGATCACTGGCTTCAATTAAACTGCATACGATAAAAGGTAGTGTTGAAGGTCAAACATCAAACCGTAGAGCAATCGGTTACTTTAATTAATTAATTTAGGGATTCTTAAAGTAATAGATTAAATATACATTTTACCCTTAAATACAGCCATTTATTTTTCTTTAGCGTTTTGTTCGTGTTGAAAATGTTTTGAATTAGTTTTAGTCTTTCCCATGATGACAGGACACAAAAAAAGAAACACTCACTATCAGTGTTTTATGTCAATTTGGGTAAAATCTGGAAAAGATGATCAGATCGAAGCCATAGATTATGAAGACAGACTGTACATGGATGTTGTGTACTATGTACACACTCATGGCTTTTTCAGGATGATGAGCGGAGACAGATCTACAGATCTATTGCATCAATGAAGAAACAATGTCACTCAGACAAAACGGCTGAGCGGCAGCCTTGGCTCACTCGTGCATATACACAGAACAGGACGTAGGACGGACGAAAAGTGGACACGACACAACAGGAGGCGATATTTGTTCTGATATGGCAGATTTCTATACATGAGGTTGCTTTGTAAACAAATTCGTTTAGAAAGTGGCCCAAGCGTGGCGCGTGAAATGCACTCCACGGACGAAATGATGGGCAGGCACTCACCCATACACGCATCTAACTTGATCCTGATGATCAAGGAGCATAAAAGTTTTTATTTATTTATTTTTTTTATTGCACTTCCCACAAGGTGAATCACATGAAATACATTCTCTCCTTCACCCCCCCCCCCCCTGACGAACTGGAGCCCTTCTGCAGCGCTGTGGTGATATAAAAAGCTCCTCCTTTAAGTTTTGCCTCAGGCTCATGGAGGAGGGAGGCTCGTCTCGGAGACGGACAGCTCTTGGGCGAGGTCGTTGAAGCGGGCGATGTAGTCGACGCTGTTCTCGCTCATCATGCAGGCCAGCTGGGTATCCACCTGGAGAAACAGGAAGGGCGAGGAGGAATTAAAACGAGTCCATTATATAAATATATGGTTTAGTTGCGACTTTGTAGCATTTGCACACATATTTGCTAGAGTCAGCATAACTCAAGGAATATTTTCCCTTTATTATTTAAACCTTTCCCCCCCACAACCATTCTGCATTTATTATTGTCCAAAGTCTATAATCTAACCCCCCTCCCTTTTTTTTGCTATGACAAGCATTTAAAGTCTGAGTCACACCAGGAATGCGTCAACCTTTAGGCAGTTATTCTTCCTAATGTGCATGTGGCTTATAAAAATTTTTACTTTTGCTATTAGGCCACAAACATGGATATGGTGTAAACTGTGCACAAACAATCTGTCACATTCGTTATAATGACGTGTATCAATTTTATTACTAGATAAGTAAATAAATTGCAAATAAAATGGCATCATAAGAAAAAATCATGGATTCTAGCTACTCGCTCAAGAGCTTATATTGTAAAACAACCAATTACAGTTGGAAAATGCTCCATATGGATGAAGCCTCTGAGATGAAGCATAGTGGTGGTAGCATCATGTTACAGAGATTAAATTTAGCATTTTACCAGGGACATGGATGAAGGCAGATAAAAAGTGATCCTCTTCTGGTCTGCGAAAGACTTTAAACTGGGATAAAGATTCCCCACTGGACTGATCCACCAGGGGTCTCAATTCCACTTTAACGAGCTTCACCATTTAAGCACACTTCAATTCCTATGTGTAATGCTATAAAACGTGTACATTTTAATGGTTACATCCGATGAAGCTTTACTAGGTACCAACCTCAATGCTATCTTAATATTCATGGTAGGTAATGCATGCATCAATTTCATCACTGCAAGTGAGGATGTAATGTGAATATTCAGTGAGATTGCCTCTCACCTCAACAACATCAGGCAGGCCACGGGCCTGAAAGGAATCATGGGAGTTACTGTCAAGCAGGCTGGGGCCGAGTAAGGCTGTACCACTGGACGGGCCTGCAGGGGGTAGTACAGTCCTCCGGGTTTTATCTGGTGACACCAGACTTGCTGTGTGAAGGAAACAGAGGCAGAATTTGGATTAGATCGTGAGTCTGTGTAATTGTAGGGAGTCACTTTGCATCACAACTTCTCTGCTTATGAAAACTACAGTGAGGCTTCTTTGCATAATTCTGCAATTCCATGACTGCACTTTATAAACTCTACTTATAGGATTCATTTGCATATAGGATTAACCTGGGAGTTTCAAATTTGCCTAAAATAAAATTCGCCTCAACACTCAAAAAGGTTAGTTTAAGGTACAGTGAAACCTCGGATTACGAGCATAATTCGTTCCGGAAGCGGGCTCGTATTCCAAAACACTCGTAAACCAAATTTAATTGTCCCATAGAAAATAATGGAAACTCAAATTATTTGTTCTACAGCCCAAAAAATAAATACATAAAAATAATTAACACAAAATATAAAGTGAAAATACAACAAATTAACCTGCACTTTACCTTAAAACGTAAAAATAGATCCCGACAGATAAGTGTTTGTTTGTGCAGGCAGGCGCTGCGTGTGTAAAATGTGTGCACGCGCACACACACAAACGGAGACCGTTTTTGAAACCGTTTAAAAATTAGCAAGGAACATCGCTAGTCACCCTCACGTGAGCGCATACTAACGGAATCACTGCTGTAAAGTAAAACAATAACAACAAAAAACAATAACAAACAAAAAAACACCTTTGAAAACAATCGGACAGAGAAAAGTTGCTGTGTGTTTGTTTGGGAACCTAAGAGGAGTGGAGTTGTAAAGCAGAGAGAGAGAGAGAGTGTGTATGAGTGCACACACGCACACAAAAACTCTGCAAGCACCAAGACGATAGATCTCGGCTTTACAGCCCCACTCCTCTCAGGTTCCCAAACAAACGCACAAACTCTGTGTTTTCAAAGGTGAGGAGCTAATTAGTTTTTTTTGTTGTTGTTTTACTTTACAGCAGTGATTCCGTTAGTATGTGCTCACGCGAGTGTGACTAGCAATGTTCTTTGCTAATTTTTAAATGGTTTTAAAAACAGTCTTCGTTAATGTGTGTATGTCTGTGTGTGTGTGCACGCACATTACACACACACACAGTACGTGTGTGTATTCACCTAGCAGGGGAGACAATTACCTACGATTCCACAGTGCAAGAGAGAGAAAAACCGTTGGCTCAGTTGTGATGACGTGACGCTTGGCGTCAAAACAAGAAGCGCATGCGTTATATATGATACTTGGTGCTCGTAAACGAAGACAATGCTCGTTTTTCAAGTAAAAATTTATTAAAAATCTTTGTAATCTGAGGTTCTGCTGTATATAGTATCAGAAGTTTTTTTTCTTTTAACAAGCTTTTTAATAGTTTGGTATGTACAAGACAGACACTCACAGAGCAGGCAGCCAAGAGTCGAGTCACTAGAGTCACTGGGGTACCACTGGGGATCGTGCATAGGTGAAGGCATCCAGCTATGACTGGGACTGTCTGAGAGGGAGGGAAGAAGCTTTGACCGATCACTCCCATTGACCTTAGGGGGAGAAAGAGCTGATCCTTCACCTGTGGAAGATGGACAGAGGCACAATGAGAGATTTGTCTAGGAAATTAGTGTCGCCTGAGACAATGTTGTGATGCAGCCAAACAATATAGAATTTTAAAGAAAATTTAAACACTCAGCATGTAACAGCTTAGTAGCACAAAATAACTGCAGCAGGAGTGCAAAAATAGCTAATGGCAGGGGTGGACAAATTGCTAGACAGGATGTAATTTTTCCCCCCCAGTGTTTTTTTTGGTTGTTGTTGTCACTGCCCAGTGTATAAGTTCACACAAGAACCAGGTAACCAAAGAAAAGAAGGGGGCGGGGGGGCATTATTGACTTGTCGTAAATGTGGATGCTGTATATATACACACATATTTAAACTTAACATACATTAAACATTTGTGTGAAGACCTGAATGTGCACCTTGTACAGCAAGCGAAGAAACAAATTTTTGCAAATCATGGTCATTCATTGTCCATTTCTGTCTGACATGGAAATATCCAATGGAAATGACCACATTGGGGTACCGAACCAAGGTCAGTACAAATAAAATATATCCAAACATACACAAAGTCATCGTAAAACAGACAAAATTGCACAATCGTCGTAAAACAGACTCGTTCTTTGTTTACATACAGTTTCGGGCAAAAAAAATAAATAAAAAAATTAGCATTTTGAAAGAAGACAACTAAGTAGATTTAAGGTTACTGGAACTGGGTTGTTGTGGTGAGAAAAAAATAATTAATGAAGATTAGTTAAACGCTTTAAATTGCATGACAAAAAAAAAAAAAAAGTAGTAAGCAAAAAGTAATGTGCACGAAATATATGAATAGGATTGGCGAAAACCACTTGTTAGTGAGAAGTAATCAAAAAAGGCTTTAATCTTCTAGAGATCAAAAAGATTGGGACTTTCAAGTAAAGGGAAAAGTTTGCATGTTCAGATGTGTTCAGACTGACCCTAGACCAGGATAAAAAGGGAAGTGAAGATGAAGAGATGATCCTGCCCAATGTATAAGCCTTTGCAGGCAGTGTGATCTGCGGTTGCTTCAGTTGGTCGGGTCTAGACTCGGAGACGTTATAAAATGAAGTCAGCTGATGACCTGAATGACCAGGTTATCACATCAATAGAGTTTTCCTTCCTTAGGTGGACGGGTATACTCCAAGACACAAACAGTGAAAAAAGTGGTTCTGGGATCATGAGGAATAATTTTCTGGGCACCACATTGTGAGCTATAATCAAAGTTATTCTATTTTGGTCCTGCCTACAATTCTGTACTGGAATGAATTTTCTGCAAGAAGGCTAATATTACTGTACAGTTTGTAACCTGAAAATGAAAAATGTCCTCATGAACAACCAGAAGTACGTTCACTTACCCCCACCATAGTGTGCAGAACTGATGGCAAGTTCGATAATGGAGTCGCTGATGTGAGTGTGAGGTTCTCCAGGGGGGAGTGATTCGTCTGGGGGGCCAGGGAGTGAGATGTCCAATAGAGATGCGACACTAGGAGGTGCCAATAGGGAGTCCCCACCCTCTGGAGATGGTGGAGGGACCCCGTTCTGCAAAGAACCCTAATAAAGCAGTGAGAGGCAGAGAGGAAAAAGAAAAACAAGGCTGAATTAGATAATGATAATCAAGTTTTCTGATTTCTCAATCATTTTCTAATATATTCATGCATATACATTTTTAGTGTGTATAAGAAAGACCTCTGTCTCTTGCTGCAGCAGCTCATGACTGGGCTCGGGCTCAGGATCCGGCTCGGGCTCAGGTTCGGGTTCAGGGTCAGAAGGTGCTGGGGGTGTGGTGGGCTCAGGTGGTAAAAGACTCGAATTTAGAGCCGGGGTATCCACAGCAGGGGACTCTACATCTGGACATGGGCTTCCTGGGATAATGCCTGCAGACTTTGCTGCCAGGTCAATTGCACCTTTATTTAAGCATAAGAAACAAATCAATCACTCTCTAATGAAAACACACTTTCAAGAGTCAAATGTCTGAAACTTATAAAGGAGTAATCTTACTGGACAGTTCGTTAGAAGAAGCAGTACTTGTTGTAGTGGACGTGGCTTTGAGTGCAAGGGGACGAGAAGACGACAGTCGACTTTGGATGGGACGAAAAGAACCAGTGCCTGGAGGAGAAAATGCAGAGGGATAAAAAAAAAAAAAGAGAAAGAAACAACAGAAAGCCATTGAGATGCATCTTATTTATTTAAAATTTGTATTTTAATCTGTTAAATGTTAACGTTTGTACAGACAGCTGATCTGATGAAGATATTACCAGTAGCTGAAGAGCTGGAAAGAATTGAGAAAGAGCACACATGTTGGGAGGCGTCTCCTGTTGTTCGAGGCAACAGTGTTCTCTGCAGGAAAGAAACGGGAGAAATGCCTGGATTTTGGTTGCGGACGATTGATTTACTTAGGAAAAGATAAGTTATAATTTAGTTGCATCAAAGTGTAAGCGGGCGCCTTGTACCTGCACAACAAGCGGCTTCCTCAGTGGACGGCCCCTTCCTATTTTCCGTGCCTTGTGGAAGAAAATGTCTGACTGAAAGAAAAACAGTACTGTTAGTGAAGTGAAAAATTAATTGACACAAAAATCCTGATGTCCAAGCTACTACTAATAGTAATTCACCATAATCAACATTGTTGATAAGTCGTGTAGATTATAAACAAACTGGAAAACAATAGAATAACCAACCTATGGTCGACTAAAGAGAAAAAAATCTTACATTCCTTAACCAGCATCAAGAGACTCCCACAAACACTGCATTTACAACGTGGCTGTCCTACTATACGCGCTCGTTATAACACGTGCAGCACATGGAACAAAGCACAATCAATAAATAACAAACCGAAACACACAGTCACTTTCTCTTTATTCCTTTATAAATATCATCAGCATTTGTGAATTTTTAAGAGGCAATCGGTTCCTTTTTTTATCCAGACGTGCTGAATAGTCGCTCACTGTCAGCCCGCATGCATGGAGAGGTACGGCAATCCCGAGCTGCCTCGGCCGGAACTGAGAACCGCTCTTTATGATTATTGTAATAATGATTTTAGTCTTTTTACTCTCTTTTAGGGCTCCTGCTACATGTTGGCGAGTGAGTGTTGACTCACTTTACAGATTTAACTGCTGCCTTTGCAGATACCTTCACAGTGTGTTGTCTTAAATGGCAAATAAGATTTGTTGTTTCCAAGCTTTTGGCAGACATTCCCCTCCCCACCCCCCACCATGTGGTTTTGATTTAGAAAAACTGCATATTACAAATTTGATGACTTTTAAAGAGACTTGGTGATAATTCCCAGTATAGCGACGGCATGTTGATGTGGTATTTTCCACAAATCACAATAGTATCGGTTTATGTGACCGGCTACTTTCGAGACAAACGATCTGTAAACATTAAGTGATTAAGTCAATAATACCGTGGGAGCATTAAACCTTACACCATATTCGTTTAGTTATTTAAACTATACATGACTGTGCACAATCACCTCACTATGACAAATACCTCAAAGAGTGTGATTTTGAATCACATTAGCGTTCGTTTAGTTTTTTTGCTCTAATGCAGGTGAGGTACTCACACTGATCGAGTCCAGCTGCTGACGGAAAGCCAGCTCCGCCTCTTTATTGGGAGAGAACATCCGTACGTGTCGGGAGCTATTCGGTGGCAGTGTCGTCGGAACTGCGAACACACCCCCGTCGCCGTCTGCTCCAGAAACCAACAGTGAACGTGGTAGATTCCGGCCGCCTGTGGAGACAACAACCGGAATTAGCACATGAGCCTAAGTGCACCCTTGTCTCGATTCCAAACCACTCGGACGGGTTTGCTGATTAATCGAGATCGTCCTACTGAAGGGAGAGATGTTTTTTGACATTTAAATATCGTAAATAATGAATCATTAACTGAACATTCAAAAATGCCTCTGATGAATGAAAACCTTCATATTTATATTGATGTTTTGTACCTGAGCCAGAGGCATTAGGCAGTGTTTTGGCGCGTACTGTGTGTTGCTGTCGCCCACAGTTGGGACTGCGAGTTCCCACAGCCTGAGTTTTGCCTGGTGGTGTCAGGGACTGTTCTTCCTGACCCGGCTTGATGGGAGACGTCCCTACTGAACACGTGTCTGAAGCCTGGGATAATGACAGAAACAGTGAAGAAAAGACAAAATGTACGTTTTGCAAAATGTAACCTGTAGCCATCATTTGTACGCTTAAATCCATGGTTACTCACAGGTTTGGGGTTGACCTCCGAGGAGACGAGTCTGAGGAGGCACCGGAGCACGTTGTGAGTGGTGGGAAGGGTTGAAGGGCGGGGCTTCGGCTGCCACTCGTATTCTAACTGCAGCTTTCCGGGCTTGCCCATCATGAGGTAGAGTTCAGCTAGGGTGACATTTTCCGAGCCCTGTGAACTCCAGCCGTCCTCGCGGATCTGCTGCGCCGAGCGACCGGTCACGGACGCGTCCTCCACACGACCCGGGAGATCAGGAGGAGGAGGAGGTCCATCTGCTGTGGCCCCACCTGCTGGAGGAATCTCTGTACTGTGGTCTGTCAGAACGGGCTCTCCTGGACTGACGGCGTCTTTACTCACTTCGCTAGCACATATCGGGGACTGAGACGTGCCCAAGGAATCGGAATTCCCAGTTCCGCCGCCTTCCTGTCCTGGTAAAGGCGGGAAACTTGAAGATGGAGTGAGAGAAGAAGAAATGGTAGTGTTTTGGGGCATGCTTAAAGTGCTCTCTGCTCTGGGAGTGTAGTTGCTGCTTTCTGAACTCTCAGGTATTTGTCCATCAGCTCTTTTTACGTCTCCACCTCCAGAAACTGCCTTCCCTGGTTTCCCCATCCCTCGGACAGGCTGAATCCCTAGGATCTGGGCCGCTGGCAGGTCTCGGATGCCTGGTCGACCGCGCCCGGTCTCCTGCCAGTACACAGTACAGGTGGCCTTGGAGTGAACCACGCGTGATACTTCAGGTAAGACGGTAACCGTGCTGCTTTCTGAGGGGTAAAGGAACAGATCTTCGGACTCGCCGGGCATCGTTACACCTTCTAGTGCTTCCCGTTCGGCTAGACTTTT
This sequence comes from Channallabes apus, assembly GCA_030522415.1. Taxonomy (NCBI): domain Eukaryota; kingdom Metazoa; phylum Chordata; class Actinopteri; order Siluriformes; family Clariidae; genus Channallabes; species Channallabes apus. Next base: position 25,160,957 of record CM060121.1, read on the forward strand.
AAGCTAGACACGTTAAGGTTAAGGGTAGGAAACGTCATACATATGTTAGAGACGACAAAGCAAAAATTTCAACAACAAAAAAACAACAATAAACAACAGAGCTGTTGCTCACAGGTCATCTTGCAGTGTCTTAAACCTGCACTGTCCTTAACACCAAAGTCAACAACTCCATACTGATCATTTCCTCATGTCCGGGTATTTTCCCCCCCATTTGTTTTGCCAAAAAAAATTTACCTGAAAAATACAGCTGCACTCTAAACACTAAACATGCAAACAGAATAATTTAAGTCGAGGCTTAAACGCAAACAATACAGATAAATATAGAAGACAAGAATCAGAATTCTGGCTCTGCAGTCTGTAGAGCTTTGTAAAAGTTTAATACTTTTCATTTTATTGAAAGTTTTTTGAGTTTAACAGGTCTCAGTATTGGCAAATACAACCTCAGACGACCAACAACATACTATTTTTCACTGTGCCATTATTTATTTAACAAAAATGAAGCCAAAAAGAAAAAAGCATGGGCAATATTAAGTACCCCCAGGCTGAATAGCTAATAGAACCAGATCTTTAATTAATTAATTAATTTTTAACAGTCAATCTGATGTAGACTTCAAGACCCAATTTCAAGCAAGCGTTAGCTGTTGGGCAGATGGTCTCAATTTTGCCCCTAGAACACTCCAAGGAGTCCATGGTCAACTCCAGAACTGCAAGGTACCATGGTTCTGTGGCTTCGAAATAAGCCCAAATCATCACCCCTCCACCATAGCAGTGCTTAACCCTCTCAAGACAGGCGTTGCAGATTTGCAACTAGATTTGCAACTACCTAAACAATGTAACTTTTGAGTGGCAAAAAGTTAAGTGGCAAGTGCTTTTAAGTGGCAGAACAACAAAAACAATCCAAATCCAATATCTCAAATCCTCAAAACTTAATTTGAGTCTGAAAGGGTTAAAGGTGAGTATGAAGTGTTTCTGCTGAAATGCTATTTTTGTCCTTAGGACATTGTTCCAAAAGTCTTGTAGTTTGTTCTTTCATGCTTCCACGTTCTTTGCAGACAGAAGAGCACCCAAACAAACAAACCCGATTTGTTCAGTCTTCTTCTAATTTTGCTTTCATTTACTTTAACATGCTCACTGAAGCCTTCAGGTTCCGAGATGTAGATCTTTTTTTTTTTTTTTTGTATTTTCCTGAGCATTGCACGGCCTGACCTTGGGGTGATTGTGCTGGGACGTCCACTGGCAACAGTCTTGAATGCTTTTCACTGTGACTTTACAAAGAATAAATCTCTCTCATTGCAATCATGAACTCCAAATTGTTTTAGAAACTTTTCCAGATGAATGTGCAGCAGGACTTGCTTCTTTAACACAACAGGACTGTCTATCCGTCTTGGCATTGTGTTAATCACACCTGAATGCTCGAGACCGGCAAACCTCTGCTTTTAGAGCTCTGAACAGCTGCTGCTAATCAAGTGCTGATGATTAGCAGCACTTGGCTGCAACTTATCCTCTTAAATCCTGTGGAAGCGGTAAAGGGGTATTAAAGGGGGCTTTATTTTTCTTAGATAAATAATGGCATGGGAAAAAAATTAGTTGTTATTCATCTGTTGTTAATATCAAAGTGGTTTTTGCCCAATACTGATCCGCTATGATCAGATAATACTGTTTTTTGTTTTTGTTCTATGTCAAAATGCTGAAATGGCAAGATTTATATAAAAAAAAATAATTAAAAAACAAAAAAAAAAAAAACACTTCCTCAAATAAAGGATACAATCCGCTGGTCCTGAACAGCCCATTTTTGCTTCAGGAACTCGATAAGTGTGGACACTTTCCTGTGCAACTCCACGACCATCCTGAAACACACATTCCAGACATCATTAACCATTCAACAGGAAAAGAACAAGATGGTCCATGTGGCGCAGTCCAGTTTTTTTTGTCCTGTCCAAAACAGACCGTCTTAACTCCCAAACGGTTTGATGATGTTATTTAAAACATGAAAGAGGCAGGAGACCAGAATCTTTGGAGCTTGTGGGGGTGTGTACAAATTGGGCAAGCGTAGGCATGAGAGCGCAGACATGTTTTTTGCTGATTCACTGCCTCTCTATTCAGCAAGTTCGGATGAATTATTAAAAAAAAATAAAATACACATTTTTGACCGACAGGATTTTTTCCCCCAGGGTTTCTAAGCTGATGCATCTCATTTTAAAAGCGAACTCAAAACGAGCGAGCTGGGAGTCAAAGGGGTTTGACGTGGGTAACTCGAAAGGGTTACGTTTTATGCCGAGGTTTTGGAATACTTTTCGCGGGGATGCGTGCAAAATTGAGAGCCATATGGTCACCTAGAACGGATGCAACCAAGAATTTTTGCATTACAAAACTTTACTTTTTTGGGGTATTTTTTAATAGTAATAATAATAAAATAAACAATTATTATTATTATTATCTATATGTAAAATTATATATAATTATGTACACACACTTCAGGTTGATGTATGATGTATATTATATTACCATACTATCATCATCATATTATGTATATCAATATATAACACATGGGAATACCTGCTGTTCTTTAGGATTATATCTTTAGGATTAAATCGCAAAATGCCATGTTATTCAAGGAATACAAAATGAATAAATAAATGCTTTTAATGGAATCGACAACAGACACTGTGTTTTGTTATCAGACAAGAATATTTTTCTAGACCAGTTCTTTACGCCATGTTTAGTCCTTACTTATCCTTCAACCTTCATAAAACACGGCTCACACGAGGGGGGGGGGGGGGGGGACTGCTCTATGTCAACAGCGTTAGACAGATGGAACAAACCTGAGTCGAGGATTATGGGCCAGACTCTGAACCCGAGTCCATGAGTGGTTACTACGTGGCTGCAGCTCCACTGCAACCTTCAGGGGCAACCGAACCGGCTTCTGGTCCTCCTCGTCACTTATTCCTGTGATGCAGAATATAAGACGGAGTCAATCAAATACAGAGAACAAGATCAGTGAACTCATTCTCAATCTCATACTCGATCTCCTCCCAATCAACAGCATAACCTGTAACCCTAAAGACAAGGAATTCTTACACAACTCATCCCCCCACCCCCCAAGCACTGTAGACACCCAAACTTTATTTTCTAGACCTCCATTCCAGAACAGTCTTTCACAAGTTTCCCAGCTGAATACACACTTATACACACTGCTCCCATTTCTCTTTCGCACATACACACCATCTGGGTCACACAGTTTCTTCAGTGCACGACACATGGGGGCTTTGATCCTCAGGTTCCTGCCTTTAGAGCGAACTGTGGTGGCCCTAAAAAAAAACCACACACTTTGTTAGACACACTCGTTAGAGTTAGACACACTCGATTGTATTGGTTTTGATTTTACACTTAGAAACATTTAAATACGCTTACCCTTGCAGAATGAGCTCATTCAGTTTGGCGACATTCTTGTCATCCATCACTGAAAAAGAAAGGAAACGGAGAGAAATCAATTACACATGTATCAAAATCCTAAAAAATCCTAATCCTCACCAACCGATTACTTCTTCAGCCTCAATGTCAACCAAGGTTTCCCAATGTGTGTGTTGTTTGTTTTTAAATAACGAGGGACACCCATCATCCTAATCTCTACCCATTTCCCAAAAAACAAGTGCATGAACATAAAATGTAATAGTTTAAAGAGCAGTTATATCATTTACTGTTTACTCTCATTAATTCTTTCTCTACATCGCTTATAATGTTTGGGGTCACCGGGCCTGAAGCCTATCCTAAGGGGACATCCTAAGTGATCCACTCTCGAACACTACAGGCAATATGGAAACCTCAATTAACTTAACCTGACTGAGGGTGGGAACCGGAGTACGTTGCAGAAACCCACCAAGCACTGGGAGAGCATGTAAACTTCATGCATGCGGACCCGGGACGGGAATTCGAACCCAGACCCTGGAAATGTGAGGCCACAGTGCAAAACACTACATTACTCTGTGCTTAACACAGGTAGTATCCTAAAATGTCAAGTACCTACTTGATGTATCAATAATGCTATCTGCAGTTTTTCAATAGTACAAATTTGGTCTATTAGCTAAAATTTATTTATTTATTATTACTATTTTTTTTACATAATGACATTTTATTGAGCCACATAAATAAAGTTATATGATTATTATTCATTGTCCAACCTTTCAGCTATAAGCTGTGGCAACGTATACTTATAATTGAAGACATATTCCTTCTAGGTATGTTCTACCATGTGTTTTACCATTTTACTAACAGCTTTATGTGACAGCTCTGCACTACTAACAAGGACTCTGTCCACCCCAATTAAGAAAGACGTCGCGGGGAGTACTCACAGCCTCCGACCTTCTTCCTGAGCTCGGCGTAACAGATGAGCCCATAAAGCTCCTGTGAGGATTTCTTCAGCGTGCGGGAATACGCTGGGGAACAGATCGAGGGGGGAAAAAAAAAAACAGTGAGGACGGGCTTGTTTGTGATTCATTGCGATACAGATGAGGTTCTCATTTACACAACACACTCCAATCAAAACTGAGCTGGATGCTGATCTGAAAGTAATTAACTCTCCATTCTTAACATGCATGTAAAAATACAAAACATCTCCAGCAGACTACTAGAAAAAAGAAGAAGGAAAAAAAAAAACATATGGACGAAAACGTGCGTGTATAAGCCTTTGGGACTTACCGCTATTGAAATCGATGTGTTTGGAGATCTTGTGCCAGGTCCTGTAGTAGAAGTGACGAACCTGCTCCTTGTTCTTCACCATGCTAGCAGGTTTGCCTTTTTTCTTATACTTTAGAGCAATGTTATTCTGTATGGCTTCAAAGTCCTTCCCATGCTGGAGGAAAAAAAAAAAAAAAACAAGATGAAAAATTAAGCAAGCGAGAGATAAGACGAGTTTTTTTTTTTATATATATAATTGCAGCAATTAATCAAATTTCTAATTTCATTTTTGGCTTCCGATGATTATGAAAACCAGACAATTTGGGTTAAATGATATACTGCACTTTTCATTTGGTGTTAGAACTCCATTAAATCTTAAAACTTTACTGCAGTGTGCCTTCATCACTCGCCAACGTTACTCTCAACCCAGGCAGTGGTGTTTATCCTCACTGTCAAAAACACCAGGTTGTCTGAAGCACCACTGATTTGCACCGTGCCCAGGAACGCCCTCTTCCCACGCCCTCACTGGCCAGTGTTCACGTTATTTTTGCTCTCCGTTCTCGAGTACACTTGAGCATTTAGACTGTATGATACAGAAGGTGGCACAACTTACTTTGTGAGCTGACACTAAATACATGAGAAGAAGAGAATGAGGACGTTAACCTTTTTGCTATTGCTAATATTAGTGATATTTCGGGGAGAGCAGTGCCCTCGTATGTTTTCCTACTTTATCAGCCATGTCACATCTATGTAGGTCAGAAGATGAGATTGGGAGGCACTGATGACTTCACATCGTAACCATAATCGACTTCTATTCTCAGGTACGGTCGTCTTACTCATCTGATTCAATCTGTGCATTTGCTTCGCATCCGTGCCAGAGCGCACTGTACTGTGCTCAAAACGGACCACCTCTTCAAGCGGACTCTGGCACGGTTCCCGAGCATGGAACGATTGTGCTCTCACTGGTCAAGATTAACTTTGTAGCAGTCAGTTTTCCACCATGAGACAGAAGAATTTACGATTTCTGGTTTCTATGCAACATTTCTTTCTTTTTGTGTTTATTCGTATTTTTAATTTCTAGGAGAGAGAAAAATAGACAAGATGACTGTGCACACCAGCTATAATGTTATTAATTTATAATAAGAACTTTTCTTATACATGTTCCTCAACACTAAACATTAGTAAACAGCATCCATTAAATTACTGAACATCGGGACGCATCACAGGCAGGCATCGTTATCATTTTCCTATGACATCATGCCTCGCTCTGTTTTATTCCTTAATTAACCATCGATGTACCAACAACCTGATTACAAATAAATTCCTGTGGATTAAAAGATCGGAAACACAAGGGACGTTACCTCATATAGTCCTTCGAAGAACGAGTTCTTGTCCTCCGTGCTCCACGACTCCCATTGTCTACGTGCACGTTTTTGATTCCCTCCTTCATCTTTCTCCACCGGGCCCTGGCTCCTGGGGGCAGAGCGAGAGCTCCCTCCAGCTGCAGCACCTCCTCCTGGGCCTGCATGACCTGATGCAGACACAGTAGGAACCGCATCACTCCCTGGAGGAGAGGAAGGGAAAAAAAGCAAAAGAAGAAGAAAAAAAAAGAAGCGCGTGAGACAGGTGATTGGGACTCGTTTTTCTGTTGTTCAACATTACACAAGAAGTAGATGCTTCAGAATATCTTGGATCCAAAAATATCCAGGGGCGGACTAAAAATAATGAAACATTTCCACTGTCTATAGCAGGAACGTGTTTATTTTGTCAGTTCCAATGAAGACCACAGGAGTATTTTAACTGGAAATAAAACTGTTTATATGAAATATGCCTCAGGCAGAACGGTTACACATCCAAATGCTGTACATATAATACAGTTTGTATTAAACATGACATCTTTCGACATTAATGAATTCCACTAATCATCAAGATTAGGGAATCAAACCACCAAATATTTGGTAATGACATCCAACATATAAACACATTATCCCCCTAATGTTATTCATCATCATTTACAAATAACGCTAAATATTGTTCCCAGATGAGTGACATAAATACAGGAACGTGCAGAAGAATGAAAGTAAAAGCAAGTGTAAATCACAAATGACGACGTTTTATCACGCAGCGTAAAGTGAATCGCCTGGCATACACGCTTGTCCGGAAGTGCGAGTTGGGAGTCATTCTGAGGTGTTCCAGACCTGCTGCTCACTGCGCTGGTCCAAAAACAACATGCTTGGAGAAAGAAGCCAACAACGCTGCCCCCACCCCACAATATACCGTGCATCCAAACATGCCCTTAAAAATGCATCACATGTCTATTTTGCTTTGCTTGTAAAAGTTCATTAAATAACAATTTCAAAAGAAACATCACACACCAAATGAAATGATTTTGCAATCTATTTTGCAGCGCTGAAACAGAAATAAATCTATGCATTTTACCATGTCTATTTTTTATACCATGCAACTTTTTTTTTTTTGCAAATTAGTAAACCGTAATTCAAATGCAACCACGATAATGACATTTAAGTGACTTCGGCATTGTGCAGTTCCTCAGAGGGGGAAAAAAAAAAAAAAAGTGTTGCAATGTCGATTTTCCCTCCTACACGTATTACTCTACACGCTTTACAGAACTGGATTATTTTACATACAAGTGCACTTTTAGGTTAAAAGTAAATATTGTAATAATCATAGTAATAATATACTCTATCCAGAATTCCAGGGAATAAAGGGATAGAAATATGCACCATCAAGGGGAACACCCCAGTGACAATGAAGGGTACTACTAGTAGGTTTGTTTGTTTTTTCGGAAAGTGTGTTGCAAAACAAGACAAATTTTTTTTTTAACAAATTAAAGTGATAGGAATTCTATATTTCAATTCTACAACTACATTCCTTGTGTTCTTGCATTTCCACACTTCTTTAAAAATTCACTCCAGTTTCCTGAGCCATGATGTAACGAGGATGCTGCAGTCACAGTAAACTAGTTTCTCTCCCACTAGTTCTCGGTTTTAATCTGTAATCCTAGTCTTCATTCCTGGTAACACCAGAAATCATGTGCGTGTTTGAGTTTGTCAGTAACTTTATTTAATTAGTCCTCCTATTTTTTGCTGATGATCTTTTGCCTTACCTTTGGATTTCGAGCCGCCGTGTCCGTTCACGGAGGGCCCGTCTTTGCGGATCCGTTTGCTCGGAGGTCGCACGCTGGAGCGGAGGAAGTGATGCTGGTCCTGCGCGGCCGGAGGGGAGCCCAAGCCCGCGGGGTTCGGTGATGCCCCGGAGGCGAGCGGACTCGGCGCTTCCTCGCCGTCCCTCTTTGTGCTCGGCTGCTCGCTCGGTGTCCGCGCCGCGCTCTCCTCTTCTTCCTCACAGCCTTCGAGCTTTCGGATGGGTTTGTTCGAGCCTTCGATTCCCGAACCGGCCTGCTGGCCCACTGTCATCCTGATAAAAACAGACAAAAACGTACAGAAAACAAAAAAAAAAATCATAAAATCCAGGCGCTTTTCGTTTAAACCAACAAACAACAAAATTAGAGGAATTAACTTGGGAGACGCGACGTTCTGCTGAACTCAACATGGCCGCCGCTGTTTGTTTCAAATCCCCCTCTCACTGTCCCGACTCTCCCCGTCGAAAATTCGCCTTTTAGACACTTATAGTTTCACCCAGACGACGCGGTTTTGTCTCAATTCGCCTCCCCTTCCGCGGTTGTTGCGTTTGAGTTGAGTTGCGCGGGGTTTAATCCGACATTCAGAGCGCGAGCTGTAGACTTTAGCGCGCGGCACAAACGACAAGCGACAACGAGAGAGAAAAAAATCTTTCGCGCATTCGACCTCTATTTAAAGTGAGTGTTTTGCGAGAACCGTTACCCATTTTCCAGCTCTTCGGCGCTTCCCGAGATCTTCTTTCTCTTCACCATGAGTCCGAAGATTTTGGAGACCAATTTCCCAGCAATTTGAACATATTTCCAGAGCGAGAAAGGAGGTGGTGTGTGTGTGTGGACTCGTCCTCTCGTCTCCTCGCTGCTGCTTCTGCTGCCTCGACTCCGCGTCTCAACTCCGCTCTGATCAAACTGCTCGTCTCGTAGTCACACCAACTCACAAACTCTCTAAAGTATAACCACGACAAAAAAAATCATCTACACCCTAGATACGACTTGAACATTGCTAAATGAACCGACGGTTTTTTTTGTTTTGTTTTTTGGACGAGTTGCACCACAAAAGACGACGCGAAATCCTCCTGAGCACCTCCTCACTCCACAAAGCCTGGACTTTGTTGGTAACTACGTCATCATAAGTTTAAGGCTCGATCATTTCTTATTGCACGTCACAATTTATTAAATGCATTAAAAAAATCCACACGTATCATATTCGTGCATCAAAGGTGTCCATGACTTCAGGTGATGCCAGAAATACACAGGAGAGTTAAGAGAAACTGCACCTATATTCTCACCAGGGCGGGTTTAGTAGCTTTATTACATAAACACACTACGAAAAAATCATGCTATGACATTTCTGTCATTATTGCATCTTCGGGTCTCAGAACTGATACGCAAACATTTTACTTTTTTTTTATTTATAAAATGTCATAGCAAATCAATTCCGAGTACTTCTTTATTATGTGTTATTATTGTGCCAATTAGGGTGGTGCCTTCCTCTCTGTCCAGCAACTCTAAATCTGGACTGTTGGCCATACAACACAAATGATTAACAGATACAAGGACAGTTTTCAACATGTATATATACAGTCTGCATTGTAAGCCTTACTCTATAAAGCATAGTTATTACAGTTATGATATATTATTGGTTGAGGATCAGAGTTGAAATGGTATGCTCATCTATCACGATATAGATCCAAATGACAGACAGAATATTGTGAAATCTTACACTTAAGGATCAATATATTTCATATTATTTTACCTGGTGTATACTGTTTATCTATTTAACACAACTTGTTTCAATGATCAAGAGTTTACACTCATTCTAATAATCACATCATTCAGATGATCACATGATCGAGACCTACTGTAATGATCAGATATAACTCTGCTAACTACCTACTGAATCCTTCTAGGAGTTTGGCTCCTGGTCGCTTGTTTTTTTTCTTCTTCTTCTTCTAAATCCACCCTGAGCTAAACTAGATCCTTGCCATGGCACTGACATTTTTATAAACTTAACAGCCACCAAGCTAACGTGTTTCACCTTCAACCACAACTAGCCAGCAACACGGCTAGCCTAACCTCAATCGGGCTACCGCAATAACCTAAAAAACTTGTACTTATATAAAGTTAATATGCTGGAATCAACAGGAAAGGCAACACAATCCAACTTTAAACCGCGAAACGTTACCTTCCGTGCTGTTTATTCCGTGCAGGTCGAACACAATCCGCATTGACAAAAATTGGATGCGCTTAGCTTAGCTTCCCCATAGTGACAGCATCAGCGAGTCTTCCTGTTTTTTTCCCTCGTGCCATAGGCCACGCCCACTCCCGCTCAAAAACAAATCATGTGAGTGGGCAAAATAGTAGTCACGTGCACGTTACGTTCGACGTCATATTGTTTAAACGGTATTGGGCCGCTTCTAAATAGTTTTTTATTTTTATTTTAAAATCTATATATATATGATGATGAAAAATGTATCTTAATCAGGAGTATATCGTTTAATAGTTTTAATGATTTGCTGTTAATCATTTCTGTGAAAGTATGATCATTATTTATAGCCAGAATAATTTTTTTTTTTAATTGATATACATTTTAGATATAAGTACATATATATATATATATATATATATGTTTTTGTTTGTTTGTTTTTGTTTTAAAACAAAAACCTATATTTTTTTATACGTTTCGCTTTTCTTCGACTGTACTGGTTAAACGGGGAGGAAGAACCCATTCAGCCAATTAGCATTCAACTTTGTCTTGACATCAACCAATAGAAAACGGTTCTATTTTGATTGATTAGGGTTTCAACCAATGAACAAACAGAACAATTCCAAAGTTCTATTTTGACTTCCAAAACACGTGGCCCGTCCTCCTGGGCGTGGCCAGCTCCCCCCACTCCTGTAACGCTTTTTGTCCGGCTAACTTGAGAGTGCTGCGTTGCCGAGGCGCCGGGTTCCGCATAGCGGTTTCAGTCAGGAGACTTGGAGTCGTGCACGTTGAAGGAAATACGCGACAATGACTTCGACAAACATGTTTCAGGGCCTTGAGGACGGCGCGAAGCCGAGTTCGAGGTATAACCCTATCTCCTTGTGGTGAATTTGAAGTGCGCTAGCTGATCTAGCTTAGCTCATCGGGGGAAAATCCCAAACAGGAACTCGGCTAGTTAAGCTAGCTAACTTTGATTTAGCTTTCTGTAACGTAGCTAGTTAGCATGCAGGAAATCTTAGTGCCAGCGGAAATGTTAATCCAGTGTGTACAAAATTATATAACTTGATATTTAATTATTTAATCTTGAAATACTTGTTTTGCTGATTTTCCCCCCAACACCACACATGTGCTGATCAGTGAGTGTTCAGTAATTGAGGCAGATTTAGCCTTCTGTATGAGCTCCATTAAAGGACTAAATCCGCTTTAGTTATTGTCAGCACAATGATTCTGGCCTCTGTCATGTGCAACTTTTTTTTTTTTGTCTTACACGCAGTACTTGCCCAGCTTTACCGCCTTTCCATAAGCTGCAGTGTCGCGCCTTGAACGCGCGGGGGCGCGTCACTGCAAATGTGCATTCTTTTTTTTAATTAGTTTTTGTTTAATCAGTTAAGATAAAACATTGTCCAGTTCTCCAGTCTGATTGGTCAGAAAGTGTTGTTTAAATTTCTAAAGCAGCAGCTGTGAGCGTTGTGCCTGTATTAATAATTTACATGTTCTTTCAACGCTTAAAACACATTAGCCGTGACCAGAAGACAAATGTTGTTGTTATTATTATTATTATTAAGGTTTTGTAATTAAAAGGAAAAATATGTAGGTTATGTTTCAAAGCTCCTCTTTGTGATGCTGAAGGCAGTCAAGAATGCATGAGATTAAGTTATACTTTTGAGAATAATTTGATAAAATTCTTTTGAATCTGAAATTGTATTTTAACTTTTTTTTTCTTTTCATTTACATTTTCATGGGATTTGGGAGACACTCCATATCCAGAGCGACTTCTCCACGTCAAGGCCCCTAAATCGTTTTTAGACGACACTTGACCTGGTTCAAGTCTGGTTCATTTTGAGTGAGAACGCATTCGTCATGCACTCAGGAACCGCGGCTAAGTCTGCTTAAAGAGCTCGTCTCGAGAACAGTACAGCGCATTGGGGCGCGGACACAATCAGATATGCAGGTCAATCGTACCTGAGCACGGAAGTAGATCGCAGTTCAGATGCAGCGTTATTAGTGCTGTCGGTCTCGTCTGAAATCTGTGTACGCATAGCGTGAAAGTTAACTTCCTCGTTCTCTTTCTTTCTTGTGTTTAATAACAAAGCGGAGTGATGGAGAGGGGAGGGAGCAATCGTTCCTGCTCATGTGAGAACGCCCTTACGTTATATCTCATTATGCTATAAGAATAGCAGTAGTAGCTTGGCGAAAGACAAATTCACTCTGGTGTAAGAGGAATAAAAGTCTTCATGATGTTTAACTGTGTCTCTGCCGCTGATTATTATTTTGTAACTGCACCCTTATTTGTGTTAACCCCTTTTTTTTTTTTTTTTTTTTGTCAATTGCAGTGTAAATTAATCCTCCAGATCCCAATGGTTCTCTTGCAAGCTGATTTATGTTTGAGTCTGTGGATTATATCATATTAACTGACTACTAGCATGTGTGTGTTGTGTGCACAGGGTTTTGCGACCTCCTGGTGGAGGCAGCAGTAATATATTCGGTGGCTACGAGGATGACGGCGGTGCTTCAAGGCGGCCAAATAAGATGGCTTCCGCAATTTTCGGTCCTCCAGAGGAGCTTCAAGCGGGCCCCAAACGCACCAACCCTCCAGGTATAAAAAGCTCACGTTCTCTCTCTCTCTGCTCTTTTTATGCTGCTGGTGTGAAATCCTCACCACACTGTAATCAGGATTTAGCATTTCTCCCACTCCGGTCCGTCGTTCTGTACAAGCAGCAGCTTTGAATCGCGGCTTTATTCCTCGAAGGTCACAGCAGCCATGTTAGTCATTTCCAATCCCATGAGTGCTGAAATCAGTTTGCCGATTTAGCTCGGAGTATTTCGGGAGGAAGCCATGAGGAGTTTTTCTTTATGCTTCACCACTGACTACGTTTCCCAACACTATTGATCAGTTTCCAGAGTTCTTCGGGTTAACCATGTGACTTGACCGATTAACAAACCTAGAGATTCAGCTTTAAGTGGTTCTTTTGTAAGCACTGAAGGTTCTGATGTCTGATTGGCTGTCAGCCTGTGGCATGTTCTAGAAGAGACCATGCTGATGTTAGCATGTATGCGCCCTTAGGAATGAGGAATGGAATTTGGAAAGCTCTCAGATGTTAAGAGAGGATGTGTGTGTATGTGTGTTTTTATAAGTTGGATAGAATCGCTTTTTGAAATAGTATTTCAAAATAATCATAATGTTTATTTACAAAGTACAACTTTGTAATATTAGAGCGATTTATTTATTTTTAAATATTGACTGAGGCGAATAGGTATGTGTAATTTTACTCCAACTCTCTGAACACTTGCAGGACAAAATGAAGACGATTAAATTCCTGTTTTACAGATTCTTTAAAACCTTTTAATGATTAAAGTCTACAAAAGGAATTGTACTTCTTTTCCTGGGGATGATACAAATGTTGTCCTTTGACCATTTCTTGAATTTCTTACTGATTCCAGCTGCTGTGTTTATTATTTAAGGAGCTTTTTCCCTCTCGTGTGTGTTTAATTGTGCAAGATGTCCTAGGTCTGTCTGGAGACAAGGGTTCATGAGGACTGTGACCATTTCATGTAGTTCTGTTTTGTCAGTCATTGAGTTTCGGATACATAGTTTGCTGCAGGATACATTGCGTTTTTATATATAGGCATTTAGCAGGCACTCTTATTCAGAGCGACTTGAAGTTTCCGTCATTAAATATAGTCCTTACACCGGTTTACTAGGTTACTAACGAAGGCTTTTTTTACATTAGGGATTAGGGATCGTGTCCAAGACCACTCGACCCCTTCAGAAAGTCTGGTTCATTTTAATCAGTGACCGCACGATCAGGAACTGGGAAATGTGCTCGGCATACTCGAGCATGGATCGAATCGGATACAGAAGACGATCGTACCTGAGAACGGAAGTAGATATTTTTTTTAGATGTGACATCATCAGCGCCTTCCGTGTCTGTGTGCATGTAGTAAGTGCCGATCTCATCCTCTCACCTACACAGTCGTAGCTGATTAAGTAGGAAGGCACTTAAAAAGCGACGTTTTTCAAAAATACCAATGATATTCGGCATAGTGCGAAGGTTAACTTCCATGTTCTCTTCTTCTCTTGTATCTATTAACACTCACAAAACAAGTAGGTGCATAACGGCACCGGCTGTTTCGGAGAGTGTAGATACGCAGTCATTCCTGAGCAACGGCGCAAATCAATCATGCCTAATGTGAAAGCCTCCTAAGTGTACAATCACTGTTATTTTAAATATGAGACTGAGGGGCGGGATGTGACCCAAAGGCCTAAGGAACAGTGATCGCCAGTGACTCAGCTGTACGGACATCTAGAAGAAGGTCATTCAACCACATAGGTGCCAAAACAGAAAGCAGTCCAGATGCACGTCTTCCTCGATCCCTGAGAGATGGTGGGACCAGCCGAGCGACGCTGCAGGATTGGAGGGAATGTGGTGCAGTACGGTCCTACAACATGTTTTATTATGTAGACTACTTCCTGTATGAATATCAGTTTAACCTCCCTCTCTCTCTCTCTCTCTCATCCACCACCAAGCTAAAGCGGTATGCTTACATTTATTTCCCCTCAAGAAAAAAGAAAACAGACAGGTTTTTTTTTTTTTTTGCTCAGTTGCAAATTCTAGTATAAACCCAGTAATGTTAGTTTTGTGGTTGGTGTTTGTTATTTATAGTAAACACCAGAAACGGTTAAACTGTGTTAAGTCTGTTATTATACTACGAACTGATAAGTAAACATCCAAGCAGTGATTATTAATATATATACAGGGCGGGCCATTTATATGGATACACTTTAATAAAAATGGGAATGGTTGGTGATATTAACTTCCTCAAACTTATTGGGAATTTCACAAGAAAAACAATGGTGTGCTTGGTTTTTTCATGAGTTATTGTAAGTTATTAGTTATTATTAACAGATTATTAACTTATTATTATTATTATTATTATTATTATTATTATTAGTTATTGTTGGTTAACTGTAGCATGGGAGATGGGTGGTCTTGTAGGGTGTCCTGCATTGAAATCTGCTGCAATGACCCGGTTACTGCGTTCACCAGACATCAACACAATTTCTATCCGCTCCTCACGTGTTAACCTCTGCGGCATGTCAATGGCTATAAACAAAGAGAAACTTGTAAATAACTCACGAAAGAATAAAGTTAAGTTTTTTTACATTGTTTTTCTTGTGAAATTCCCAATAAATTTGATGTCACATGACCCTCTACCTATTGAAAAAAAACAAAAGTTGGATCCAAAATGGCCATCATGGATGGCCAATATCACCAACCATTCCCATTTTATTTAAGTGTATCCATATAAATGGCCCACCCTGTGTGTGTGTGTGTGTGTGTGTGTGTGTGTGTGTGTGTGTGTGTATATATATATATATATATATATATATATATATATATATATATATATATATATATATATATAAAAAAGATCTCAGACTTGCATGCATTTATTCTTTTTTTTTTTTTTTTTTTTTTTTTGTATTCATACAGTGTGTAGTCTACATAAAATGTGTTGTTGGACTGTTAAAACTAAATGCGTGTCTGAGATCTCGCACTCTCTCTCTCTGTCTCTCAAAGGTGGTAAGAGCAGTGGGATTTTTGCCGGGCCTGAGGCTGCCTCCCCAAAACATAAACCGGTGCCTCCAGGTGGAGCGAGTACCATCTTTGGTGGCGCAGACACAAACGTGCCTGCAGTTAAAAGTCATCCAAACAAGCCGAAGGTGGGTTTATATTTAAAACAAACCTGTATGTTTCCTTGTTCATCAGTTTTGATCGCGTTCCAGGTCAAACACTTTGTTTAGTGTGCAGAGCAGGAACATTTATAACAACTGAAACCTAGTGGAATGTACTTGTACGTGCCTGAATTTTGATTGACGGACTATCAAAGCATCGTACTGTGCAGTTAAATTGATTATTGATCAACCGTCGACTGGTTTATTTATGGAACGGTTCCTGACTCCCATCAGTACCTCGGGAACGCTGTAATCTACCTCAGTAGAAAGCTTAACTTCTTCATTAGAGCAACATTATCTTTTATATTTTCATTTTTATTTTATTTTTTACGTTTAACTTTTTCATCACCAGGTTTTGGTGTCGAGAACTGAAGGAGCTTTCTCAGAGACAGGCATGTTTTTATTTAACACAAGCTAAAGATCCTCCCACAGATCGGCTGTCGGGCGATGAATTACTAAAATTTTTTTTTTTATTACTCAAAATCGGTTGTCTCTTGACTGGCCGATCTCATAAACTGGTACTGTTGTGATGATGCAAAATACATCACAGCCAAATCGACATGCCGATCACCAAGTCTCTTTAAAGGATGTCAAATTAGCAAAATGCAATTCAAAGACGCAGCCGTGGTTTACCTCACCGCTCCATGCCTGCGAGCGAGTATTCAGTACGACCGCGCACACTCTGGATGATAAGAGGAATGTAGACTCTCTTAAAATGCAGAAATGCTGATGTTTATAAAGAAACGCCTGTCCTCGCTGATTACTAATGAGTAGCCATGATTGGATCGGCAAATACAAAGTGTCTGATGTCTGTGTGTCTATTTAAAACGTTTGAGACGGTTTTGTTTAATGTGCTGCACGTTATAACGAGCGAGTATATCTCTTTAGCCGAGCAGAGGCTATTCTAGTGGTTTCACTTCCTTTTATGATCTACATGTAATATTAAGAGAACGAATATGTTGCCTTGCAATAAATAGAAGTTTAAATTTATAATACTTTGTTAATTGTTAATTATTTGTGCACAATTGTGTAGAATGCTTTTTTTTTTTTTTTTTTAACTGCTTTAAATATTAAATAAGTAAAGAGTAGAGCACTTGGAGATCCTGTGAGCTGTATCAGTCGATCGTGATCCCTGAGATCAGCCCCAAAAACCCTGATCAGATAAACCCCTACTACAAGCTATTTGTTTTATAATTTTTATGTGGCACAGCATATTTAAAACTTTGAAAGCTTTGAACTACAACTGAAACTAAAAATAAAAAATATCTATCTGTAGATCTAAAAATCAAACTATCTCTCTCTCTCTACCCATACCCACACCCGTACAGTGAAACCTCGGATTGCGAGTAACGTGGTTTACGAGTGTTTCGCAAGACGAGCAGAGTTTTATTTTTTTTATTTATTTATTTATTTTTTATAAATTTTGACTTGACTTCAAATCTTTGTTTATGAGTATCATGTATCACACATGCGCTTCTTGTTTTGACACCGGGTGTCACATGATCACAACTGAGCCAACGGTTTTTCTCTCTCTTGTGCTGCTGAATTGTGGGTAATCGTCTCCCTTGCTCACGTGTTCTGTTTATTATAACACTGTGACCACATGCGTATGTGTAAAACATCTTTTATTTTGTGTTTGTAAGTGTGCTGTGTATTAACGTGTTTGTGCATGTGTAAAGCAAAAGAAAGTCTCATTAGAGGTTAAAGATCCATTTTCTCATTTATGTTTCGTGGCGCATAATTTGACATCGTGCCCCTTTACACCTCCCCACCCCCTCTCGGCCTCACACACACACACACACACACACACACACACACACACATGCTCTGGTCTACACAGAATCACTGCTCTGTCACGATTCTTTACAAAGGTAAAGTGCAGGTTCATTTGTTTGTTTGTTACTTTACATCAGTGATTCCGTTACTAAGCGATCATGCAAGAATTATTAGCGATGCTCCTTGATGATTTTTTCCTGACAAAACGGTCTTTCTTTTAATGTGTGTTTGTATGAAATTCACATAAGAGAGGAGGAAGGTTTCCTGTGTAAGATAAGAAGAGGGGGACGGCAGGGGCTGATTCCTCCTGCCCTCTTACTTTAGATTCAGACACACACACACACACACACACACACACACACACACACACACACACACACACACACACACACAGCGCCTGCGCACATAAACGGAAACACTTATGTCAGGATTTAGTTTAACTTTTTTTAAAGGTAAAGTGCAGGTTAATTTGTTTTATTTCTCCTTTATATTTTGTATTAATTATTTTAATGTATAAAAATTTTTGGGAGTGTTTTGGAGTACGAGTCCACTTTCGGAACGAATTATGCTCATAATCCAAGGTTCCACTGTATTTATAGTAAATTGAGTTCATGGCATTTGCGGAGCATCAGGTGTAAATTATGGGTGAATAGATGATTTATCCTTTGACCTCAAGTCCCCCTTATTTTGAGGACAGTTTAAACATTGTTCTTCAATGTGCTGAAGTGTCAGAAAGTAAAAGTAACTTGTTCTTGTTCACGTTTTGCAGGACAACATAAGTATGGGATCAGCTGTTACAGTTGAAGCAGCAGGTAAGAAACCAATCACTCTTTCATTTGTCATTTCTGTTCATGTTGTACTTTTCCAATGCGATCTCCATTTACAGCATCTCTCTAATGTGATTTCAAGAAACTAACGTTTTTCTCCGAACTGAGAAAAGAACCGACGTCTGTTTACATAAAACACTGACAATGAAAGTAAAAGGGCAAGTGAGTCGAGCAGGGAAAATCAACAGAGAGAAAATGTTAGTCAAGCTAGGGCGAGTGCACACTAGACAAAAATATCAGAATTGCTGACTGTACGTGACTCGAGTCTCTTACAGTCACCTCATCTGTGTGTGTGTATGATAGTTGAGGCTAAGAAACTGCTCTTGATGAAGATTATCAAAGCCTGCCTAATTTCCAAACCACTTTTTGCAGTGATTAATGTCATACTTTCCTGTCACTATTTTGTATGGAAACAACAACAAAGTGAGCGGTCCAGTGGAAAAAGTTGGCTGTTTCAGTAAGCAAGAATGTGTGCTTTTATTTTGAAAGTTCTTTAAAAACCCGTATGAATTGAACAAGATTTATTTATTTTATTATTATTATTATTATTTTTTAAATAACTTCACAGATGGGTAATTCAGGACGCTGTGCTGCCTGCCAGGGAGCGAATAGTTTAGAGCGCTCCACCTGTTGCATTTCTATTCAATTAAATTTTATTTATCTAGCGCTTTTAACAATGGTCATTGTCTCAAAGCAGCTTCACAAAAATGAAAGAAATTAAAAAAAGAAAATTCTAGAGCAACTGCAACATTTAACTACCTCAAATGCAAACCTGTATAAATATAAAAAAAAAAAAAAAAAAAAAAAAATATATATATATATATATATATATATATATATATATATATATATATATATATAATGCCCAATTAATTAGTCTGTGTCTGGGAGGTCTGGGCTAAAATCATGATGTCCGTACTAGGCTTATCTATCTGGTATCACCCGAATGACGATGCGTTCCTTGTTCAGTTCCCCCTCATTGTCATCTACTGGTCACCATAACGTTCAGCTTGCTGAACACACACACGGGTGCTCAATAAATTAGAATATCATCACAAAGTTGACTTTCTTTCAGTAATTCATATTGGTTACACACAGGCTGATGTTCGTGATGTGTGTTTAAGCATGAAGCATGAAGTGCTCTAAAACTTCCTGGTAGACGACTACGCCAACCTTGGACCTGATAAAAACACAGTGGACCAGCACCAGCAGATGACTGAGCTCCCCAAACCACCACTGACTGTGCAAACTTTACACTGAACCTCAAGTAACTTGGATTAACCCCTTCTTTCTTCCTCCAGACTCGGGGACCTTGATTTCCAAATGAAATGGAAAATCTAATTTAATCTGAAAAGACGACTTTGGCCCACTGAGCAACAGTCCAGTCCTTTTTCTCCTTAGCTCAGGAAAGACGCCTCTGACGTTGTGTCTGGATGTGACAGTTGTAGCCCATGTCCTAGATACGTCTGTCTGGTGGCTCTTAAAGCACTGACTCCAGCTGCTGTCCACTCCTTGTGAATCTCCCAAAAATTCTTGAATTGGCCTCATTTCACAATCCCTTTTAGGCTGTGGTGATCTCTGTTGCTTGTGCACCTTTTTTTTTTTTCTTTCTACCACATATATATTTTTTTCTTCCATTAATGTGCATCACACATCACTCACTCTGTGAACAGCCAGCCTAATGAAGCCAAGATCTTTTTAAAGGCTCAGGAAACCTTTGCAAGTGTTTTGAGTTAATTCGCCACCATGGTTTTAGACACCATGAGTCTCCAATATTGAACTTTTTCACAATATTAAAATTTTCTGAGATAGCGAATTTTGGGTTTTCATGAGCTGTAGAACACTTAAAATATCAGTCTGTGTGTAATGAATCTTCTTAATATTAATGTATTTTATTATTTACTTTGTCACAACTCTTTAAATCCCTTACATGCTAACATTATTATATTGGTTCGAATAAATTAGTTGAATGTTTAATATGTATCTGCCATAAAATAACCTGAGAAGCTGATATGGCAATAAATCCTAATACACACAAGTTCAATGATATTCTAATTTATTGTGTATATATGTGTGTAAAGCTGTATTGATAAAAACACTAAATAAAATTAGATAAAATAATCAGAGAATAGGAAAAGATTTATGATCCAATATTGGGAAATGGTGTGAAGTTTTTTTTTTTTTTTTTTTTTTTTTTTGTGATATTTCTTCCATCTCGCTTTAATTGAGACTCCATGCAGTCTTTTCTTTGACGTTCTTCCTCTTCAAAGGCGCTCATCAGCTCCAGAGTTGAAACAGCCTTTATTTAGTCTTATCTAGATAAAATCAACACAAAAACATGTCCTGGCTGGCACGTTTTCTGTTAAAGCAGCCTAAACAGGTTTTATATTCCTAGTGTAGGGAAACACTTCCACGAGCTACAGATGCCGTAGACAAAGTTTAAAGGACATTCATAAAAGATGTTACGTTTTTTTTTTGTTTTGTTTTTTGCATAAAATACAATAAAAGCCTGTTAATCAACTCTTTTAATTTTTTTATCACAGCACCTCAGCCTAAGGAGCCACAGGAAGTGAAGAAGGAAGCGGTCGTCCCTCCTCAGGCTACCCCGAAAAAGGAAGCTCCCCCTGCTGAACCTGTAGCCAGTCAGGATGTCGAACCCTCCCCCGACAAGCTGCCAGACAAGGACCACGAGCCGCGCCTCGGACCTCGGCCCCGCTCGCACAACAGAGTTCTCAACCCTCCTGGTGGAAAATCCAGTGTGGTCTTCTACTGACCACTGCTTTTGTTTTCTCAGTCGCGCGCTCTCTCTCTCACTCTCCCACTCGGTTCTGTCTTATTAACACTGCTACCTACTCTCCCCCCCCCCCCTTCCCCCCCCTAAGTAGTCTTCTTTACCTTCTGTACTATATCCTTTTATGTGTGTGTTCCTTGGTTTAGTTTTTTTTCCCCCCTCTTGCACTTTCTAACTCATTCCTTAAACAACCCTCTTCCTCTTGCTATCTGACGGTTTGAGTAACAGTCGCGCTCAATCAATCAAATGGTTCCTTTCTCATCAATCACACTTGGAGGTTGATTTGTTTTATAGATGTTGTATAGAATACAAGTCTGACGGTGAAATGTAAGTCGCGTGTGTGTGTGTGTAAATGGTAAACTGGAACCACTGTCGTAATACTGGCGCATGGCATATGTATCTCGGTCCGAGTGTGTTCTAATGGAGCGGTTCACAACACCTCCACACCGTCCCTCTGCTAAGCAAGCTTTGCTGCATGGTGCTCCAAGAAGTCCAGCCGGGTGTGTTAAGAGCGTAGAAAACACAACCAGCAATAAGAACAGATGACTGACATTTTTTTGTTTGTTTTAGTGTAGCCCTAAAACTCCCATGTAATCAGACCTATAGTGGTGTGACAATTTCTCCCCCCCCCCCCCCCCCCCCTTCTCATTGGAGATTGCAATGCCGTCTAGTTCTCAAGTAGTACAGTACAGGGGTGTTGGATGTATTAACAGTGTCCCTGTTTTTGTTTAGGATTTTTGCAGGCCAATAACACCATACCATAATGATTGCGCTCCAAGTCTATATCAAACCAAAAAAAGCCCACATAGATGATCAGATTGTAATACATGCATATTGTAGAACAAATGGCTGACTCCAGAGTATGTTCACATTCAGCATGGATTCTTTTGCAAAAAAATTATGAATAAAAGAATGATAATAATAATCATTGTGTCCTTTACGATAAAAAATATTATAAATATCTGCAGGTATTTGGAACATCAGAAATATTCTCTTGCAAGAAAATGCTGTCTGGATAAATGAATGTTCATTTTGTACCAAATACCAAAGTGTCACGTTTTCACACTTTAATCTGTTTTTCCTTCGTACACCTTGAAGTTGCCGGTTTAAACTTTAAACCGTCAGCAGGGATGCAGATGGTGGCACGTGTTTGCGTGCAAGTGTGTTTCTCACATGCTGGTGGAAGCGCTGCCCAAAGTGCCTGTATGGTTGAACGGCAATGTCACAGAAAACTGTAACAATAAACATCTATTTTGATTCATACTCGTGTGTCCTTTCCCCCCCCCCCCCCTTTGTTTGTTTAGGTCATGGTTATGAAGTTTTGTCATCTTAACCTGTTTTTCCTTTTTTTTTTTATTATACTTTTTTTTTCCGTAAAATCACACGAGAGCTTTCAGTAGTGCTCTGGATAAATGAGTGAGAGAATATAATAAACAAACATCCCTCGTTTATTCATATTATGGATTAAACAAATTTTTTTGTTTAAAAGCAGCTGGCGCTTCACTGTGGAGGTCTGTTGAGTTACTTAAGATTAAGAAAGATGAAGAAATTATAACCTCGGCAGCAAACTCATTTCTCGTCTCCTTCCAACCGCTCAGCATTCTTCAGCCTCACCAGTATCCTAATCACTGGTCTGATTATCTGTGCATGTTCCTTACTGGTTCTTGCCTAATGTTAGATGGTTTTTATGCTGGGATGATTCATAGGTCACTGTGTGTGGCTTTACAAACAAGAACTTGGGGGACAGGGGTAGCTCAGTGGTTAAGGCATTGGACTATGGTTCGGAAGATCCCAGGTTCAAACCCCACAACCACCAAGTTGCCACTGTTGGGCCCTTGAGCAAGGCCTTTAACCCTCAACTGCTCAGATATGTAATGAGATAAAAAAAAATGTAAGTCGCTCTGGATAAGAGCGTCTGCCAAATGCCTAAATGTAAATGTAAGAACATTCCTCTTAAACTGGTCAATTACAAGGACTGGACTGGAAATGTGAGACCTTCAGGAAGCCTGGAGAACTGTTCAAGATTAGATTAGAAGGGATACAATGTAGCTCTGTGAAAGCAAAAATTATGGAAAACTGACTTTTTGCACAGTACTTTGTTTACTATGACATTTCACTGTTTTGTACCACTCTGCCTGTCTGTATTTTCTGCATCAAGCTTATACTAGCTAATAGTTTATTACGTTATAACCAATAATACACAGGGACTGAGGGCGTAGTCCATCTTTTGGAACCAAAGTAAAATAAATATTCATGTATCTGAGGTACTCAACATTTTTTTTTGTACTGTCACTACAGTCTGCTGTGATTTTCTGTGACTTTATGTCATACATTTTGCTTTTGTGATTTTGCTTAAATAGATGCTGTTTTGTTTTTTGTTTTTTTATTAGGTCATGATTTAAACGCTGACAGAAGTTGTTGTTCCTCATTCAGCTGCTTTCATGAGGAGTCGCCCCAGTGGGTCACTTACGATCTGCACATTAGATTTGTACTAGTTTTTACTCTGGATATAAGACGTACTCATTCATATCTAGAGGCAATTTAGTAAATTCCAGGTATACTGATATTTTTGGCGGGTGGGAGGAAACCAAAGAAATCCATATGGAGCAAATAACTGGCATTTAAAGACTTAAAGCCTCGCTTTGCATCCAAGCCTCATCCACTGACTAAACATATCTCCTCTATAATCAGACAAGCTCAATGGCAGAACATCAGTTTTGGCTCAACACCGCGACACTTCAGCAGAAGACCGAACTGCAGAGTATAACCTATGATGCCAGATTTTAGCAACATGAATTTAAAAGATTTTACCCTATTTATTCGACTGTATATTAGGCATGTTGAGCCACCTGTCAGTTGTAAAAAACTTATCTCCTATAAAATCCACAAGATGTGGGATTGGCTGCCAGCCTACTCGATGAGCAGGAGCAGATGTGTTGTGACTGGAGGAAGTTGAGGTATTTGAACTGATTCCACCGTCCCTACGTTTGCCTCGGCACATTTATTTTTAAAGATTTCTAGAGGCACATGTCTATATGCATAGTTTATGTTTATTGGGCCTGTACAGTGAAGTTACTTTTAAAGGTTGTGTTGAATCGGCGCCGGTGATTATTGTATTATTTAATGCGCAGTCATTTTAATACATGTATAATTACATGTATTTAAATGTGTAGCAAGTGTTTACACAAAAAAATAAAAGTTCTCTTCAATTTGATGTGCTTTAAATATTTATTATGTAATTCCGCAGCTGGTCTCTGAGTTTGAATCCTAGTGGAAAACCATTGTAGGAATGAAACATGTGAACATACTCTAAGAATGTAAAGAATCTAGAAATGCTGAGCATGGAAGGGTGCTCCAATATAACAAGACTTTGGAAACCAGTGTTTGTCAGTTAAAATGCACTTGTGTTCAACATTTTGTGAAAAATCTAACTATACAGCGCCCCATATGTTTAAGTGTGGCTCTTTATAAATGCATTATATATATATATATATATATATATATATATATATATATATTTTTTTTTTTTTTTTTTTTTTTTTTTTTTTTACTCATTTTATAAAGGGATGAATAATTCTGCATTTGACCTGTATCTTATTTCATGCTATTGAATTGAGTAGAAAGTACAGGAATAGCCGAAAATAAGTTCCCTCTTTTGTCATTTTAGATAGATGGTTTGTATGAGCTTTCATCCAATAAGCGATGAATTATGACAATTTAAATCATCACACCAAATTTACCATAACACTCTATTATATACAGTCCAGTTCACAGAAACCTCATCAACTCACTCACTCAGTCATTGTGTATACCGCTTTATCCTGTATTCAGGGGCGCGGTGGGCCTGGAGCCTATCCCAGGGGACTTAAGGCACGAGGTGTGATACACCCTAGATGGGGTACCCATCCATCGCAGGGCACACACACACACACAGTCACACACTCACCAATTAGTCTAATCTGCATGTCTTTTGGACTCTAGGAGGAAACCGGAGTACGTCCTATTGCCTATTGCCATCTCAGGGAGTTTTTCCTTGCCACTGTCGCCGTCACCCTCACTTGCTCATCAGAGACAATTCATTCATCATTCATTCATTCATCTCATTATTATCTAGACACATTTTTCTCACACATACATACTTCCAAAAAAATTCTTTTTTTTTTATTTCTTTCATTTTTCAGAATCAGAATCAGAAAGAGTTTTATTGCCAAGTACGCTTGCACGTACAAGGAATTTGTTTTAGTGACGGAGCTTCCAGAACAAACAAAAAACAGGACAAACTAACAAAAACAGTAAGACTAATGGAGAGCTCCACACTGAGGCAGCCATCCGCGGCGCCATTTTGTGAAGCTGCTTTGAGACAATGACTATTGTTAAAAGCGGTATATAAATAAAATTGAATTGAATAACTGGTGGAAACCCACCAAGCACACAGGGGATAACATACAAACTCCATGCACAGACCTGAGATGGGAATCGAAGGCGGACCATGGAAGTGTCAGGCGACACTGTATCTGGGCTTGGAACCCGCACTGCATCCAGTGGCTGGGATTTGTACCACGAGAAACCTTCCACTGCACTACCGATGTCCTGAAGCCTAATGCTCTTCAATCTATCACCTTTTGCAAAAATTTTGCAAGAAATTTGCCTTGGCGTACAAAGCATTTTCACCAAACGAGCGACCGAGCCGGTTGAGCTTCATTCCAGTGGCTGATCAAAACTTGTTCACGTCAGTGAAAAGCCAAGCTACTGTAAGCGAGTTTTTTTTTTATTATTATATGCAAAATTTAGTGAAGACAGATCACCATGGGTCCCTAGAATGTTATCAAGGACGGTAGCAAGAAAAAAATAGAGTCACTTTCAGTTTCATCCAAGACTTTCTGGAGTTTTGGTGTTTGAATTTGGTCCCATTCTTTCCTGATATAGGTTTCCAGCTGCTGAAGTGTTCGTCTTTGACAATTTTCAAATATTCTCTATAGGTGAAAGATCTGGACTGGACTCTTTTACTACGAAGCCATGCTGTTGTAATAGCTGCAGTATGTGGTTTTGCATTGTCCTGCTGAAATACACAAGGTCTTCCCTGGAGCAGACATTTCTCTAAAACCTTTATATTCCTTTCCGCAGTCATAGTGCCTTCCAAAATATACAAGCTGCCCATACTGTATGCACTTATGCACCCCCATACCTTCAGAGATGCTGGCTTTTGAACTGAACGCTGATAACACGCTGGAAGGTCTCCCTCCTCTTTAGCCGTCCATGATTTTCAAGAAGAATGTCAAATTTGGACTTGTTTGACCATAGAACACTTTTCTACTTTGAAACAGTAGATTTTAAATGAGCCTTGGCCCACAGTACACAATGGCACTTCTGGACCATGTTCACATACAGTATTGCTTCCTTATTTCATGATAGCGCTTTAGTTGACATCTGCAGATGGCACAGCGGATTGGGTTTACCGACATAGGTTTCTGGTAGTATTCCTGGGCCCATTTAGTAATCTCAATGACACAATCATGCCGATGAGTGATGCAGTGTCGGCCTTGTCCCTTACACATGGAGATTTCTCCAGTTTCTCTGAACTTTTTGATGATGTTATGCACTGTACATGATGAGATTTCAAAACCTTTGTGATTTGACTTTGGGGAACATTGTTTTTAAAGCATTCCACAATCTTTTTACGCACTCTTTTACAGATTGGAGAGACTCTGCCTCTCTGAGACATCCCGTTTATACAGTAGGTAATCATGTTACAGACCTGATGTCAAATAATTCAATTAGTTGATACAGGTTCTCCCAACTGAATCTTTTCAAATTTTCTAGCTTTTTCAGCCCTTTGTTGCCCCATGTCGCAAATTTTTTTAGATTTGGAGCAGGCATCACATTTGAAATGAGTTCATTTAATGGATTAAAGTGTAAAATCTTTTCATTTAAACATTTATGTTCTCTATGTTCTATTGTGAATAAAATATTTGATTTAATTTGAAAGGCTTAAGTTTTCTATTATTCAAATTTAAAAAAACTTTCCAACTTTTCTGGAATTTGGGTTGTATTCCTATGGGAAAAAAAACTGTATCGGTGTATGACCAAATCAGTTTATTTTCTATGGGAAAATAGGTAGCATTGTCGCCTTGCACATCTAAGGTCCAGGTTTTGTATGTTCTCCCTGTGCTTGATGGACTTCCTCCCATCAGATTAGGCTAATTGTCGTTCCCAAATTGCCTGTAGTGTGTGAGTGTATGTATGTAGATGCCCTGCAATGGATTGGCATGGATGTACTAACATGGTGAAATGATGAAGATGAAGAGACACATCTGCTGTGACAGAAGTGGACAATGCTGTACATACCTGGGGATTTCTTCACGGATGAAGGTCCTTCAACCTCAATGCATTGTTCCCTGTTGAGTCTGGTTCCTCTCAAGGTTTCTTCCTAATGCCATCTCAGGGAGTTTTTCCTTGCCACCGTCGCCGTCACCCTTGGCTTGCTCATCAGAGATTTCATTCATTCGTCTCATTATTATCTGCACATTTTTCTCACACATCCACACCTCCAATTATTTTCTTTTCTATAATTATTATTATTATTTGTTTTTATTTATTTATTTTCTATTATAATTTTATTTATTTATTTATTATTTTATATATAATTATTCTATATATAATATATAATTTTTTTTTTTTTTGTTAAATTTCTTTAATTTTTGTGAAGCTGCTTTGAGACAATGACCATTGTTAAAAGCGCTATATAAATAAAATTGAATTGAATTGAATTACCCTGCCTCATACCCTTAGTCTCCTGGGATAGGGTCCAGATCCCCCTCGACCCTGTATACAGGAAAAAGTGGTATAGATGATGACTGACCGATGTATGGGAAAATGTGTTTCGTTTCGCAATACGAATTGTTTATTTTGAGAACTCACCTTGGAAACAGATTAAATTTGTATGCCGAGGTGCCACTGTAGATGAATATTTTTATAATAAAAAAGTAAAAAAAAAAAATAAAAAAAAAAAATATATATATATATATATATGAATATAATAAAATATACATAATAATAATAATACATAAAATACAAATACTAATAGATATAATATATAGCTGCTTATTTGTTTCATATTCTGGAATTCTGGAAACGGGCTTTCATGGGACCGTAACGTCACCGCCGCACGAGCTCTACGCAGACCCGGTGGCACCACCCGCACAGTGACGTCACTCCTTTGAGTCATCCCCCCCCCGCCCCCCTCCGCGCAGCTCGCACGCGACTCTCCCAGCAGAACCCAGAGAGAGAGAGGGAGAGGGAGAGAGGGAATGGGAAGCAGAGGCATCACCGCACCACGATAGAAAAAAAGAAAAAAAAAAACACCGCACCGACTGTGGATGCCAAAAAACCGGAATGTGCCGCTATGCTTGATAAACACTACAGCCGGCGTCCAGGTGACACTAAACAATTTATTATTTAGTGCACTTTATTTATTTAGCTTGTTATTTTTTCCTCTGTAATGGCCGCGGAGAGGCAGGTGCCGCGCCGCGGATGATTATTTATTTATTTATTTTCTGCGCGTGATGCTACGGATTCCGCCCGCGCGCGCTGGGATGGGACGCACCGAACCGAGGAGGCCCGAGCTTTCCGGTGACTCGTCTAAAGAAGAAGAAGAAGGCGTATAGTGCGGGTAGAGGTGCTAAAGCCGCCGGCTGAGCGAGCGAGAGAGGGATAGAGGGGCCTGCTGTTTAATAGCAAGAAGCGCACGGACTAAAAACAATCTGCGCGTGAACACCGCGCCGCATCACATCATGGAGTAGCGCGTGCACCTGATCACGCCCCTGTAAATTATCCCTCACCCCCCCCCCCCATTTAAAGAAAAATAAATAACAGTAAAAACAACAACAACAACACTCGGAATCTTTCTGCAACTCTCGTGTGTTTGTTTGTTTTGTTTATTTATTTCTTCATCTGCGTGTGTAAACAAACTCGCCAAGATGATGGAGCTGCCGCTGGACGAGGTGGTCTACCAGGACGACTACGGCTCCGTGTCCGTGATGTCGGAGCGCGTGTCCGGCCTGGCCAACAGCATCTACCGCGAGTTCGAGCGCCTGATTCGGAGCTACGACGAGGAGGTGGTGAAGGAGCTCATGCCGCTCGTGGTGAACGTGCTGGAGAACCTGGACGCGGTGCTCACCGAGAACCAGGAGCACGAGGTGGAGCTCGAGCTGCTCAAGGAGGACAACGAGCAGCTCATCACTCAGTACGAGCGAGAGAAGGCGCTGCGCAAGCAGGCCGAGGAGGTGAGCGCGCATGCGCGGCCATGGTGTTGTAGTACTAGTGGTGGTGGTGATAAAGCAGCTGCTTTTTAATTTGAAAAACCTTGATCTTTTTTTGTTGTTGAATATACATTGAAAAGCTGATGTATATTTTATTATTTTTACATAGATCTTTATATATTTTCTTGTCACTGGGGTGGTACCCTCAAAAGACATCTTTTGGTGTATATCTATTACATGGTAATATGAATATAGTGCACCTGTGATACATGTAATATGATGTACATGCATAATGCGACATTAAATTATTACTAAGCTTTTAGATAAATACTTATCTATTTGGTCTGCACTAAATGTACAAATCACGACTGACAAGGCACCACCTACCTTTGGCCTCCAAAGTGAAAAAAAGTTATAAATTTAACAATGATTCATTGATATTTGGTCTCACAACATTATGATCAGTAGATAAGATTCCTAACCCTTATGACTACCAGTTATAGGACCATTATGCGCTGCCAGAATAATCAAGTATTTGCCTCAACTAACATCCTTTCTTTAATCCAGTTTTATAAATAGCACAAACTCCTACAGCCGTCACAAGTTACAAAATCTTATTATTATTACACTTTGCATCAGTCATGCAATGTGCTTTTATTTCTTTGTATTAATAATACAATACAGGAATTACAGTTACACAAAATAAAAATAAAAAAATGAATAGACAGGCTTTCCCCAAAAAACAATTTTTAGTTTACTGTGAATAGTCTAAATAAATAAAATATTTGACAGTATGTTGTTGTTGTTAACTGGTCTTTTACGATTTATCTTTCTTAAGCAAAATTATCTCAGATGATGCATAATTTTTACAATTTGCCTAATCAAGATAATCTTTAGACACAATTATGTAAACACATGCATACTCCTCTGAGCAACTCCAGCTGATACCATGGAAATGCGTAACAATGCATGACTTTAATCTGTATGGTGTCTTATAATGATTCATTTCTGAATTTAAAGAATATATATAGTTTACAAAAACATAGGTGTTGCCCCCTAGGTTCGAGTCGCGAACGATAATGTCAACTCATGCTTAAAGTGCAGAGTTTTATTATATGCTTAGCTATCTTCCTGTCAAGATCATGTTGGGTAAGGAGCTCATTGCCACAAGATGTCTACAACATCATTAGCTAAGTACAGTTTCCTCACACAGTGAATGTCATGCTCTGATCAAATTGTGGGAAAGCTACAGGTCATACAGCAGTAGACATAGTCGTCTTCATTTATTGAGTTCGCAATCATATACAGGCTGTCAAACAGAATTCCACACATTTTATTTTTCCATAAATTACAACTACTACAGGTACGCAGCAACAAAATACATTACTATAGCACTGTGCAAATTAACAAAATGCATGTCGAATATATACAGTACCACT
Source organism: Channallabes apus (assembly GCA_030522415.1). Taxonomy (NCBI): domain Eukaryota; kingdom Metazoa; phylum Chordata; class Actinopteri; order Siluriformes; family Clariidae; genus Channallabes; species Channallabes apus. The sequence goes on from CM060121.1 coordinate 25,191,822, forward strand.
CAAAAGTTTGGACGCATCTTCTAATTCACTCTTCCAGTTTTTATTTACTGTATTTCTACATCATAAAACAATGCTGAAGGCATCCAAAATATGCAATAATCTCATTTGAACAGTTGATATTGATGTCAAGATGTGTATTTATGCTCTTATGCTTCATAACGGCTCTAATCTGAGATGCTGTTAAATGTAAATGTCAATCAATTTTACACCCTCATTTACGAGAAAGTCCCAGGATTTGAACACTCATCATGTTTGATCATTTAAACTATGTTAATCCTTTGAAATTCTTATTTAGCAGTTTGAAACAAAGCCAACGTTTGAGTTTTCTTGGTCCACTACAGACAAATGTCTAGTTTATGCCTAGTTTATATTATGGGCATACAGTACACTACAATTATTTCGAGATATGTAGTACACAATAAGCACTAAAGAGTAGAAATGCAGTATGATCGCTAAATCAAGTATGATCGGTAGTTAAACATCAGTGGCATAACGGTGTAATGTAGAATTAAGCAGGATATTGGTTGTGGGGAAAAAGTGATATGGTGCCAGGATAGATCCTCAGAAACATGGACACCCAGGAACGTGAAGCTGAAAACACACTACACTCTACTCCAGTGCTAGTGATTTAGAGCAGGGGTCTCCAAATCCAGTCCTGGAGGGCTAGTGACCAGCACTTCATGAATAAAATGAACAGCAGCGGAAATCCTATTTCGACTTGTATTGGGCAAACTGGTGGGAGACCAGTGTAGGTGGTAGGCCTGCTATGGTGTGACTGAAACCAGTTTCTCAAAGCATTCATTACAATGTAGGTGAGTGCAAGAGGGCAAAAGTTATTCAAGCAAACTGCAGTAGACACACAATTAGGCACTGCTATGAAGGGCATGTGGGGACCAACTTCACTGAGTCAGTGACACAACAAAAGGCCTGTGCCAGCTGTCCAGCACATGTCCAGGTATGCCATCAGGGTCAGTGGGCTTATGTGCATCCACACAGCTCAGTGCTGAATGAACATCTGTTTTGTAGAGAGGAAATGGTCCACGGTAGACTGGTCACCATTTGTAACATGCTGCCTGACGCCTTGGTCAAAGTGTGCGTAAAAGTCATTGAGCTCATCAGTGAGGAAGGCATTGTAGGCCGGGAGAGTCTGTGTTGTTGGATTGTGAGCAGTGATTATCTGCTTGCTCTTCCACATTGTGTCTGGGGTCAAACTTGTTGTCCAATTGTACATGCACCTCAATGCAAAGTTAGTAAGAATATTTAGCTTGGAGGTTGACTCGGGTACACCAAATCTAAAAGCAGTTGACCTTGCTTTTAGCAGCAGGCAGATGTCAGAGCTAGGAATTTAACCGTGCCTTTAATGTATAGTATATGTGACAAACATTATACTGGCTCGATTCAGCTGCTTGCTCTGTATTAAAGCCATAGTAGGACAATTTTTGCACTTTTTCATGGAGTATACCTCACACCCCTCCTCAACCAGCAGACCGCTTGAGCAAAAGAGAGCAGTCAGCATGCTGTGACAAAGAACACTACAGGAAGTCTTTCCTGATGACTGCATTTAGACTGTACAATAACTGACATCACTATATATAGTGTCATATACATCCTGTTCTCCACCAGGATATGATCATATACTTGCATTCTCTCTTTTTATTTTTACTTATATGTTAGACCTTGCTGGTGCACCTGACGTAAAGTTAATTAAGTTCCCATTCATCCATCCATCCATCCATCCATCTATCTATCTATGTCAAAATCAGTGAATATCTCCTCATGATCCATAAGCTGTTTCTACTGTGCGTGTGGCACAGCCTCTAGTACCTATTTAAAAATGAGTTCAATAAAGTGGTGCAGACCGCTCCATACAACATTGTTCCAGCCATTGTTCAGCAACAGACGATGTGTTCATGCTTGTGCATGCACAGGACGGGGAAGGGGAGGAGTATAATATAATGTTCTTATGTACTACTTAGGCACCCCAAGATAGGCAGTCACATGATGTCACCAGGAAGTACAGGGCCGACTAGAGACAGAGCAGATGCAAAACTCATTTATATTTAATTAAGTCTGAGTGTGAGTAAAAGATCTGTTACATTACTGTTGTCCAACATTATTAAATATAACGTGCTAACATGCCGGACGGCAACAAAGCACAGCCAGGAAAGAGAGACAGTGAGAATACAGGAATATGCAAAAGTCATTATGCGATCAAAGCATTCTGTTAAATAATTTAAATGAATTGTATTTTTATGACAAAACTTTGTTTGGCCACCTGACTGCCTAGCTGAATCCCAATTCGTGTTTTACTTGCCACATAGTGAATTCACAGCATATAGCTAATGCAGTACAGTAGTATACGAAGTGTAGCCCTATTTGAGAATGAATGTTTGTACAGTATGTTTTTTTTTAACACTCTGATCCGGAAATGCTCAATGCTTGCCAAAAGTACAGCAATTCCAGGATTTATGCTGGAGTTGTGGAAATAAACTGGAAATTCAGTCTCTATTTTGACTCATTTTGACTCTGACTCATAGGATGTCCTTGATTACAGTTTCCCTAGAAACTAAATAGGCGACTGTGGAACGGGTTGCTAGCCGGCTAGCAATGGTAAGCAACAGAGGTGTCAAGTAAAGAAGTACAAATACTTCGTTACCTTACTAAAGTAGAAATTTGGGGTATCTATACTTTACTGGAGTAATTATTTTTCAGCCGACTTTTTACTTCTACTCCTTACATTTTCACGCAATTATCTGTCCTTTCTACTCCTTACATTTAAAAAATAGCCTCGTTACTCCTATTTTATTTCAGCTTGTCATTCAAAAAACAAAAAAAACATCCGGATAAATCGCGCCGTCCGGATGGAGCGAATTTGATTGTGGTTGGATGATGTAGTGTTTGCATGTAGTTCTGTTCCAAGTTTTCTGTTCAGCATCCTGACTCTGATGTAAGCACGTAAGCACGTCGAGTGGGACGAGGTAACTAAGCGTGTGTAATCTGTCACTGGGCATGCGCATGAGAGAACAAAAAAGTAAACGGCACATTCGCTAACAACTCCGTTTGTCTATGTGATTTTTATTTTCTTCTATATCGAAGGACGTTACAGATGAGAAGAATAAACATACCATTCCGACACCCTATTGGTTGGTACGCGATCCATCGCACCTGCACATGACGTTACGTCACACACTCCAGCAAGGACATTTGAAGAAATTAGCATTTTCGGTTGATAAGGTTGTGATAAGTAGACGAAGCTGTCTGTGATAGAGACTCAAGATTCGAGCGAAATGTCACAACCAAGCACCAGCGAGGAAGGTAACAGCAGCACCAGGAAGGTAACAGGAATGATATATACTGCATATACACACACACACACGCACACACACACATATATGTGTGTGTGTGTGTGTGTATATATATATATATATATATATATATATATATATAATGTACAAACATATATATATATATATATATATATATATATATATATATATAATTTTTTTTTTAATTATAATTTTTATTTTTTTTTATTTTTTTTGGATTAACCACTTGGATGAATCAGTCATTCTGACAGCACTAATGTTTATTGTAGACAACCATACAAGGGTAATTGTTACTAAGCCTGCCCTGGGTACACTAATTTTCTTGTATGTTGCCGTCACAGATTCCTGCAGCTAAGCTTGGATGTACATTTACATTCCAATAAAGGTTACTGATGACATGCCTCAGAAGTTTGACTTTTTGCACCATTAAAATACTTATAGGCAACTAGTTATCATATCTTCTTCTCCATAAAACATGTTAATGCTCAGTAGTACACATATATGGTTCTTTAATGTATTTGCATTGTACTAAAATGCATTCTTTTTCAATTGACATATACAGTATCCCAAATCACAATGGCCGTTAAAAAATACAACAAAAAAACAACAACACATTTTTCTTTTTTTCTTTTTTATGATGTGTTAGTGTACAGTAATATACAGGCCCGTGGCACAGCCTAAGCTTTTATCCTTAATGCTTTTTTTCCCCCTCATGTTACTTTTACTTTTATACTTTAAGTAGTTTTGAAACCAGTACTTTTACACTTTTACTTGAGTAAAAAGCTTGAGTTGATACTTCAACTTCTAAAGAAGTCTTTTTAAACCCTAGTATCTATACGTCTACTCAAGTAATGAATGTGAATACGTTTGACACCACTGGTAAGCAATACTGTTCTGTGTAAAAGTAGCAATACTATTACACCGGTAAAATATTACTTGTGATACAACTCCATGCAGAAATATAGTGAAGTAAAAAGTACAGATATTTACTGTAGGATGTATTGGAGTACAAATTAAATGTGCTTAGTTACCATCTACTTCTTTCGGCTAGGCTTATTGGGGATTTCGTATGGTATATTACATTCCTTGTTAGCTAAAAACCATGCCTATAACTGTACTTTTGTAAATCCTAAACAACGTACCATTGCTAGTATTTACTCCATGGTGTTCTGGGTGGTGTGTTTATGGGTTGGTATTTAATTGTTCAATTACATTTTATATTAATATTGGGCAGCTAGCCCACCCAGTTGTTAGTATCTGTTGCTTTGGCGACGCACATACTTGAACTTCAAATATCAACAAAATATCTTTCTCTGGTATCGCTAACTATACCCTCAACACGATTTCACAACCGTTAGGTTAATTCCCTAATAACTATTTACTCAAGTAAAAAAAAAATCTTGCTAAACATTCCCTTTCCACGCTTCACTAACCATGCCATCATTGGGTGCATCTGGCAGTAAAACAGGCGCTGCCAGACTGACCAAGCAGCTGCTGAAAAATTTCAAGTCGCTGTAAAACCCTCACACAAAGCCTTTGCAGTGTTATCATAGAACACTGGCACTGCCAAGACCTCGTCCATTTGTCATCACTGCATCACGCCCAGTGCTATCCGGCAGCTCAGTGGCTCAGAAGCAATTACAGCAATGTTGGAGAAATCACAAGGAATGGCATGACACTAGAAACGCAGCTTTAAATTGTGAAAGATTACATCATTGTTGCTACGTGTAAGTGACGATTAAATATATCACCTGTGTAGTTAACGCAAAGAAAAAGAGGAGATTTATGACAGTAGGATAGTGAATTCATAAGGTGCCAAGTATTATAATGGTGACAGAGCCAGAATTAAAATGTGTAAAATTCCAGATACTTCAAATCGGTAGTACAAATATTTGGATGAGCAAATGATTTAGTTTCAACCTGCTTACTTTTATATTTACTTACATGTGTAAAAGTTAGTACCCCCTCTCAGTATTAGGGACATGCTGTACAGTACATCCTTAGAATCTTTTTCACTGTGCCATCATTTCTTTTACAAAAAGTCGAAACGAAAAAACACATGGGGAATACTTTATACCCTCCTGATTCAATAACTTGTAGATCAGCATTAAGTATTAAGTAATCATTTCCTGTATGACTTTATCAGTCTTGCACATCGTTGTGGAGGAATTTTGGCCCATTCTACTTCATAACATTGCTTCAGTTCATTGAGGTTTTTGGCATTCACTTAGTCCCACTACAGCATTTCAATTGGGTTAAGGTCTGGACTTTGACTAGAACATTCCAAAACCTTGATGCTTTTATTTATCATACATTCTGATGTACCATAGAGTTACAGATCATTCATTGCATTTCAGATCATTGTCCAGTTCCATGACCCAATTTCAACCAAGCTTTAGCTGTCGGACAGATGGCCTCAAATTTTCCTCTAGAATACTCTTGTAAACAGAACAGTTCCTGGTCAACTATAAGGTGCTCAGATCCTGTGTCTGTAAATTAAGCCCAAATAATCACTCGACCACCTCCACTCTTAACAGTGGCTATGAGTTATTTCTGCTGAAATGCTGTGTTTGGGGTGCATTGAGGCACTCATCAGTCCATAGGACATTGTTCCAGAAGTCCTGTGCCATACAGATGCAGTTTTGCACGAAACTGAGTCGTGCTTCCATGTTCAACATTTTTCAATTGTGCGGTCACTGAATTTAACATTTAAAATGCTAAGCGAGGCCTATAGGGTCTGAGATGTAACTCTTTTTTTATGTATTTCTCTTAGCATTGGACAGACCTTGAGGTGTATGTGCTGGGACGTCCACTGCTGGGATGAGTCTAAACTGTCTTGAATGCTCTGCTCTTGAACGTTGAACTCCAAATTGTATGGAAATTGTTTTATAACCTTTTTCAGATCGATTTGCAGCAACAATTGCTTCAATCGTAGTAACACACACCTGAATACTCGAGATAAGCAAACTGCCAAAACGTATATTTTTATAGAGGTCTGCACACCTGCTGAAGATCAATTAATCAAGTGCTGATGATTATCAGCACCTGATTGCAACTTATTCTCTAAAATCCTGTGAAAGCAGTAACTTAATACTAGTGATGGGAAGTTTGAATAATTTTAGTGACTCTGTTCTTTGAATCTCGTTCATCAAAATGAACAAATCTTTTTTTGAGTCATTTAGTTAATTTCGTTCTTTTGATCAGAAATAAAATAAAATGTTGCATTTGCAATAAAAAGACTCCCAACACGTCTACATACACAGATTTTGGCTATAGTTTCAGTAATGAAAATATTACAATGCAGCTAAAGGCATATTATTCATTCATTCTCTATACCGCTTAATCCTGTGTTCAGGGTCGCGGGGGACCTGGAGCCTATCCCAGGAGACTTCGGGCACTAGGCGGGGTACACCCTGGACAGGGTGCCAATCCATTGCAGGGCACACACACACTCATACACTACGAGCAATTTAGGAATGCCAATTAGCCTAACCAAACTCCATGCACACAGAAACGGGAATCGAGCTTGGCCGGGGAATTGAACCCTGACCCTGGAGGTGCAAGGCGACAGTGCTAACCACTACACCACCGCGCCGCCAAGACATATTATAATAAACAGAATGAGTAGCTCAGCTCTCATATCTTCCAGTCTGAGTCGTTCGTTCTTTTGAATCCATTGCACCGCATAGCGTCTATGGGAGTCACGTGACAAAAGAATGAACGACTCAGAGTATAAGAGTCATTGAGAAAGAATCACTCAATACTGTTTCCTGTACATAACCTACGGAGGTATTGCAATGATTTGCGCATGCGCACCCATTAGAAAATGAATCTCTCCGAGACGACTCGTTCGACTCGTTCTTCTGAGTTATGTTAAAGATTCGTTCAAACAGAACGAATCATGGCCTCCGAGTGGCGTAAGGCACTCGCCCTATCATCCAGAGATCGCTGGTTTGATTCCCGGGTGATGCTGTAACCTCTCACAGCCGGAGGTCTAGAGAGAGCTGATTGGCTGAGCTCTCTCAGAGGGGAGGGATGAGAGGTACTTAGTGCTCCCACATTAATCACGGCTCTACAGCCAATCAGGGGTGTCTGCGCGTTCGCGCATGCGGAGGGAGCGGAGAGCGGTCGGCTGGCGTCACGCGACTCGGAGGAAATACGTGATAGTCTCTGGCCCTCCGGGCTGAGTGGTAGTAGTAGCCTTAATGTGAGAGCCCCCTAGTGACGGGGAGTAATTGGACACGACTAAATTAGGGACAAAATCGAGAATAAATCCAAAAAAAAGAACGAATCATTTATGGACGACACATCACTGCTTAATGTTGCCCACATGATGTTTTTTTTGCTAGTAGAGGACGTACTACCGTAACTTTTACAGATCACTGTATATGACTACTGTATATACAGTACAGTATACTGACTGCAGACCTTACATACAGGACAACGCTTAAATGCATCACACTGCATGTGCAGTATGAGCTATTTTTAATCTGCATGCTCAGCATTCTCAGATACAAGCGTGACAAAATTTATGTTTTCCTGTATACTGTAGGTAAGGTGAATTTTCCTGAAGAACGGTGAACGGTGTTGTAGAATTCTCAAGCCTGGGTTTGCTTCTGCAGGAGAAGGACTGCTAGGTCATCCAGGTTTTTTTTTTTTTAGCAATAAGAGAAAAAAACAAAAAGCAGTCTAACCCAAGAGGTGTTTTGGATCTAAAGTGTAGAGATGAAATGGGTAGCTGTGTATGTTTTTTTGGGAGTATTTTTGGCTACAGACTGCAGACAGAGAAGGCTTTAATGCATTAAAATTAGATTCACAATATTTAGAAAGTAGATTATCGAAGTTCAGGTTATTAAACGCATAATTATGTTAATATCAGGGCACATGCTTTGGTCTTGTGTTTTGGTTGAAGATGACGGCAGTGAGAGGAGGATGGGTGGAGAAGGTGATTACAGGTAATCAATAACCCACATTAGGAGCCAGTCGCTGTAACCTGATTCTCGTATTATGAGAAAGAAGGGAATAACCGGGAGGGGGAAGGGATGGAGAGACAGGAGGAAAGAGGCAGACAGGGATGCAGAAAGGAGTAGAGGGTTAGAGAGTAGAGAGCGTTCTCCAGTTTCGTTTCCTGTGGGATTATGGCAGCAGTCTATGCTGGTCCTGAGGTATACGCCAGACTGATCTTTCAAACACAACCAAGAATTAATCTGGATCTTCAATAAGCAAGCTAGAGGTGACTTACTTAAAATAATCAATGGAACATTAAAAGTCAGATATTTAAAAAAAGATATTTAAATCCTTACAGATGTAGAACAGTAAAGACAGACTATTATTAAATGACTATGTGTGATAAAAGGATGGTCAATGTGAGCAGATTTATGAGTAATTGTCCCAAGAGCAGAAGTGCACAGCAGAAGTGTTTATAATTAAAGCAACAATTAGGTGTAAATCTATCCTGGTATCATTATTCAGAAGGGCATAAATTGTTTTTTGGCAAGTCCAAATCTTTAGGGTTAGGGTTAGTCACTCGGTACTTTGACTCCCGTTCATCAAAATGAACAAATCTTTTTTTTTGAGTCATTTAGATAATTTCATTATAAAATGTTACATTTTCAATAAACAAACCCCCAACATGTCTACGTACACAAATTATGGCTATAGTTCCAGTAATGAAAATATTACAATGCAGCCAAGGACATATTATAATAAACAGAATGAGCAGCTCACCTCTCATAGCTTCTGGTCCGAGTCGTTCGTTCTTTTGAGTCTATCGCACTGCATAGCGTCTATGGGATGATCAGGTGTCCATAAACATTTGGCCCTATGGTTTGTCCGTGATACACTGGAGAGTATGTAAGACGCTGTGTTTCTATGTGTGAATTCCCTCACTGAGACTTTTAAAAGAAACCTATTCCAGGAGACGTACGGCCCGGAGTGTGTGAATGAGCGTGTGAGTGTATGTATGTGTGTGTGTATGTGTGCAGGATAAAGCAGTATAGACCATGATGATCCATCCATCCATCCATTACATTTACATTTACATTTAGGCATTTGGCAGACGCTCTTATCCAGAGCGACTTACATTTTATCCATTCATCATCAACCGCTTCTCCAAAGTCAGGTCGCGGGGATAGCAGTTTCAGAAGAGAACCCCAAACTTCCCTTTCCCCAGCCACCTCAGCTAACTCTGACTGGGGAATCCCGAAGCGTTTCCAGACCAGTGTGGAGATCTCCATCTAGTCCTTGGTCTGCCCCGTGGTCGTCTACTAGCTGGACATGCCAAGAACACCTCCCTAGGGAGGCGTCCTGGTGACATCCTTGCTGGATGACCGAACCACCTCAACTGACTCCTTTCCACGTAAAGAAGTAGCGGCTCTACCCTGAGCTTCTCATCTTATCTCTAAAAAGCCAGCCACCCTTCTGAGAAAACCCATTTCGGCCGCTTGTACTCGCGATCTTGTTCTTTCAGTCATGACCCAACGCTCATGAGCATAGGTGATGAGTTACTGAATAATTCACAGAAGTGACTGAATAAATGGATGACTTGTTTTTATTTATGTTTAAAGTATTACTATTATAATTTTTTGGAAGTATTTTTAGCTTTATTAAGTATGGCACTATTTGAAGTCGCACCCAAATTTCATTGTATTTAGCACAATTCAATGACAGAAAAAGATATTCGGTTCATCTCTATTCTATAATATGCTTCAAGATCAATAACTAAATATATCAATCTTTTTATGTGTGTGTGTGTGTGTGTGTGTGTGTGTGTGTGTGTGTGTCGGGACAAAGCATGAGCTCCTTGTATGATGAAATGATTTGGACATTGTGGGGACGTTATTGCTATATTTTACGTTATTGCTTTATTTTATATTAAACTAAAGTTCATAAAATGAGAAAATGTGTGTGTGTGTGTGTGTGCAGGCGTCCAGCATGGAATGAGGATTACCGATTTCAGTCATTTCACAATGATTCCGTTGCACTACTGCAGAAAGAACCTATTGTGTTCAGAGACTCCCACAGCTCCAAGTCAACATGCATACTCATAGTTTCTCTGTGTGTGTGTGTTTGTAAGATTTTACCAGATGCAATGTTTGTGCATTTTTGCAGTAAGCTAGTCAGACCTTCCTATTCAACCTCCTCCTTCTCATTAGATTCACAAAGATATTATCCAAGGGCTGAAGCTGAGCACAGACACACACTCACACACTCGCACACTGCGGTGTGATGGTCATACTGCAGGCAGCTCAGAAATCTCTTGCGTGCACACACACATTCACACACATACTGTACATGCTCACACACACTCACACTGACAGTCAATGTCAGTTGGTGTAGTTCACAGTTTCACAGTTGCATGTGTTGTGTACAATGAGATTTTCTTTGCACAGCCATCAGGAGTTCAGGGTCAGCCACGGTTTGGTGCGTCAGGGCTTTAGAGACGAGCTGATTGGCTAAAACACTGACAGTTTGTCAGTCGCAGGAGTTTCAATCATAACTTTTGAAATGTGGACATTAGAGATAGTTACCTGTGTACGTCCTATCGCGTAATTACACATCGTAACAGATTTCTATTACTTAGTTCTTTGGTATGTTGCATTTTTATATTTATTATATAAAGGTTTTATGATGATAAAGAACTCTGACATAATAAATAATAAAATGTACAGTTTCCATCTTTCTCTGAATCTCTCTATTCAGCTGTCATTGAATCTCTCTTTCCATCTCCCTCCGTCAACGTCTCTCACTCTTTTTCTCAATTTTCTCTCCATCTTTCTTACTTTTCCTCAATCTTTTTGCATCTTGCTTCCTCCATCACTCTCTACAACACTCTCTCCATCTCTCTCTATCGCTCTCTCCATCTCCTTCTCTATCCCTCTCTCTCTTGCTCTCTCGCTCCATCACTCTCTCCAACTCTCTATCTCTTTCTCTCTCTCTCCATCACTATCTCCAACTCTCTCTCAATCTCTCTATCTCTTCCTCCATCTCTCTATCTCTCTCTCTCCATCTCCTTTTCCATCACTCTCCAACTCTCTTTCTCCCTTCATTTCTCATTCTATTACTCTCCCCAACTTTCTGTCGACCTCTCTACCCCTTCCTTCATCTCTCTCTCCAACACTCTCTATTTATCTCTGTCCAGCTCTTACACCATCGTTCTCTCCAACTCTCTCTCCATCTGTCTATCTCTTCCTCCACTTCTCTCTTTCTCTCTCTCTCTCCAACTGTCTCTTCATATCTCTCTCTCTCACACTCTCTCCATCTCCTATTCCATCACTCTCTCCAACTCTCTCCCTATCTTTTCCTCCCTTCATCTCTCCCTCCATTACTCTCCCCAACGTTCTATCGATCTCTCTACCCCTTCCTTCATCTCTCTCTATTTATCTCTGTCCATCTCTTACACCATCATTCTCTCCATCTCTCTCTCTCCCTCCCTCTCCATCTCCTCCTCAAACCCCTCGCAAAGTATTTAAGCAGAATGAAATGATCTCTCAGAACAATACTGTAGCAGAGGCAATAGATGTTTGAAAGGCGACTGCCTGTAGTTCAGTTACTCTAAACATGAATCTGTTGGGCGGATCTTGTGTATCTGCTTATCCACTCGTCTTCACTTATGTCAATTATTTATATCTGTAGGCAGCTCATCTGCCTGGAGTCTAGCTACAGTCTTGCTGGAGACTTTAGGTCAGATGTGGTTGTATTAGACGTTTTTCTTTTGTCAAGTCAGACCAGGGAACTATGGTTTATTTTAAAAGAAAAAAAAATAGGAAGCAAAAATTAAAGATGTGATCAAATTCAAAATGTCTCTATGGTCCATATGAAGCTATTCAAAAGGGACAACATGACACAACGCAACAAAACAAAGCACGGATACTTAAGGACTAATCTTGTAATGTATGATCAAAAGTTTGTGGACGCATAAAGCAAGTTTGTGGACGCTTTCCCCAAACTTTTGCCATGCTGTCTTTGTATGCTGCAGCATTATGTTGTTGTTTTTTCCACTAGAACTGAGACGCACAAACTTGTTTTAGCATGACAATGCCCGTGTGCTCCGAGCTGGATCCCCAAAGACACGGTTTGCTAGAGTTGGTTTGGAAGCCTTTTAATGAGCTCATTCAGCATATTTGAACCGGAATGCCGACTTGACCAACATGATCTCAGTAATGCAACTTTTCTAAATCTAGTGAAAATGTTTTCAAGGAGAGTCGAGACTGTTAATACCTTGGATTCAACAAGCACATCCATGCGTCCTGGTCTGGTGTTCACATACTATTGGCCATATAAGTGTGACTAATGTATTATAGTTCATTAGGGATGAAGTTTTAACTATTCAACCTCATTTCTTTTCGGGTTCTTAGCATTAATTAGGATGCAGCCTCTGTGTGTGTAAATCTGTCAGACTGCCAAAAGCTCTTGCCAAAATCTGAGTTGCAGTGTAAGCTCACCAGCTGGCCTGAAAATGGTTTTAACTTGCGTGGCGAACCCGACGGGAACAACCTGATTTATTGTGCGAAGATCCGATATGCTGAAAATACAAACTCTGAGTATGTATGCGCATGTGTGTGTTTGTCCATCGACAGAAGTTTATCGAGTTTGAGGATGCGTTGGAGGCGGAAAAGAAGGATCTCCAGGCCCAAGTGGACTTTTTAGAATTACAGGGAAAACAGTTGGAACTGAAGACCAAGAACTACGCAGATCAGAGTGAGTCAACACACACACACACACACACACACACACACACACACCTACACACTGAAGCACATGAATGAGATCACAGCACGTGTTCTGCACAGGCACATAATACACTGTATTTTTTAACTAAACCATAATACAAGTACAATACTGGTGTGTAATTGTGGCTTCTGACTCAATTGAATTTTTTAGTCTCCCGTTTGGAAGAACGTGAGTCAGAGATGAAGAAAGAGTACAACGCTCTTCATCAGCGGCACACGGAAGTAAGATCTCTCTCGATCCCCTCACACACACTGAGAACATACATGCACACACAATAATGGTATCAGAATCTATAGAGCGCAGGCCTCCGAGTGGCGCAGTGGTAAAGTGCTCCCCCTATCATCTGCAGATTGCTGGTTCGAACCCCGGGTGATGCTGTTTTCCTCTCACAGCCGGAGGCATAGAGAGAGCTGATTGGCCGAGCTCTCTCGGTGGTAGTGGTAGCCTTAATGTGGGAGCCCCCCTAGCGACGGGGAGGAATTGGATACGAGAAAATTGGAAAAAATTATTATAAAAAAAAAAGAATCTATAGAGAGCTCCACATATCTGGATGTTTATCTATATGCATATTTAAACCTGAAGTGGGCGTGGCCTACGCTGTAAGGAATAAGTGGTAGAAATGGCAGCGCTGCCAGAGTGTATCCTGTAGTTTCATCACACAACGCCACACATTCACAACAATGAATGAGATCTTTGTCCACTCAACTTTACATCTGGTGTACTGGAGACATCTCACTAGCATCTATTTATTAAATTTTTTTTTGGAATGCAAGTACAGATGCAAGATTTGTTGGAAAAATATATATATATGTTATCTACGGACTGTATATATAATTAGTCTGCTTCTTATTCGTGGCAGTTTTTCTACATGTTTTCCTTATCTGTTCATTATTGATCAAATATTTATATTCAGTTACAGTAAAATCTTTGATTGCAAGCATAATTAGTTTCGTGATATACAAACGTGCTTGTACAGTATATCAAAACACGCGAATAAGAAATAATGGAAACTCTTTAATGGAAACAAAAATTGATTCGTTCCCCAACCCGAGAATATTCATATAAAAATTATTAATACAGTTAAAATAAAACAAATTAAAACAAGTTAAAATCACTTTATTTTTTAAAAGAATCGTGGTTGGTGTGAGGGAGACGAGAGATAGGAGAAGAGGAGTGACATTGTATTGATTGATCTCCTGCACTGCTACAGCCTTTTTTCCCCAAAAATTTTCTCCCTAATTTAGTCATGTCCAATTCCTCCCTGTCACTAGGGGGCTCCAACATACTTTACCACTGCGCCAATACGATGATTTAAAAAAAGCTTTACACTCACATACACAGTCGCATTACTATAGTACACAGTAGATGCTCGCACGGATGTTGACTATACGAGTGAGGCACGAGCTTTGAGACCGAACATGGGAAACGATTACCCACAATCCCCCAGCGATAGAGAGAACCATTGGCTCAGTTGTGATCACATGACGCCTGGTAGTATATAAAGTGTATACCACTACTCGTATTGCAAGACATCACTCGTTTATGAAGTTAAATAAAAAAAAATTTTAAAAAACACTCGCGGACTAAGTTACTCGCAATCCAAGGTTTTACTGTACATCCCAAATGTATATGATTGTACAATCCACCTGATTCTTTTTCAGATGATTCAGACCTATGTCGAACACATCGAACGGTCCAAAATTCAGCAGGTTGGAAGCAACCAGTCGGATACCACAGGCAGCGGAAGAACGTGAGTGTGTGTGTGAGTGTATGTGTACGTGTTTTTAACCGGTGTGAGATGAGTATGCATCTCAACATGTTTGTGTGCATTATTGCTTGTAAATGCTATGTATGCCGTTTAAGGTGCATATAATCTGGTTATGTTGAGATCCTGTGGTTAAAACAGCTATCTTGGAGATGGTGTTGCTAGGCACTCGTTGGACTGGGATGTCTCCTGACAGTCTGTCAGTTTGTGCTTAGTCACACTGCCATCAAATACATAGCCATTATACACACACTCATCAAAATGTGCACATTACTGCCCACATAGAGTTATACGCAGCCTTCACATGCTGCTCAGCTGCTAATGGAATCCATGTTCAGAGCAGTGATTACAACATCTGAGTGTTACGTCACTAAGGCTAGCTAACTAGTGTTTTTAGTAGCATTAAATGGGAAATATTTCATAATGCAATCGATGGTTGCTAAAGTAATTCATGTACAGTACCAGTCGAAAGTTTGGACACAAGTTTGGATTTATTGTCTACATTTTAGAACAATACTGGATTTTTAGGACAGTCAGTTCTTATTTTAAAACCCTTAAAACTGAAGTGGCTAAACTAAAACTGAATACTGTACCAGCAATACAGCATAGGTCAATGACAATTAAAAAAATATGGAATATAATATAAAATATATAAAATCTATAGACTTATATGGAAGTCTTATCGGTGTGTGTTAGCGGGGAGTAGTGATGGGTCGTTCATGGACGATTCGTTCTTTTTGAGCGATTCTTTAACGTGACTCAGAAGAACGGGTAGTCTCGGAGAGTGATTCGTTCATTTTGTGCTGGACGCGCATGCGCTAAGCATTGCAAAACGTCTGTAGATTATGTACAGGAAACAGACATGAGTAGTTACCTTTCAGTCTTTTGGTCTGAATTGTTTGTTCTTTTGGCACATGACTCCCATAGATGCTATGCAGTGCAGTACACAGGAAACAGAATTGATCGGTTCTTCTTGAGAGTGTTCTAGTCCGTCGTTCGTTCCTTTGAATCTATTGCACCGCATAACGTTTATGGGAGTCACGTGAGAAAAAGAACGTGACTCCCATCTTTACGTGACAGAGCCAAATGTTTATGGACACCTGATCATCCCATAGACGCTATGCAGTGCGATAGACTCAAAAGAACGAACGACTCGGACCAGAAGATATGAGAGCTGAGCTGCTCATTCTGTTTATCACAATATGTCCTTAGCTGCATTGTAATATTTTCATAACTGGAACTATAGCCAAAATTTGTGTATGTAGAAGTGTTAGGGGTCTGTTTATTAAAAAAGTAACACGAAATGTAACGAAATGACCTAAATGACTCAAAAAAAAGATTTGTTCATCTTGATGAACGAGATTCAATGAACCGAATCACTAAAATGATTCGAACTTCCCATAACTAGCGGGGAGGCTTTAGACTTCAAACTATGTATTTGGGTTTTCAGTTGTCAGGTAGAACTAAAGTTATCATTACTTTAATAAAGGGTACATTTTTACCACTACCGGAATATGGGAACTACATCGCAAAAATGTATAACTCTAAAAATGTGCATGCTATTATTATTTTTGGTAATAGAAACAACTGAAAACAGCAATAAAGTCACGAGATCATGTGTATCTGTGCAAGTTCTTTGCCTACTGTATGTGACCATTAAAAAAAGAAATTTCCTCAGTCATGGTTGGGTAGTCGGTTAAAATTAAGTAATATTCAGTTTATCTTATTGCCTATTTTCTACTAAAAAAAGGATGTTTCACTCTATACTGCACAATCATGAGCCCTATATATGTTTATGCAGTATTGTATAAAAAAAAACAACAACAGCAAAGCAAATAGTGGCTAAAATGCTCTGTGCTTGAAACTGGCTCTAATGTAAACTATCCATTTCGAGTTATACTGTAAGCCCTCAGATTAGAGTCGCCACAAAGGTTTTACAGAGTATAAGTAGCAGACACGTCTCAATATCAACTGTTCAAAAGAGATTATTGTATATTTTGAATGCCGTCAGCAACATAGAGAGAAATGGACCGTGGAATTAGAAGGTGTGTACAAACTTTTGACTGGTAGTGTATACAGAACATTGCGGTTTACCCGCCACTGCTTGGTAAAAACTGAACTTTATTTTATCATGATGAAATGTTTAAGGTTGAACTAGGTCTATTCTAGCTGTTATTATAGACAATACGTTTAGTCTTTCCTTACTGTTTAGACACATGTATACACACACATGCATATGACTTCCTCTGCGCAGATGACACATGGATTTTGTCTGAGTTTAGAAATGCCTTGTATTGTGACTGCTTTGCGTCATGTGTGTTATGTTATGCCATGTTCAATGTACCATTGTTATGTGAAAAGGACATGTGTGGGTCTGTTTGTGTCCGTGTTCCTAAGTCTAATTAGCATCTTTTTGGTTGTGCTGCTCTCTCTCTCTCTTCTCTCTCTCTCTCTCTCTTTCTTTCTCTCTGCTCATGTCTGTGTATACGCACCGCTGTATTTGTCTCCTCAGTCAACGCAACACCTGGAGGAAAAGGTAAAAATGCCCCACAATCATATCCGCCTCTACGAAAGTCTTATCACTCCCTGTTCCCAACCCCAGCTCTAATTTTAGTCCCCGTAAATAGAGATGAATCCCTCTTGATTGAATGACCCCAGCCATACCCAGCTCAAAAAATCTATACCTCTTTCTCCTTTGTGTGCGTTCACGCTCATGACCCCGGCTCACATTTCTGTTACGGGCTACTTCGCTTTGACCTTAAAGGAAAAGTCCACAGTATGTTTCTTGGAATATTTCTAACAATTGTTGTTCGATTCTGTATTTTTTGTTGATCTTGTAGGAAGTTATTGGTTTTTTTATAGTGCAGTTACAATGAAATTTGTAACGATCGCAAATGTAAGGGATATGTTCTGTACAGTATCGCATGTTTCTTTTCTTACTCACCATTGCTACAACATTCAGCATTAACGAATTAATGAGAATACTGTAAACATTGACACAGTGTTCTACAATACAATACATCTACAGTATGTAATGTGCAGAGACTCAGCTCGGCTCATTAGTGATCTGCGAGGATAACAAGCACAGCGGTGTTGGCTGTGGTATTAGTATTAATTTTGAAGCTTTGGAAGCTGGTCTGTTTAAACAGTGAATATAGATGAGGCGTCAAGACACCTGAACAGACTTAACAACTTAACTGCTGCTCCATTACACTCTTTCAGTTGAGGCGAAGCAAGGGTTAGTTCCCCTGGCACCACTTTCAGCTGGTAGTCCAGCAGGATTGTGGGTAAAGTAAGAAGCTATTATCTAAAGTGGAGGTAGCAAAAAATGTTGATGAAATAAGTTTAAACTTACAACATCTACTCATACTTTCATTAGAAAATACTGACGATCATATACCGATCAGCCACAACGGCCTGGTGAATTAAATAACTTTTTTTGATTGTCAGTTATATATCAGTAAACTGGCGACATGATCATGGACATCCAAGGTTCAGCCATGCCTGTGAGAAACGAAGATGAGGCCGTCCTGTCCAGTGTAGC
Organism: Channallabes apus; assembly: GCA_030522415.1. Lineage (NCBI taxonomy): Eukaryota > Metazoa > Chordata > Actinopteri > Siluriformes > Clariidae > Channallabes > Channallabes apus. The sequence goes on from CM060121.1 coordinate 25,210,189, forward strand.
ACAGATTACTGAAAATGTCAATGCTGGACACAATAGAAAGGTATCAGAACACCCAGTGCACCACAGCCTGCACGCAAAGGGTTCAAGGTTGGTGATCTGGTCTCCAAATTCACCAGATTTCAATCTGACCGATATTCCCTGGAATGCTCCAAACAAACAAGTCTAATCTATGGAGCGCATCCCACAGCACCCAAATGGTCCGCCGCGGACGTCCAAGCTCCCCGTGGGGCCAAGGGGCACAAGGGGCAACCACAAAATACTGGGCTTAATGTTTTGTTATGGCTGATCGGTGTATGTTAATTATCAAGTTTAAAAGTGGATTTTTCCTTTAAGTCCCTTCGCATTAGTAGTGTACATGCCGCGTTTCTCATTACCTGTGTGTGTCTCTTTCTGTCTCGTTCTCTCTCTTCAGCAAAGCGGAACGACCTCCTTCATTGAGTCTCTTTCCCACCGGGGATCCTATGGTACGTGGGGGTCATGGGGGGGCTAGGACGACGTCCACAGACGCCTGGCATGCCAGTGATCTGGGTCGAGCCGTCTACGCCCCTGGCTTCCAGGTGTGACAAATAGAGCACCTGGTGTGCTGTTCATCAGCTGGGCAAGGAGTCATCATAATGATATCACTATTCTGCCAGCTCCCTACTCCCTTCCACCTGCTCGTGTCCCTGGAAGACAAGTTCCGTCAAACGTCTACTTGTCAAACTGGATGCCAGCAGGCATGCAGGGATGCATATTATTTCTTCTTATTATATTATAATTCTTTCCGTTTGCATTTCAGGAATACATTTCGCTTTCCTGATTATTTTTTAGCTCGGCGATGAATCATGATTGGAGATTCATTGTCTCCTGCTTTTGGCTTGCTGATGAAAAGCATTCGTGCAAATGCAGAATAGTATGTAATCATTTTAGGATGCTACTGTACATACTCTAGGAGCTTTCTAGGAAACAATGCTTTTAGGAAAAAGACAGATCCTGGAGAGGTTGATACTGAAAAATTGCCACTCAAGACGAATCCAATCAGTTATTTCCCCCCACTGTATTATATTTTATATTCTTTGGCAGATGATCCACACTGTAGTAAATAACTCATGATATATTTGGATACAGTTCCTACCTGGCGATATAACAAAAAATATATCATGAGACTTTGAATTCCGAAGATTTCACAGCCACCTGTGACCAGGATTCGAAAAGTCAATCACTAGGCAATTACAGGCCCCTGAGAGTTTATGTACAGTATGTAAAAGGAGTTAGTTCCTTCAGGAACTGCGGTTTGACAAGATGCAGTTGTTTGGCTTCATGTGTCTTGAATGAAACATGTTAGTCGTCGCTCTTTCATCTGGTACAAGTCGTATGATAGTATGTAAGAAAATTGGGTGCGGACTTGGTTAGATCTGATAAGATACAGTACTGTGTAAAAGTTTTGAGCCAGCACTCATTTCTTCATATTAAATTAAACTGAGTGATGCATATTAGATTAAAGAAATGGGAACAAATATATTAATGTCACAGGCTGCAAAGTGCCTGAAGATAGAATAAAAAAACTGGTTGTTCATGTAACAAACGCAGCAGCAACATCATTTCCCACCTCGTCTGTTACAACCACCCAGGCATTCAGCATCACCGGTTCATTTATCACAGGTCTGATTATCTGCCATCATCTGCATCCGTTTCTCGCTGGTTCATGCCTTAAGTTAGATGTTTTTTTAATGATGGAATGATTCATAGGTCACTGTGTGGCTTAACAAACAAAACAGGTACAAGAACTGGACTGAAGAACGTGAGACAAAAACTTGCCAAACAAAGCAAGAGTGAAAAAGTCCTTCATCAAGCATGAAAAACTATTTCTAAAGGCCGCATTTAAAAATACAAAAAGGTCTTGCTGTTTGGGAGAAACAGCAAAATATGAAGAAGTGAGGGGTGGATCAAGACTTTTAAACAGTACTGTATTTATATTAGTACAGCTATATTTTGTCGTACAACCCTGACGTTAAAGTGCCCCTATTATGCGTTTTCAAATATGATCTTTCATGCAGTGTGTCGTGTAGCTGTATGTGAACATAATCTATCTGCAAAGTTGTGACGCTGACAGTGCACGATAAATGAAGTTTTTGTCTGTTAAAGAAAGAGTCGGCTCACATTCACCTAAACAAGTTGTTAGCAATACAAATCTTTTTCTGTTACGGATCCATGTCACTATGTAACATATTTGCATAATGTCCGCCCACGTTCTACGTCGCGAAACGTATTATACTAGCTGTCCTACTTCGCAGCAGTACAGGTTTCCACATTCGCTTGGCATTCTGACACAGTTCCCACATGTGCACCTAAACAAATATTACAATGACGATGCTGTCACATTTTAACGTTAACGTTAATTAACGTTACCACACTCTTGTTAACATATGACACTTACCACTGAGGAACGTCCGGCTCCAGTCGCGCTTGCGAAACAGTTTCTTGTCGATGTGCCACTTCAACCGTCTCATCGTCAGACTCCGGCTCGAATTGATACGGGTCTCCAGAACTGTCGTTCAGTTATGGTAATGCGTGTTTCGTTTTCCGACACACGCTGTAGCGGTAGACCAATCATAAAGGACCAATCTGACCAATCACAGCAGTGAGGGCTCACGGAAAGGAGGGGTTTAGACAGACTGAATCTTCGAACTGCTTCACATGAGTCGTTTACGAATCATTTAGAAATGGCGTAAAATTAAATCTATTTTTGGAGGAAACTAAAGTGTTTTTTGACCTTGCGTACATGTAAACCTGTTTTAAGAGACTCGTTAAGCAATATTAGCAACCGTTAAAATGGCATCATAGGGGCACTTTAATATGACGAGTAGTGAAGAGTGTTATAAGGATGTATTTTAGTTCTTATTTGTAGAAAAATGATGTCAACCTCAACACGCTGCATAATGCAGCTCTGATTTTAATTAGTAACTGTTATGTGCTGTACTGCCTTATTTAGCAGGGACACTAGATGAACTTAGAACGAGGTCTAATGTAAGGAAAACCGTGAAAAACATACAGTCCAGTACCACTGACTCCAAATTCAGCACGTAAGCACTACGTCACCGGGTCCTGATTAAAACCATGACGATGGCTGAGGAACAATTGAGCCGTGTGACACAGATCAGATTTTTTTTTTCCTTTCTGTTTAGTCTTATTTAAGGACTGCTTCATGTATTTGATCTAAAGGTGCTCGGCTGAAAAAGGCAACTTTATACTTGTAGCATCACTGTGGTTTAATAAAATCCACACCACATAGAGTTTATCCCAAATAATGCAAGTTATTACAAAATATCTGATTTCTTATATTAATGTTTGCGTTTCATTTTTATTGCTAATAATAAAAGGAAAACCCAGGCTCTAGACATGTTTAAAAATATTTTATACTTCCTGTTTTCTGGGTGTGACTCACTGGTCACATGACAGTCCTTGTATCTTGTTTGTGGTTTTGGTTTCTGCTTTATTGAACAAATGACGTTATAGTTTTTGTGTGTATATAAAAAACAGTATTTATGCCATTCTGCGATTTTAGCTAAATCAATTCACTGTCCATTTAAATATCTCCCGTGTATTTGTGCTTCATGTGCATATGTGTGTGTGTGTGTTTCTGATTCCCGAATGAAGGAGGATGGCTCCGAGTCTGACTCAGTCGTGGCCACGCCCAGCAGCACAGGCAGCAAATCAAACACTCCCACCTCATCTGTTCCCTCGGCAACAGTCACCCCTCTCAACGAGGCGGTGGTTCCTCCTGGAGAGTTTGACACGTGCCGGGGGCGGAGCCGCAAAAACGCCAAGAGGCTCAGCAGGAATATGGAAGTGCAGGTCTCACAGGAGACCAGGAATGTCAGCATTGGTGAGAGAGAAAAATGAGGAATATGCAGAAATCACATTCTATTATTACAACATTCCATGTTAAATTATCTACAAAAACAAAATTCTTTGCAGAATTCTTCCCAACACTATACACCATAACCTCAGTTAGCCATATTTATATGCAAATCCGTGCTAAAGATAAGGATTTTGCAAATATGGTTATGAAAATGAAGCTCGGTGCTCTGTGATAACACACCCTGCATATATATATATATATATGTGTGTGTGTGTGTGTGTGTGTGTGTGTGTGTGTACTCAGGTATGGGAAGCAGTGATGAGTGGTCTGAGTTTCAGGAAATCATAGATTCTACACCAGAGTTAGACATGTGCATGGACCCTCGTATCTATGGCGGAGGAAACAGGTGTGAAACATACGCAATTTGAGAAATGAGTTTCAGTTTCGACAAATGTAGAAGAATGTGAGGCAAATGACATTGAAAATATGGCTAAAGGAGCTTAAGTCTTAATTATACTCATGCCTGAGGTCTTAATACAATGTTATTGTAATGCACTATTTTAGCTCTCACTATGGCGTCAAACTATTTGTATTCCATTTTTAAACAAAGTATTTTGGCAAGACGTGTTACAAAACCATTTTGTGCCTTGTATCTTTATGTCACAAGGATGTTAAAAATGCACATGTTTTGGTTATTAACTAAAAACCCCAAAATTTTGATGTGTGCTTTTTAAACACCTGTATGGTAAAGTCATGCTTTGATTGTGTTTGTTGAAGATCATGAGAAACATTGAAAGTTTACTGTACGTCTGTGGCCCCATAAGGTTCTACCAGAGACAGCAAATCCCAAATGGAGATCATAGCATAGACATAACCAGGTGTTTCAAATGCAACAGCTTTCCACACACAACACGTATTTCATGTCTCTTGTATACAACACGATCTCATCTCATGAGAGACTAATGATTCATTTCTTTTCATGAATATTGCCTTCGTACATATTAAAGTACATCATGGGAACCAAATGTGCAGCAGCAACAGTGCTGGAGAAAGTTCACAGTTTCTTAAAGAAGAATATATATAGAATTTGAACAAAAAACATTTTATTATAATGTTCGGGTTACAATTTGCCACAAGAAAGTCGAAAATGGCATTTATCTCGTTTTTGCTGTCAAACTGTTGTACATGTCATTCTGGTTCATAAGTTAGTATACTATACTGAGTTTGTTTTGTCTTTTTGTTTCAGTCCATCTCAGGGCATAGTGAACGAGGCATTCGGCATCAACACAGACTCACTGTACCATGAAATCAAGGACGCCAAATCGGATATCATCGGTGATGTGGATGCCGGAGCAGAGCTGCTCGGTAAGCTCCAGTCATGACAATCCTACGACATTGAATCTTCACTGTACTATCGATTCATCGATTCATAGCACTTTATAAATGCAGGTCTGTGATTTGTTTAAAGCCTGTATTTATGATTGTTCATTGCTTTTAATTAAGCTACCTAGCTAAGCCAAGTAATCTTTGTACATTCACCTGCATGACCTTTTCGTATGATTGCAACGCTGCTCACAAAGGCCGCTGGGATATCGCGCCCGCCATATGGCTGCAGCACCCCAACCATCAATCCCATTGTGAAACCTTTCATTTGAGTATGTTTGGCTTGAAAACAGTCTTGATCTGTTTATCTTAGATTAGGTTGTTTTCAGTTTGTTTTTAGTTTACTGTAAAGGCAGAATTTGATTTGTTTATCTCAGTGTGAAGGTGGTGCTTTGATTTGATCGGCCGTCTCACTCACTGACCCTTGACCCCTCTCTGTGCTTCCTTCCCGTGTGTGCTTCTCCCGGCCATGCCCCTAGGGGAATTCTCAGGTGTGTATCTCATCACTGATCATTTTATCATTTATTATCATTTTTTTTTCCACTTTTACCTTAGTAATTATTGATTATCTTATTTTGACACCAGTTTTCAAGACGTTACTGTAGTTTCCTTCTGTATTTTGTTTCTGAGTAAAATGGCTGTTTTTCCACTAAGGAAGATGTGGGAATGGTGGGAGGTGAAAGATGGCATGATTAATTACATATTTTTAACATTCGCATGTGCATGGTAATGGAATCAAAATTTAAAAGCTGAACATAGAATAGAATAGAATAGAATGGAATAGAATAGAATAGAATGGAATGGAATACAGTAGGATTATGATAGATTATGAGTTATATTTGCCAGTATTCAATATACTTTTACTTGCTAAGATGTTTTTGTTTGCAGCGTGCCAGAAATAATTGATACTTATGTGCAAGACAATTAAGTTATTTATTTACTTATTTATTTTATTTCAGCATCACATCAGCCTCAGCTGCAACTTTTAATAGGTCTCATGGTTTGAACAGCTGCATTTTTAAGCTAACAGGGATGATCAAAATCCATTATGGTTGTACAGTAAGAGTCATTTTGGGTGACTTCAGTCATGCAGATGTTTCTTCTGACAAATAACAATTCCACTTGCCACAGTCATTCATATAACCTGGATGATTGAATGTCACTTTATTCCCCTGATTTAGACATATGAATCTTTAAATAAATGTAACGCATAGGGAAAACCCTTCACTTGGTTCAATTATAATATTTTCTATTAAATACAGTATTATGCAAAAGTCTGAATGACTTTTGATCAGGTCATTTTCAGTCTAGTCCCTTTACCTGACCAGTTTCAGAGAATCTTTTTTGCTCTATTAGCCACACATTGACCTATGAATCATTCAAACATGAAAACATCTATCTTAAGACATAAACCAGTGAGAAACAGGTGCTTGCCTGTGATTAGTAAACTGGTGATGCTGAATAAAGTGGTCGGAACTGACAAGAGGGGAAATGAGGTTGCTGCTGAGGTTATTACATGAACAACCAATTACCAACAAATAAGTATTGTGTTTTGGTGCTTTGTAAAATATTTGCTCTCATTTCTTTCATTTAATCTGCGTGAATCTTTTTAATATAAAGGAATGAGGAGTGTCTCCAGTGTTTTGCACAGTACTGTATATACTGTACTACTAAAAACTAGATGCTTTCCTGGACAGATATATGCTTAACAGATATATGGTTAATCCAAAATAAAAATAAAAATGTATTTAAAGATTTCACTCCATGTGACGTGCAGGAGCGCTATGGACAATTTGTTTTGTATCTGATTACAAATTGAACTGATAAAGCAGGCAGCAATCCAACAACTCTGATTTGACATTCCAAAGTATTTACTAATATACAGTGGTGTGAAAAACTATTTGCCCCCTTCCTGATTTCTTATTCTTTTGCATGTTTGTCACACTTAAATGTTTCTGCTCATCAAAAACCGTTAACTATTAGTCAAAGATACCAAAATTGAACACAAAATGCAGTTTTTAAATGAAGGTTTACGTTATTAAGGGAGAAAAAAACCCTCCAAATCTACATGGCCATGTGTGAAAAAGTGATTGCCCCCCTTGTTAAAAAATAACTTAACTGTGGTTTATCAAACTTGAGTTCAATTTCTGTAGTCACCCCCAGGCCTGATTACTGCCACACCTGTTTCAATCAAGAAATCACTTAAATAGGAGCTACCTGTCACAGAGAAGTAGACCAAAAGCACCTCAAAAGCTAGACATCATGCCAAGATCCAAAGAAATTCAGGAACAAATGAGAACAAAAGTAATTGAGATCTATCAGTCTGGTAAAGGTTATAAAGCCATTTCTAAAGCTTTGGGACTCCAGCGAACCACAGTGAGAGCCATTATCCACAAATGGCAAAAACATGGAACAGTGGTGAACCTTCCCAGGAGTGGCCGGCCGACCAAAATTACCCCAAGAGCGCAGAGACAACTCATCCGAGACCCCAGGACAACATCTACAGAACTGCAGGTCTCACTCGCCTCAATTAAGGTCAGTGTTCACGACTCCACCATAAGAAAGAGACTGGGCAAAAACGGCCTGCATGGCAAATTTCCAAGGCGCAAACCACTTTTAAGCAAAAAGAACATTAAGGCTCGTCTCAATTTTGCTAAAAAAACATCTCAATGATTTCCAAGACTTTTGGGAAAATACCTTGTGGACCGACGAGACAAAAGTTGAACTTTTTGGAAGGTGCGTGTCCCGTTACATCTGGTGTAAAAGTAACACAGCGTTTCAGAAAAAGAACATCATACCAACAGTAAAATATGGTGGTGGTAGTGTGATGGTCTGGGGTTGTTTTGCTGCTTCAGGACCTGGAAGACTTGCTGTGATAGATGGAATCATGAATTCTACTGTCTACCAAAAAATCCTGATGGAGAATGTCCGGCCATCTGTTCGTCAACTCAAGCTGAAGCGATCTTGGGTGCTGCAGCAGGACAATGACCCAAAACACACCAGCAAATCCACCTCTGAATGGCTGAAGAAAAACAAAATGAAGACTTTGGAGTGGCCTAGTCAAAGTCCTGACCTGAATCCTATTGAGATGTTGTGGCATGACCTTAAAAAGGCGGTTCATGCTAGAAAACCCTCAAATAAAGCTGAATTACAACAATTCTGCAAAGATGAGTGGGCCAAAATTCCTCCAGAGCGCTGTAAAAGACTCGTTGCATGTTATCGCAAACGCTTGATTGCAGTTATTGCTGCTAAGGGTGGCCCAACCAGTTATTAGGTTCAGGGGGCAATTACTTTTTCACACAGGGCCATGTAGGTTTGTATTTTTTTTCTCCCTAAATAATAAAACCCCTCATTTAAAAACTGCATTTTGTGTTTACTTGTGTTATCTTTGACTAATAGTTAAATGTGTTTGATGATCAGAAACATTTTGTGTGACAAACATGCAAAATAATAAGAAATCAGGAGGGGGCAAATAGTTTTTCACACCACTGTAGAAATTCCAGATACAGAACGTTCAGTAGCCTGGAGGTTTTTAAAATGCAAATGTTAGAGTCAAAATAGGTAAATCAATTCAGTAATCAGTATAAATATACTATCACGGTATAGAAGTAAGCAGTTTGAGACCGCTATTTTTGCCATATGGTGCTACACTGCCCCAGCTATTTACTCTGGTATTGCAACCATGTGGGTGCATAGCATTCATTTCTCAGGGCGTGTAAGCAACAGTATAAACAACCTCAGAAGACGCACAACAGCCATATTGCATATCTGTAATCATAGCCATAAACAAGTACAGTAGATCCTTTATGCAGTCTGACTGGTGGTGCCACTACTGGGTAAACAGGCTCTTTACAGACCATGATGTTTGCAGGAAGAACATTTTGATATTGTTTGTCCGGAAATATATTCATGATTTCTTAAAATGTCACATTATATTTATATCTTTTTATATCCAAATTTTGATAACTTTTTTTTTTTTGCTTTTTGCCAGAATTCAGCCACAGTGAAATTGAACTTATTTTTCCCAAGTCCACTTGTCAAAATGTGTGTGTGTGTGTGTGTTGTGTGCTCATATGTACAGTATGTATGTGGATGGTTGGTACAGTGAAGCCCTCACCCAAAACTACAGTATATCTCACCAGAAGCTTTCCTGTTTTCTCTTTCTTTGTCTTTCTCTCTCCTTTACCCATTTCATTATTTCCTTTGCACCATGATGCCGTGTTCATTCTCTCTTTCTTCTCTTCTTCTTTGATTTCACTCTTACTCCTTGTTAATTACCCTTCATTATCCTGCTGTCCTACCTTGCCTCTTTTTCGGCGCTCTCTCAGTGCGGGATGATTTCTTTGGTAAGGCTCTGGCCCGGCTGATTCCTCCATGTTTGTGTTTTTTTGTTTTTTTGTTGCTTTTTCTCGTGCCCCATGCTGACTTGATGGTATCCCAACACTCGTCCTATGCTGTGATTTCCTGCAGCGCTTCTGCTAAGGCATCCTTCATTAGCATTGCTTCGGAATGGCCACATTTTTTTAATAATAACTTTTTATTTATTTATTTATTTTCATATTTAATGGTCACTTTTTAAATTCCTTAGTGAATCTTTTGCATTCGTTTTGTAAATGCTATAAAAGTACCTGCATTTAAGTTGCATTTTGTCGGACTGCTTGTTTCTGAGTTGGATTGTATTTGTGCTACTGTTCACCGCCTTCATGTAAAGATTATCATGCTGTTTGCTTGTAGTAGCACTCATTAGTTAAACTAAACTATTTTTTTTTTTATTTAAAAAAATTTAAGAAACTAATTATAGTACCACGCACACACACACACTTAATGACTAATATCAAGCTTGTGTGGAGGCTGATAAACTGTATCTCACAGGGATGGGGAAAGAGGTAGAGAACCTTCTCACAGAGAACAAACAACTACTGGAGACCAAGTAAGAAGCGTGTGTGTGTGTGTGTGTGTGTGTGTGTGTGTTTATGCATGTGCTATATGTCTGTTCGTATGGGTTCACACTGACCAATCTACTCTGCTTAGGAATGCTCTGAATATCGTGAAGAATGACCTGATTGCTAAAGTGGACGAGCTGTCGGGTGAGCACGAGGTACTGAGGGAGGAACTGGAAGCAGTTAAACAGTCCAAGAACAAAGTGGACATCCGAGTCAAAGACCTGGAAGAGGAGCTGAAGAGGTGCATATCTCAATTTTCCTTTGTTTTTCATACAAAGCTGCATTTTACGTGAGTTTTCCCTTCATGCAATGCTTGTGACTCATGCAATGGAGTTCATATTTCATTCATCTGATTTGTCTCGTCAGCTAGCAAACATTTAGAAAATTAGCATAAAGCCATTTCGCCTTAGCGATTTTTTTCTTACATGCTAATGTTACAACAGCAACTAAAAACAGGTTGATGGCTTTCACACTAGTGGCTCAGACATAAATCAGAGTACACGTCACCACAAAGTTCGATACCTTCATGTAATGTGAAGCATCTGATATACTGTATCACGCGTAAAGTTGGTCTAGACGACAAAGATGCCTAAGAAGAGGAATGAATGATTGTTTAGAATATGTGCCACTAAATGGCAGACTGCGGTCTCGACCCGGTCCAAGTGACAGTTCTGGCCAGACAGAATAATTAATATAATAGTGATCTAGCGGTTTTTTTTATTTCTCTCCAGGTGGGCGCAGCTTTGCATCACTCAACAGACCTAAGCATTTCACTGCATATCATACTATTCATGTCATATCATACATTCACTATACATATCATACTATGTGTTCGTATATGTGACAAATAAAATTAGAATTAGATTTTTAATCAATGCGGTACTTTACCGTGTGCGGAAGAAACAGAAATGAAAGTGCAGCACAGAATGGCTTACTCCAAAAACAAAACAAAAAAAAGAAAAGTAGACTATGAAAACTGAACTTTCAAAGATGAATTGATAGATGTTTATTCTTCCTACGGGACATTTGAAAACAGTTTGTCTCATACGTTCTGAAACCATGGCGATAATAAACGAAGCGCCACTGTGATACAAACATATCCACTGTAGTCCAAGGAGAGACACGCCCTCTCTTTGGACTCCAGTGGATATGTTTGTCTCACAGTGGCGCTTTCTTTCATTAAGATACAGTAAGATATCTGAAAAGAGAGACTTTTAGTATTAACAACAGAGCAACCCAGAACCCAGCAGCGTGCAAATGAAGATTCACTAAAGAAAAACACAAGGCAGTATACAAGGCCAAGTTCAAAATGTCCACATGTTTAAAATAGTTACTGAAAATGGTTCTTCCGATATCTGCGTATGCATGCAAGACATGCTAATCTCACCGTCGGCGAAAATATCAGTAGTATTCAAATATATATAAAAGTTGAGGAACTAGAGGAAATAAGTTGTTTTGGAAAGAAGACGTGTACGAGTTCCTGTTGTTCAGTACACATCATCTGTTGTGTGAATAGCTTTATAAACACAACCCTCACAGGGAAATCCTTTCATCTCATCACTGCATGTTTCTGGTGTACCAAATACTGTGCTGAAGTGCAACTTACTCTAACCTTATGTCAACAGACTGAGAGCTGAGGCGCTCGGAGCATCTCAGGACTCAAAGGATGAAGGAGGAGAGGATGTAAGTCTCACACATACTGTAACGTTCAATTACACATAACACATTTTAAAAATCTGCTATAACTACTGAAGTGTTATGTTTTTGATATTAATTTACTGGTAGGGGGTTTGATGGCGTACCATGCTTATTAATGCATACCTGTACTTAAAAAAAAAATGTAATATTATAAATAAATGTTTTATAATTCTAGTTTACGTAATGGCACTAACCAACAGATAACTTCACATTGCACTGATCTAGATTTATATCACCTTTAATAACGGCAATCAAATTAAAGTAGACTGGCAACTGTTTTGTGAAAATATCAAGAGGAGAAACAGCTAAATAAACGGTTCGGTATGTCCCGGATTGATTAATGCTAAATACATATGTTACTCATTTCGGATTTGGTCTGGAGACAAATGGTAGCATTGCATCTTTAATTGGCTTACTCCATGGAATCTATTGATAAGATCAGTCATTGTTCAGAAAATAATTTGTCTTTAATTAAATTTAAAGGAAAATCAATGCATTGTACAGATATTCAGCATTTGAACGATACATATTATTTTAGTACCAGGGCCTTTAGACGCTATGTTTATTTAACAAACATGCTGCTTCGGCACATTTTTCACGAAAAAAGCTGACTTACATGTTCCTGACTTATAGATATTTCACTTTAACCAGCTTTGCCTCTAACCACTAACCTCCGCTTGCTCGTGTGGTGTTTTTCTTCCATTTTGGGGGGATTTGTGTGTTGGAATACGCCACAGTATTCCTCGTCGCTGCAGGACGACGTGGCCATGGCGCAGAGGCGCAGGTTCACACGAGTCGAGATGGCGCGCGTCCTCATGGAACGCAACCAGTACAAAGAGAGACTGATGGAGCTGCAGGAGGCCGTCCGCTGGACTGAGATGATCAGGTCACCGGCTCACATCCTCACATATATTTAATCCGAACACAGATCGCATACAAACGTACAAAAATTATCCGCACTCTGCTTGTAGAATGTATTTTAAATAAAGACAAATACGTCATTTTTCGAGAGTGTTGGCAGAAATGTGCAAGATAACAGCGCTCTTGGATTTTTCCTGATAATGTTACAAATTTCTCCAAAAACTATAAGCATAAATTTTCCCGCTGATGGATGACGTTCGAATTTTTTATCTTTGAAATTGAGGATGTTCCTCTTTCAAATGAAGCTACAAATGAATTGATGTAACATGCTCACACCTGCACAGCAGTGACTGGGGAGACAGTACCCTTAAACGGACAAGCTTTGATGAGAAGTTTTAATATAACCGGAGTGCGGATAATTTTTGACTCACCGCCATACATCACACGCTTGTGTACATGCCTTAAACGTAATTAGAATCATGCGTTTTACTTTATTTTTCTTGCAGAGCTTCTAGGGAGAGTCCTCAAATGCAAGAGAAGAAAAAATCAACCATCTGGCAGTTGTGAGTTTGCCTTGTATATGTTTTATACACATTTTTATTTATTTATGATCTTGAGATGTTCATGTTGACGTGGTTGGCTAACCATGTAGAGCAATGGAGTTTGCCTTCCTTGCCGATAGTGGTGCGAGTGGGATTTAGCTCTTGCTTGGGATGTTTCCTTGGATTTGCTTTAAATAAGTTGGATTGTGAATCTTCTCCTTTTCCTTTTCCTTCAGCTTTGCACGACTCTTCAGCTCATCCTCAAGCCCTCCTCCAGTGAAACGACCATACACCAGCGTCAACATCCACTACAGATCCCCCTCTCCAGCAGGCTTCAACCAGAGACGCTCTCACACCATGTGCCAGATCTCTACTTCCAACCGCACACTCGAGTTCTTCCCTGAGGAGTGAGAACATGCAACAGCACACACACACATACAGTACATATACACATGCATGGCTTTTAAAAAGCTGTCCTAGAACTTGTCGGGCTCGGTAACTTTTAAGGCCCGATTACAGCTCTACTGTACAGTCATAATTGTAGTACTTGTAGCTGTAATAGTAGTAGTAATAGGGGCCAGGGGTTAGCTCAGTAGTTAAGGCATTGGACTATGGTTCGGAAGATCCCAGGTTCCAACCGCCAAGTTGCCACTGTTGGGCCCTTGAGCAAGGCCCTTAACCCTCAACTGCTCAGATGTGTAACGAGATAAAAATGTAAGTCGCTCTGGATAAGCACATCTGCCAAATGCCTAAATGTAACTGTAGTAGCGAGTGTAGTAATAGCGGGAGGAGAAGCTGTAGTAGTAATACAAGCAGTGTACTGGAAGGATAAGGAGAAGCTGCAGAAGTAGTATTAGTAGTTGTAGTACAACAAGTATAAGAATAGTGGCAGGAATAGTAGTGTTGGGGAGAAGGAGAGTGAGAAGTAGGAGTAGTACAAGAAGTACAGTCTTGAGCAACCCCTTATTTCTTCTATTGCTTTCAAAGAGACAGAGCTTTTTGTATTTTTAGTGTTCTGCTGAGGAATAGTTCTCTAGCTTTAATCAAGGACGATTCTTTTTTTTTTGTCTAGGGTCAGTAGAGTGGGGTAGGGTCAGGTGGCTAAGGCTCTAGGTGGTTGATCGGAGGATCTGGGTCTGAGCCCTGCTGACCGTGGATTGCCACACCCAATACTACCCAGCCACTGCATGCAGTGCCGGTCTTAAGCCCGGTTAGAAAATGGGAGGGTTGCGTCAGGGAGGGCATCTGGCATAAAACCTGTACCAAATTGTGTGTGGATTTGGATGGTCCGCTGTGGCGACTCCCTGAAAGAAAGTTTTCGTTTGTCTCTCGTTTTTTTTTGTCCAGTCCCTGTACTTTTACATTTACATTTAGACTTGTGCTTTGAAGTTTCCGTCATTGTATAGATCCTTACACTGGGTTACTAGGTTACTAACTAAGTACCATCAATCAAACCCAAAGTGAAAACCCGGATAGATCTTTAGTCATTGTTTAAAGATTGGACGAAACTCAGCTGTGTACGGACATCTAGAGGAAGTTCATTCCATAACCTACTGTAGGTGCCAGAACAGAAAACAGTTCAGATGCATGTCTTCCCCGGTCTCTGAGAGATGGTGTGCCCAGCCAAGCAGTGATGGAGGATCGGCAGGAACGTGATGCAGTGTAGTGTGATACTTGACCAGTTCCAGGGAAATGTTTTTGTTTGTTAAGCCATACAGTGACTAATGAATCATGCAAGTGAAAAAACATCTAATTTAAGCCATGACCCAGTGTGAAGCAGGTGCAGATGATGACAGATGATCAGGCCAGTGATGAGTGTACTGTACTGGTGTTGCAGCGTGCCAGTGGTTGGAACAGACGAGAGGGGAAATGATGTTGCTGCTGAGGTTGTTGCAAAAACAACCAATTTTTAAAATGTATCTTTAGGCACTTTGCAGCCAAACATTTGTTCCTATTTCTTTTAATAATCTACATTATTTATTATTAAGAAATGAGGGGTGGCTCAAGACATTTGCACAGTACTGTACTATACACTATACACAGGCTTTAGGACTGCACAGGAACGTCCAATGAAATGTGCAAACAGTGCAGACTGAAGCTTTGGTATCTGCATCCCTGCATCTGAGACATTAGCAATACGTCATGCAGTTGTCCGTCTTTTATGTTTCAAATGTAAGGGTAAAGTAAGGGCATATCTAATTTAAGAGTAAAATGCAAATAGAAAAATCATTTTACACCTCACAATGGAGGTTAAGAAGCTTGAAAGTCAGTTTTGAAAAAACAAACTAATACGTCTGAAGGTCAGGTATTAAATGTGCACCAGCACATTTACTATTGCTTGTTGGGAAAATGATAAAAACCTTACTAAGGCATGAATAAATTATAATAATACTGTCTCCAAAAACATCACAATTTAATTTTCTTATTGCAACAGTTTTTTATTATTATTAGATATTCAACAGATATTCGTACGTCTAACGTGTAGACAGTACTTAGAGCTTTAAATGCATGCTCATGTTCACATTGTGGTCTTGCAAAGCCTTTACTCACCATATTTATTTCATTTTCAGTTTCGTTTTTGACTTATCATGGAGTTTCTTTGAAATCTGAACACACCCTGGCTATTGAAAACACCTCATTTGCATGTTGTTTTCTACCTCTAGTTAGTACATGATGTAATTGGTGCACTCATTTTATCCAGTTTTGCCTGAAATGTTCATTTAGTACGTCTTTATCCTGGTCTGGGTCTCAGTGAACCTCTCCCAAGAACACTAGGCGTAAGACACACAACCACTCCAAATGTCTGGAAAACATTAGCATGTTCTAATATTAATGATTGGTTAAGTTGGGTGGGTTACATGCTTACAGAGACAGGAGGTGGTATAACGTTTACAGTAAGACACATCTGAAATATTGATCACTTAGCGAATTGCTCTGTTAATGCAGCATGAACAAATAATCTTGCATACATGTCAATCTTTGTGGATTTCTCTGTGCACATTGCTGATACTGTATACAGTACATTATTCTTGTCTTTTCATCCGGTCTAGCTATTTTTTCTAAACTGCTGTGCTGCTCGCCCTGCTGCACTAAACATATCCATCTATCTATATATACATTCATAGACGCACCTGATTTACACCTTAATTCAGTATACAAGTATCATTCTAATGCATGTGTGCTCACAGCTGGGCTTCTCTTCATGCATATGTGTTTTTCAGTGATGTAGAGCTGCGCTGTTTTTCTTTCAGTCTCACCTCTAACCCGCTGCCCCGATTCTGTTTTCTCTCTCTCTCTCTCTCTCTCTCTCTCTCTCTCTCTCTCTATCTCTTCCCCCCTCTCTTTCTATCACTTTTGCGTATGCGGCTGGCTGGCTGGCTCACTGACGCTCTTTTGCGGACCGCTCGCCCCCTCTGTCTCTCCCTTTCTCTGTCTTTCTGCTCCATAGACTGCCCAGTAACGGTGTTGCATCTCTCCTTAGCGACTCCGCGCTCTCAGTCCGTAGGGAGCAGCGGCGTGAGCAGTACCGCCAGGTCCGCGAGCACATGCGCCGGGACGATGGCCTCATGCAGGCCTGTGGCTGGAGCGTGCCACCCCGCTTTAAACAGGTAGAGCCACTTCACCTTTGTCCTTTCGCTTTTCTTCCAGCTCCGTCTGCTCAGTTATGAAGGCTCAAGTAGGACTGTTATTAAAACCAGGAAAGATAATAGGAAATATATGATAAGTAGAAGTAGCGAGAATGAGAATAAGGAGATTTCTCCAGTGCTCTGTTACAGATTTGATCATTTTTTTGCACTAGATGAATTTTTCCTGGTCTCGAGTCATTAGGGTGATAGTTGTCACATCCTTTCATGATAGACGTATGAAGCCATGCATAATATACTTCAAAAGTAATCGATCTCCTGCCTTCATATACATACATTCATTCTTCTGGGAAGGCTTTCCACAAGGTGTAGGACTGGAACTGGTGTGGGGTTCAGGAGTTCGGCTCGCCCCCTTACTTCCAGCTTCAGCATAACAAGACATTGTGGACGGTTTCCTTCCTTTTCCAACATGACTGCGCACCAGTGCACAAAGCAAGGTCCATAAAGACATAAATGAGCGGGTTTGGTGTGGAAGAACTTGATTGGACTGCACAGAGTCCTGACCTCAACCCAATAGAATTAGAGCAGAGACTGCAAACCAGGCCTTCTCGTCCAACATCGGTGTCTGATCACACAAATGCTTTTTTGGAAGAACGGTCAAAAATTCCCATAAACACACTTCTAAACCTTGTGGAACTCCTTCCCAGAAGAGCTGAAGCTGTTATAGCTGTAGAAGGTCATATTAAGGCACTCTATGGATTAAAAATTTACTCAAGTTCATATACTGTACATGTGAAGGCAGGCGAGAGAATACTTTTGGCAATATAGTTTATTTTCATGCAAAATTGAATGTGCTTGCAGGAGGGCAATAGGTAACACTCGTCTGTTATTAGCCTTCCTTTTCACCCAGTTTTGGACTCCTGCCATGCCTCACCCTCCAGGGTCAAATTTCACCTGGATCCTCCACATCTGTACTCAAGACATGCTACTGTAACCATAAAAACTTCCCTGTGCTCATCACATTACTCATGACAAACATCATTTCAACACATTTAGCACACTTTTATTTTATATACTCCACTTGTACTAGAAATAACGAGGAATGTTTCCTTTCTGTGCCCGGTTCCTGTCAAGGTTTACCTGTCAGCGAGTTCTTCTGTACTCTTGTTTATTAGGGATCAAGATCTACACATCTGGATTTCTTGTTAAACTGCTTGTACGAATACATTTTAAATCAATTCCATTGGATAGTTGCGGTTTTAGATTAGTCTTGGAAATGACTTTAGGTGTTTTATGTGGTTGTTTAATGAAACATAGTAATCAATGATTAAGTTAATGAGTTAATCCTGAAGAATCATAATGGAACGATCTAGCTTGTATCAAGCAGTCAACAGGTTTGAGTAGAGCACAGATTCAACTTTAAGAAGGTGACACGATGTTGGAGCATCAGCAGCTCATGTAAGTTGGTGTAAGTGTGTACAGTATGTGTCAGGGTCGCCAGCGGTGACCGCGTGTCGCCGAGGCTCTAACTGTGATTTCCTGCAGACGGGTCCCCAGGCAGACAGCGCTCAGGACGCCGCAGGAAAGAGGCCGCAGGCAAGTCTGCCCGGCAGAGGACTAGCATGCACCTCTCCTTCCCCGCCCCCACCCCCTTTATAACTCCGCCCCTAATCTTACTCCTAATCCAAACGGTGCCCAGCAGTCAAATCTAACCAAAGCTCCGCCCTTTTAGTACTGACAAAGATCCCTTAAGGTTCTTTGAAAGGTTTAACGAAATCTAATGGAGCAAGAACACCTCCAGCACATACAGTAGCAAGACAATATTGATGCACATGATATCTGCTAAACACCTAAAGACCTACAGATATCACCAGTGATTCCCAGATAATTAGACTACAGTATCAGACTGGTACAATGATAAATTCTTACCTAAAGTCTGCAATTAAATAGTTGCTATTGGCTGTTGTTTCTGCCTTTAAAGTCAGTGTACAGTATTGTTTAATCGCTGTTGAGCACGTTTGTATGCCTTTAACCTAAATATAAATCAGGGGTGTCAAACATGTGACTTGTGGCCCGATATCAGTTTAAATCTGAACCGCCAAATTAATTTTAATAAATGTAATTTTGTGGAACATTCTTAAAAGCATGTTATTTTAGAGTAACAAAGCCAGGGCCATAAAGCACCAAATTTGTTTTGCAATATACTGTATAGGTCATTTTCACACTGTTTTCAAGGTGATTTATGTTCTATCCTGCTCTCTGTTTGTGTTCATAAATGAACACCTTTGAAGTCATTGATGCATTTGATTAACCCATAACAGATTATTTTTTTTAATCTACCCTCGTGTGGCAACCATGGTAATGTAGGCGTTTACCTAAAATGAGTTTGACACCCCTGCTCTAACCACTCTTAGCTCTTGTAGTGTTTTAGTTTAACCACTGGTTCTCACTGGCTCTCTGTCTGTGTTTCTGCACCGTCTAAACCAGGCCATAATGCGGCTTCCGCCCCGGGCCTTTTTCTACACATTAAGCAGTGTCATTAGCTGCTTTGTCATTGTCCCCACCTTCTTGTCTCCTCACAGGCCAATGAAAAAGAGGACACCCGCATGAAAAACGTCCCCGTGCCTGTATACTGCCGCCCTCTGGTGGAAAAGGATCCCAACAGGAAGGTAAGACACGACTGTAATGAGATTTCTGGCACTTCTGTGCTGTAGAAACCGTGCAGAATGAATCATCACATATCAACTTTGTGTAGCTGTGGTGTGCTGCTGGAGTGGACCTGACTGGGTGGAGGACTTCCAGTCAAGAGGCCGGCGTGAAGCTAACAGCCAATGGCACAGATCCTCTGACTGGAGACGACGAGGGAGGAGAGAACAAGAGTGAACACAGCTCACCAGAGAAGAAGAAGGTAAACAGCAACACAACATTACAGTATGTTACACCATGAATATACTCATATATGTATACAGTGGGCCAGGTGTAGCTCAGTGGTTAAGGCATTGGACTACGGTTCGGAAGATCCCAGGTTCAAACACCACAACCACCAAGTTGCCACTGTTGGGCCCTTGAGCAAGGCCCTTAACCCTTAACTGCTCAGATGTGTAATGAGATAAAAATGTAAGTCGCTCTGGATAAGAGCATCTGCTAAATGCCTAAATGTAAATACAGTGCTTTGGAAAAGTATCCCCCCAGCCCTGGTGTTTTTCATGTTTTGTTACATTTTAAGCTGTAAATTAAGTTATTTTTTTTTTATCTGAATTTTATGTGATGGATCTGCACAAAATAGTCTTAAGTTGGTGAAGTGAAATGAGAAAAAAGTGATATATATAAAAAAAAATCTGAATATTGCTGTGTATATGTATTTGCTATGAAGCCCCCCAAAAGTTCTAGTGCAAGCAATTACCTTCACAAGTCACATAATTACTGAAATGAAGTCCAGCTGTGTGCAATCTAAGTGTCATGGGGGGATACGTTTGCAAGGCATTGTAAATATATTTTGTATGATATCTATCTACCTATCTACAGTATATACAGTATGTATGTATGTATTGGATTGAAATAAGCCAGAAGCCGTTAATTGGATAATCACTGCAGTGATTAAGTGAATAATTAATATGTTTAAGCTGTAAGAATTAAAATTCTTTTAGTACTAACTGATGCAATGAATAACTTCTTAAACTCCTTACGTAACCACTACAACAAAGTAAGAAAGTATTTGATATGGATGTACACTATAATACCATTTAAAAACTAATAATAAAAGTGCACTAAAACTTCCACTAGAAAGATATTGTTGCTTATACATTTTTTTTATTTTCTATCCTTTGTATATAGCTTTTACAGATCTCACTAACTGTATCTATCTCTGCTTCTCTCACCTACTCCCTCTCTCTCTCTCTCTCTCTCTCTCTCAGCCAAAGGAGCTGCATGAGACAGACTCGATGAGTAGCCGTGTGTGGATTCTAACCAGCACCCATTCAGCCAGTAAGGTGGTCATTATCGATGCCAATCAGCCCGGGTCACTGGTCGACCAGTTTAATGTGTGTAATGCCCACGTGCTCTGCATCTCCAGTGTTCCAGGTGAGAACTACACCCCCTAGATATCCGAAATCCTCATATCTGTCTTTTTCTTGTTTCCGATCTGAATTTGTTGAAATGTGAAATGTGTTTGTCTGTTCAGCGGCCAGCGAGAATGATTACCCTGCTGGTGAGATATTTCTGGAGCAGCAGGGTGATGGTAGTTCAGAGGATACTGGTGGAGTGGAGGGCATGCTAGCTGGTATTACACTGGTGGGATGTGCAACCAACTGCAGCGTAGTGCGTAGTAACTGCTCCTCACGCACGGACACCCCAGTGCTGGACAAAGGACATGGTGAGCTGTAGTACATACTGTACTTATTTAATTGTCTGTAAAGATGTGAAAGATTTGTTATTGTGAATGTATACAGTATTCTCAGCAACTTAAGACTCAATATTCAGAGAATACATACACCGATCACATTAACATGGATTGTCAATTATATACCAGTAAACTGGTCACAGGATCATAGGAATAAAATAGTTATTTTTTTTTTTTGGCTCTGGCCAATTCAAAAATAGAAAAAGAACAAAATCATCATGCATTTTTCTAAAAAGAGAGTTTTGCATAATAAATGTGCCTTTTTTTAAATCTTGAAAATGGACTTTAGTATCAGTTCCATAGTATCAGTCATACTAAAAAACTATTTAATAAATAAGATTCTTTTTGCAGATTTTTCTCTTTCTCTTGAATCTTCAAATCATAAGAACACTGTGACCATTATATATACTGTGTGTATATAGTTATTAATTAATATTTTTTTTTAAAGTTCTCTGGCAAAAATAATATTATGTCACTATTAGTTCACTAATAATTCATAATCAGGTCACTATTATGTCATGTCTTATTTTGGACAAGCTAACAACTATTTTTTTAAATTACATTAGGAAAGATGAATACAGTATAAAAAAAAAATCCATCCAGCCATTATTTATACCGCTCATATATATCCTGTGTGGGCTTGCAGGGATATCTAGGACCTATCCCAGGGAACTTAGAGCACATTGCATGGGTACACTGTGGATGGGGTAGTAACCCGTCTCAGGGTACAAGCACACACCCTCTGGGAGATTTAAAAACCTATTTAACCCTGGAAAACCCAGACCACCTTATCCTAATAGGAAATCTATCTCCTTTGGCTGAAATGATGATACAGACCCAGTGAACCCTAAAACAGGTGTTTTTTTAAAAATTAACCCTTTCCTACTACATGTAATGACACGGGTCATATATGACCCCTTGGGATATCCAGTATGTTTTACCAACTGGTAACTTTCACTCATGACATAAAGGCAGGAGTTCTTTCTTAGTAAGGAAAGACCAGATTCTCATTTCAAAATATATTTATTGATTTTAACTTTTCATCAATGACTATGCACATAAAATTTTATTCTAAGGCAGGAACTAAAAACACTGGCATCAGCTTTTATATCACCAAATAAAAAGCACAGTAGCAGCCATGTTTGATGTGAAAAAAATCAGGTTAGTTGAGTCAGTTACCACTAAATGTCAGTGTTATGGGTTCACATAGGGCACACTGGGTTGTAATGAAAAAAAGAAATCTTTACTTTGGTGTGTGGGTTGAATATGACGATGAAATAAAAGTCTGGGTCAAATATGACCCCATGGGTTCTCCAGGGTTAAAAAGCATGGGTTTTTTTCATGTGGGAGGAAACCCACCAAGCATGGGGTTCATGAGATTAAACTTAAATTCAATTAAATTTTATTTATATAGCGCTTTTAACAATGGTCATTGTCTCAAAGCAGCTTCACAAAAATGAAAGAAAATTTACAAAAAATGAAAAAAACATTTTTAGAAAAGAAAATAATTGGAAGTCTGCTCCCCGATCACTGTCTGGAAGCCTATTCCAAAGCTTTGCAGCTAAATATGAAAATGCCCTACCCCCTTTTGTAGATTTTGAAATTCTGGGAATTACCAGAAGTCCGGAGTTTTGTGATCTTAAGGCGCGTGGTGGATTGTAGCGTATCAGAAGTAGGGTTGTTCCGATTCCGATACTGGTATCGGAAATGCTACCGATACCACAAAAAAATCTGGCATCGGAATCGGCGAGTATTTGAGTCCACGTACCGATCCGATTCAATTTTCCTAAACATAACCTATTTATGCCCGCTAGCTTTGCTAGCTTAGCTCACTTACAGAGTGTCACGGCGTGCGCCTGGGATGGGCGTGCGCCCAAATTGATATCGCTCCTCACTCACTAGTTAGGCGGCCTCCCCCCCCTTTAGGTATGTGAAGGAGCAGGGCCGCAGAATCAGGCAACAGCCCATGAGCTATCGCCGCTAATCATCCCAAGAGCGGGGCGATGTGATGCGCCCCAGAGACTTAAAAAAGGGGTGTACAGATACACACCCAGGTATCAGATCAGTACTCGGTATCGGCCGATACCCTGAGCCCAAGTATCGGAATCGGTATCGGGAGGGGAAAAATGGTATCGGAACATCTCTAATCAGAAGACTGGTTAGGTATGTGGGAGCTAAACCATTTAAGGCCTTGTTCGTAAGTAATACTATTTTGTAATTTATTCTAAACTGAACAGGTAGCCAGTGCAGGGATGATAATATTGGGGTTATATGATCATATTTTCTGGATCTAGTGAGAACCCTGGCAGCTGCATTTTGGATTAACTGAAGCTTGTTTATTGAGGATGCAGGACAACCACCTAGTAATGCATTACAATAGTCCAGTCTGGAGGTCATGAATGCATGAACTAGCTTTTCTGCATCAGATACGGATAAGATGTTCCTAAGTTTGGCAATATTTCTAAGATGGAAAAAGGCTGTTTTTGTGATATTTGAAATGTGATTTTCAAAAGACAAGTTACTGTCTAATATTACGCCCAGGTCTTTTACTGCTGAGCTGGTAGTAACAGTACATCCTTCTAAGCGCAAGCTGAATTGTGAAAGCTGTTGTGTGCTGGTTTTTGGGCCAATAAGTAATATCTCTGTCTTATCTGAATTTAATAAAAGAAAGTTATTGGTCATCCAATCTTTTATGTCCTGGACACACTCAGTTAATCTAGACGACTTAGGTATTTCGTCTGGTTTAGTTGAGATATATAATTGGGTATCATCAGCATAACAATGGAAACTAATCCCATGTCTTCTAATGATGTTACCCAAGGGAAGCATGTATATTGAGAACAGCAGAGATCCTAAAACTGACACTTGTGGGACCCCATATTTCACTGGCATTACACCAGACGGTTCTCCATTCAGATCTACAAAATGGTATCGATCAGACAGGTACTGTATGATCTAAACCATTTTAATGCCTGTCCCTGAATACCTATGTGATTTTGTAAGCGATCTATGAGAATATTATGATCTACACTGTCGAATGCAGCACTAAGATCGAGGAGGACTAGCAATGAGATGCAGCCTTGGTCTGAAGCAAGTCATTTGTAATCTTAATTAGTGCAGTTTCTGTGCTATGATGGGGCCTGAAACCTGACCGAAATTCTTCAAGGATGTTGTTATCCTGCAAGAATGTGCATATTTGAGCTGATACTACTTTTTCTAGTATTTTTGATATGAACGGAAGGTTTGAAATTGGTCTGTAATTTATTTCATTCCCATCCAAATTATATTTTTTAAGAAGCGGCTTAATAACTGCTAACTTGAACGGTTTAGGGACGTGACCTAGATATAATGAAGAATTAATAATGTTTAGAAGTGGCTCTCCAACCGTAAGCATCACTTCTTTTAAAAATCTGGTTGGGATTGGGTCTAACAGGCACGTTGATGATTTAGCCGAGGTGACAAGTTTATACAGCTCTTCCTGTCCTATACCTGTAAAGCACTGAAAATCTAAATGTGAAGCTATAGGCTGAACTGGATCGTGAGATACTATTAGAGGTTGAACCTCCGTTATTTTCTTCCTGATATTATTGATTTTTTTCATTAAAGAAGTCCATAAAGTCTTCACTTCTAAACTGTGATGGGATACTCTCTGCGGGCATCTTAGGTTTTGTTAGGCGAGCCACTGTACTAAATAAGAACCTGGGATTGTTTTAGTTTCTTGCAGTTGGCTAAGATGCTCAGTCCCAGCAGTTTTTAGAGCCTGTCTATAGCTGCACATACTGTCTTTACACGCAATTCTAAAAGCTCCTAATTTATTTTTTCTCCATTTTCGCTCGAGGTTACGGGTTGCTCTCTTATGACTGAGCGAGTATGACTGTTGTACCACGGTGCAACCCCACACCCCAGGTGTTAATTCTGTAAATAAAAAGGGTGTGTGTCTGTGTGTGTGTAGCACCCACAGCACCAGTTTGTAGCCGGCTGGCGGTGTCCCAATCAGCGGAGGAAGCCACTGAAGCCATGGAAGTGTCAGAGGAGGCGGGGCCGAATGAGGAAGGAGAGAGCTCCGCCTCTTCTGGAACGTTCACTGAACATGTCTTTACAGATAGTTCACACGGGTAACAGATACAAGCACACACAAACCACAACAATCATATTGGCATATAGATAAGAGAAAACAGACTGTTAACTCTTAATTAACTCATGCTGTCATTGGTCAAAACGAAACAGCTCAGCTTCCAAGTCATCATGGGAGGTTTCAGTAGCCATGGCAACATGCCCAAATGTGATGTAGTGTAATTATTAGTGGTTTAGTAATTATGTATGATAACTTTTAAATTGTTGTGTAAATATATGTGTTTAGTGAGGGTGGTGGCACTAAGGAGGAAGTGATATCAGCACCCACAGGCTCAGAAGAAGGAGGAGATGAACGCGCTGGAACCAGTGCTGCACCCACCATGTGGCTCGGTGCCCAGAATGGCTGGTGAGCATCTAATCCTAATCATCTAAAATCTGTCACGGGGCAAACCGGAGACAACAATAGACGACTTTGCAGTTTAGCCCATGTAGCGTGTAGCAGTTTAGCCCGTGTAGCGTGTAGCAGTTTAGCCCGTGTAGCGTGGACGCGGAAGTAGCGTGAAAAGGCAGGATAACCACGCAAATTATTCTCAGTACTCTCTCGTAATGATAGCATGAGTCTACACAACTAAACTCGCGTTCTTACAACACACACTCGTTCAGGAAGATAAACCCACAAATAGTGACGATTTGGCAGGTAAACGTCGGGACCAGCATGGGCAACTCAATGACTGAGCGATATGATGCGCCATTTTGCCTCCTTTTATGCTTCCTGTGTCGCGACCGTACCAATTCCGGGTCCTAGTGCCAGTCGCGGAGCGAGTGTGCATGACAAAATCCATCTCATCCATCTGAAATTCATGTACTGTAAATGTTATCCAGTACAATAGGATCCAAACACATTTCAAGATCAGGTGTGTAACCTCACTGTGCACTCATCCCTCAGGTTGTATGTGCATTCTGCAGTGGCAAACTGGAAGAAGTGCCTCCACTCCATCAAACTCAAAGATTCAGTTCTCAGTCTAGTGTAAGTAGTGGCCCAACAACAAGCTCTTTCTTTAGACATGTGCATTATAAGTACAGTTTTAAGTCGTATGTTAGATGTATAACCCCCTCTGTCTCCATCAGGCATGTTAAAGGAAGGGTGCTGGTGGCACTGGCAGATGGAACGCTTGCCATTTTCCACAGAGCTGAAGGTTTATTTATTATTCATTCTTCATTATCCATCTTTCAAGCTGTGGGCACTTTAACACAGTGTAATATATATTTTTATTATTAACGATTTAAACCTGTTAACACCAGTGATGTACTGTAATACTCAAGTCTGATTCAAACAAGGGTGCCAACACTTTCTTAGCTAAGGCTGCAGTTGCTGTAAACATAATTAATATTCCACAGCAGGAAGGCCAGTTTACTGCTATGCACAGTACATTACAAACACATTTGTGGAAAGAGGAGGTACAAAACTGATTTATTTTTTACTTTGCAGCAACTTCATTCAGGGGAATTTTCACCTGTAAATCCTCAAACTGAATTAAAGCATCAATTAAGAATCAATTAACAAGCATCCGTTAAGCATAAACTAAGTAGCAGTTCAGTAATACAATACAGAATTTTATTTTAGTGAAAAAATTAAAACTTGAATTCTTTGGAATCCTTGTATTCTTTGAAATTAGGTTTTTATTACATGAGTTGCTTTAACATACTTTAGATAGATACTTTGTTGTTATGAGTTACAATATTCACCGTTTAGTTGGAAAATAGGCTCATGTTTTTTTTTTTCTCTTAACTGTTAGTATTTTCGGTCACTTCTGTTTAAATCTTGATTTTTATTTTGTAACTTTGTAATTGAGCTTGGCTTGGATGTTTTTTCCAAAATTTTCTTTAATCAATCAGTACCTCTGTATGCATGTGATCACACAGATGGTCAGTGGGACCTGTCTAACTATCACCTGATGGACCTGGGCCGCCCTCACCACTCCATTCGCTGTATGGCTGTGGTCCATGACAAAGTCTGGTGTGGCTACAAGAACAAAATCCATGTAATCCAGCCAAAGAGCATGCAAATTGAGGTAAGATCATTACACATTGTTTAATATTAGATTATATATCAGACATACGCATGTCATGCCAATATGGCATGAACTTATAGGGAAATAATCGAACATGTTAAGTACTCTTCGGTAGAATAAGTAATTAATTCCTCTTATACTGCAGCAACTTGAAATACGGTAAGTCCGCTACAAACGAACGAGTATCTGTTGGCAAGTCCAATTTGTTTGTAACTCCAACAAACATAGGGTAGGTACTGGCATACATACTCACTCACTCACTCACTCATTCATTCATTGTCTATACCGCTTTATCCTGTATACAGGCCTGTAGACAGGCCTGGAGCCTATTCCAGGAGACTTAGGGCACGAGACGGGGTACACCCTGGATGGGGTGCCAATCCATTGCAGAGCACATACACATACCCACTACGGGCAATGTGGGGAAAGCCAATTAGCCTAATCTGCATGTCTTTGGACTGTGGAAGGAAACCCACCAAGCATGGGGAGAACATGGAAACTCCATGCACACAAAGGCAGGAATCGAACACAGACCCTGGAGATGCAAGGCGACAGTGCTAACCACTAAGCCACTGTGCTGCCGCAAGTTGTTTCTAGAGCAACAATAACATATTAGAACGCATGATCCAAAAATATAATGCCTCTATGCAGATGTC
Source organism: Channallabes apus (assembly GCA_030522415.1). Classification (NCBI taxonomy): domain Eukaryota; kingdom Metazoa; phylum Chordata; class Actinopteri; order Siluriformes; family Clariidae; genus Channallabes; species Channallabes apus. The sequence goes on from CM060121.1 coordinate 25,238,242, forward strand.
TTATTGCTTATGTCCTCTTTCATTTCTTTCCCTTTGGTAACTCATTCTTCACTTTTCCATTTCTCTTCGCAGAAATCATTTGACGCTCACCCTCGCAGGGAGAGCCAGGTCAGGCAACTTGCCTGGATTGGGGACGGCGTTTGGGTGTCCATCCGCTTAGACTCTACGCTGCGATTGTACCATGCGCTCACACACCAGCACCTTCAGGATGTGGACATTGAGCCCTATGTCAGCAAGATGCTTGGTAACGCTTGTTCTCTTATTGAATAAAATCTCAAAAAACATCATTTCATTTACAGTGCTGTAGAAAATATTCACTTGCTTTTGATTTATCCTGTTTGTGCGTGTGTGCGCGCATCTCCCAAGGGCCCCATCACACTCTGACAAAGACCATGAAGTTCCCACTGCATCCTAAAAATATCTACGAATGCAGCAGGAACGAACGGGGTCAAAATGGAAAAATGTGCATTTATCTTTTAATCACGTCCCTGTCAGGTTCTATCTAGCTATCATGTTGTCACTAATTTTCTCTGACTTACACGATCTCGCTCTCACCATATCCAGTTAGATCTAGTTATTACCGTGTCCGGTCAGATCTCACCATGCTCTTACCTTATGTTATGTTTGAGTCTGGAGGGGTTGCTATAAATTTGTGCAATCCTTTTCATCACAACGTGAAAGTGTGAGGAACTGGACACAGTATTTATAATTAATTCTTTAAACATGACATAGACACGCTGATAGTACGTTCTTCTAGTGCCTACCATTTTTATGGAACGTATGCAGGAGACTATCAACTTAGTCCAGTCTACTACAATGTGGCATGGACATACTGTACCATGGTCATAGCACAAGCCTTAAGAGGTAAGAACCTCATTGATGTAGCTACATCCCAATAACAATTCAGTAGGAATACCATCCAGTCGTTTCCATCTGCACCATGCTTGGAGTACGTCTGTGAAGTTCCTAAGAGGTTTTAGTGACACTGTTAACTGGTCAATGCCATTGTTACTATATACTTGTTCTTATATATCTATATATCCAAGTTCTTCCTGCATCTTTAAGGGAGACAATACAACCTCCTTTTACAAAATCCAACCCAAACAAAGGCAACCTGAGGAAACACTAAGGAAACGTTGTATCGTTTAGGTGACTGTCTGTTTTAAAATAAAACATTTATCTAAAATCTAAATTAACCATTTAAAAAAAAGTAATTGTCCCTGAACTCTATTGCTAGTTGTACCACTTTCAGCAGCAACAACTGCACCCACAGACTGTTGATAACTGGGGACAGGTCTCCGACATTAGTGTAACTGAATGTTTGGCCACTTTTCATTGCTTTAACTGCTTTAGTCCAGTCTTTAGTCCTACTTATTTTGTAGGGTTTTGAACATGAACTCCTCTTTTTCCGGTCCCTCATCATGGGATCAGATCTACACTTTGACTAGTCCACTTCAAAACCTTATTCATTTTGAGTCTTTCAGAGGTCGAGTTACTTCTGTACTTGGGATCACTGTCTTGCTGCAGAACTTGAGCTTTAATTTGCAGACCTACAGGATTCTCCATCAGGATTGTCAGGATTGTAGAGAGTGTACTTCATGTTATTTTCTCAATTACGGCAAGTTGCCCAGGTCTTAAAGCAGCAAAAAAAAAAAAGAACCCACACAAACTCACCACCACCACCTCTGTGCTTACTATGTTCTTTTTGTGGAATTCCTTGTTTGGTTTACGCCAAATGTAAAAGGACCCTTTTCATTCCAAACAACTTGTGACTCCATAAGTCCATACAATATAACCTTCTCCCTAAAGGTTTGGGGATCATCAAGGTATGTCATGGCAAAATTCAGATGAGTCTCAATGACCCTCTGGGCTATTAGTGGTTAAATTTCCATGGAGGCAATTTATTCTCCATGCCTTTTGGATAGTGGAGTCCAGAACATTATACTTCATTTCTGTGAGAGATAGTGAGAGCCTTAGGAAGCCTCAGGTTGGTAACTTTTCCCAGACTGATGTATTGTAATGAGCATTTTCTTCACCTGTTCTGTAATTTCTATTGATTTTGGCATAGTGTGCTACTGGTGAGACCTTTTATCAAAATGCTTTCTTTTAATGATGGCCTGTTTAAATGGGGAACTTTAATGTGATTGAAAGCAGAAAAACCGATTGACATTTACAGGAGACTTCAATCGGTGTATGGTGACTCTTAGCCGCAGTAAAACATTTGAATGGTGCAAACAGTTTAAAGAAAGCTGTACGTTCATGAGCATCCAGTGAGTGGAACATTTGATCCGTGAAAATCAACAGATAACTTGTCGCCAACTTGAAGAAGAAACGCATCTGTCTGCGGGAACTACTGTATGCACACAATCATTCACCAAAGTTATTGCTACACTCTGTACGGAGTGATTGCCACTTGTTTGGGCTGTTAAAGGGATTCCTGGGAGGCCAGCTTATCAAACGTGAAGCAGGCAGTATAATCAATGTCTCCAGTGCATTGAAAACGTTCTATAGTTCCCAGCACTAGTAGAATTCTGGGATAAGTGTAGCAGGGAATTATATAATTACTTTTTCCCCAAAGGCCTAGTTGCTTTTAGATCATCTTTTTGCTTTAATAAAAACAACTAGCATTTAAAACATGTAATTTGTGTTTGCTCAGATTGTCTCTGTCTTATGATTCTGTTTGAATATTAGAAGTATGAGCAGAGAAGAACGAGCGGGGGAAATATTTTTTCACAGCACTTGAATATATTCGGGTTTTGGAAAACACGGTTTGAGTTTGCAGAATTCAAAGCATCAGCAGTTGATCTCCGCTTTATTTTGGCTTCGATTGACAGGTACAGGGAAGTTGGGCTTCTCATTTGTTCGTATAACAGCTCTGCTGATCGGAGGGAACCGACTGTGGGTAGGAACAGGAAATGGCGTCATCATCTCCATCCCTCTGACTGAGAGTAAGTTTTAATAGAGAATAACAGATTTGCTTGGAGGATCTATTTCCTTTCATCTGTTCAACGTCTTTGACACTGTGTTTCCTAAGACATCTTTCTCCATTTCTTTTCTGCCAACTCTACTTCTTTATCTGCATTTCCTTTTCTTTTCATCCCCCTTCCCTGCACCTTTGCCTTGTCTGATGGATTTTGCTCTTGTGCTCCCTCTCCCTCCCTTTTTAAAACTCCTGTAGCTGTAGTCCTACATCGAGGACAACTTCTTGGCCTGAGGGGTAAGTTTAGAGCCATCTGTCGCCCTTTAGTTTGTTCACTTTTTTTTTTTTTTTTTTTTTTTTCCATCTTCCATCTTCTTTTCCCGTTTACTTTCTTCAGATCATTCAGTTATGAGTTGCACTTTGTATTTTATCATGGTTTTCATTAGAACCTTTGTGCATGACTCCAGTTATGTGTATTGTGACTAATTTTATTTTACCATAAACATGACCTGTATACATTTGTGTGTGCAAGCTTTTTGTATATATATTTTTATTTTTATTCCTAATGAGAAACTCACTTCTGAATCCTGTCATTTCATTTGATTCTAATGCTTCTTTTATATAGTGAGCCTGGATAGATGGATAGATACTTTATTGATCCCTAAGGATTTAATTTTTTCTCTCATTTCAAGGTGGAGTTTGTAATTTAAAAAAAATGTGTTTGTAATAATAATGTCAATAATGTACGTAGTCTCACTAGTGTCTAAATTTTGCTAGGACTTTGGTCTTGGCCCAGAAACTAGCTCCGCTCTACTTCTTTTCTCTCAGGGCATGCTTCGTTTCAGCAGACTAATTTCAAGTGTGGAAAGAACCGGCTTGTTAAGAAAAATGTTTCTTGTAATTGCAGTTCACCTCACAGACAACAGAGGGCTCTAAAATTACAAACTGCTCCTTCTTTCGCATTGACCTACTGTTATTTCTCATGTAATGTTGCAAATGTGCTTTTTTTCCCCCAGCGAACAAGGTGTCTCCCACATCATCGGGAGGCGTGATTCATGTATATGCTGATGACAGCAGCTCAGATAAAGGCAACGGTAGCTTCATCCCGTACTGCTCCATGGCCCAGGCTCAGCTGTGCTTCCATGGGCACCGGGATGCAGTCAAGTTTTTCGTATCAGTGCCAGGTACATCCTGACCTCTGCTTTTATTGTCTCTTGATTACTCTTTGCTTTAAAGAGTATTATAATCATTTATTTGTTAGTCTTTTATTTTAAAATACGGTGTAAAAAATACAGTATATTGCATTTTTTCCCTCCCAGGCAATGTACTGGCCACCCTAAACGGCAGTGTGCTGGACAGTCCATCAGAGTCTCAGGGTTCTTCAGCCCCAGCAGAGACGGAAGCTCAGTGTGTTCAAAACGTGTTGGTCCTCAGCGGAGGCGAGGGTTACATTGATTTCCGCATAGGTACGGAACGCTGACGCATACGCAAAACTAAAGCACGGTGCATTTGAAGACGTTGTCCCAAAATTATATTACAGCTTGACTATGTTCTGTGACTTGAAGTGTAAAAGAACATATTATTGATTATCTATTATTGTTTCTGTTCCAGGTGATGGTGAAGATGACGAGACTGAGGAGGCAGATAGTGAAGCCCTTCAGATTAAGCCTACCTTGTCTAAAGCTGAGAGGAGCCATATCATTGTTTGGCAGGTGTCCTATGTCCCCGAGTAACGCTATAAGACACTTTATGCCTGCACTCCCCCCTCTTGTAACTTTGGCCCAAAATATTCTCTATGATACCTTGTGTATTCCTAAAGATGCCCCTTAAATTCTGTATGTAAGCGCTGTAACGACCCCCCTAAGGCCTGTATTTACCATCCCTAAATTGTAACTATCCCCTGTATGTTGGCTGATTTGCCCCCGTGACTGCCCTTTACTCCAATGCAAACGACTCCAGACTCTCTTCTACATCTTACAGCTGAACGGCAATTATAAATGCATTCAATGCAACTACCTTTGTCAGAATAACCCAGTTTTTTTTTTTTGCCAAATGTATAAACTTGCTCTTGCTCTATTCTTACCCGTCAACCAGCTCACAGCTCACTGGATCTGAATCTGCAGTTTATTCTGCCTGGAATGCGAATAGGGTTTGGTTAAAAGAGTTTGCAGTTTTTGAGATCTCTGGATTGTATGAGTCTTATTTATGAATTTGTTTACGTGATGTAATGAGGAAATTCCAAGGGATGTGTACAAAGGTGTAAATATTGAGGCTCGGTACATAAAACTTAAGTGTCATTTTAGGAGAGTGACTGAAAAGGAGATCATCGATGGCTCAGGAATCGAAATGACAATAGGAAAGCACATTTAAGGAGACCCGTTTCCAATATATACACCGCTGATACAGCGGATAAATTCAAGACGAACAAAAGACAGTAAGATGTACCATCCGGTAAGCTGCGAGCTGGGTTTATTTACAGAGTAGACTGGATTTTGAGAGTCTCACACACACACACAAGTTGGGGGTCTCTGACTGGCTGCTGGTTGGATTGACAGTTCATAAACAACCGATCTGATCCTCTGTATGTAACAATATATGTTCTCATGTGTGGTTAAATATTAAATATTAAACATATTCGTGCTCTGAAAAGATTTACCTGTGTGATTTCAGTGCTTGTTTATTTCCTTAAACCTAATACACTTATGAATATATTGTGAAAACACGTAATCTAATCTAATATGTGGAATATACCAAAAGGTTATATGGATCTCCTAAAAAAAAAAAAAAAAGTTTAGAATTACAGCTGATGAATTGTTGTACAACGTGAAGATATAAAGTAAACGGCTTTAGAAAACCCTTTATTTTATAACAAAGCACACTACTTGGTCAGCAGAGACCAAGAAACAAATGTAACATCAGAACAAGTACTGTATAAGGCCTGAAAGGCGAACAAGCTGACTCGGTTCATTCTTACTCTTACGATTATATATTCAGTAACATGCAATATTGCAACATTTCATTTCTTTCAGTTTAAAAATGTGTATAGGGTTAATAGAGTTCCTGGAGTGGTCTGTAGCTAATGCTAACATAAGCCTTCTTTGCAGAACATGCGTTATACTGTACATTATGAACTCAAACCAAGAGATCTAGTACTTGAGTAAGGCGGAATTATTCATGCAGGCCGACAATAGTGATTATAGTGTGAAAATTATCATTCTTGGCCGTATTTAAAATTCAGGATATACTGTGCAGACCAGGGCGTAAATAATTTTGAATTTATTTGGGGGAAAGTAATCAAGAAGAACGCACGCATCAATACAAGTCTTAATCTATAGAGGAACTGAACTCGGCATGCGACCGTAGTCAGGATTTGATCTGAATGCTAAATAATAACCAAAACATTCTCGATGAATGCTTTGAAGATTTTATAGCATCATAGTTTTGTTTTTTGCTTCCATCGAGGAAAACATTATGAATATCAAGCATTATTCCAACAAAAACTATAACTTTAATGATTTGTAGTTATGATATCGAACCCTATTTACCTGAAAATGAATTGTGTTGGAAAATATTTTAGCTCATCTCTCTCTCACACACACACACACGTTATCTAGACCTCTAGTGCTAAATGCTACAAAGAATTCAAGCTTTTGTAACGAATCTGTAAACTTGTACTTTAGGGAACAATTTTGTATTGCTAGACATACATCAGGGCGCAGTGCTGCGTGCACGTGTGTGCGCTGGTGTGGTGACGGGGAGGGTCGTTATTCATAGATCCAGTGCTCAGTGCTCTCCTCCCAGCAGACGAGCTCATGCCCTGTGAACCATAGGGAGATTTCTCTCAGAGCGCTCTCCACGGAGTCACTGCCATGGATAACGTTCCTACGAGACAAAACACGTAGATCAGTTTAATGAGGAATAGTCGGTGCAAATTAAGCTCATATTGTAGACTCATTTAAATAATTTATTCAGTCTATGTTTTTCTGAAAGGACTTCCTTTTAACTGGTTTAGGGAATATACTGTACGGTATGGATTACTATAGGGCAGATTGACAAATTATACATTTATTAGCAATCTCACTGTGCAAATGTTGCCCAGTAACTATGGCAACCAAGAATCCAATACTAACAGACCAGATTTGTCCACTTCTGTAGTGTAGTTCGAATTGTGGTACTTGGTTCAAAATAAGTTTAAACAAATAAACAAACAAAAAAAAAACAGTTTAGTTTTATAATTCGCAGACGTTATGACTGACCGGCCCACTTCCACAGCGTAATCTCCTCGGATGGTCCCTGGAAGAGAGTCAGCCGGATTTGTCTCTCCAAGCATCTTTCTAGATGTTCTCACCACATCCAGGCCTTGCCATACCTATATGAGATTTAATGGGTTGGTGTTGGTTTACACAAATGATTCATAAACGAGATCCGAGAATTGATACTACGCAGCGTTAGGGTGCCTTCACACTATGGGCCCAAATATGGATCCTGTTTTACATCATTTACATTTGCGCCATTTGGCAGACTCTCTCACCCGGAGCAACTTACGTTTATCTCATTAAACACCTGAGCAGTTGAGGGTTGAGGGCCTTGCTCAAGAGCAGTGGCAACTTGGTGGTCTTGGGGTTTGAATCGTAGTCCATCACCTTAACCATTAAGTTAACCCTGCCCCGTGCAAATAACTGAATTACCCCAAAAGTTCAGAACACTTGCAAAATGTGTACAATATCATGCACAGGCATGGATCGGTGTACTATGTTCAGGTTCACTTGAAAAGGTGGTTTCGGGCACAGTACGGCATATTCAGGCACGGTTCAAATCACATATGAAAACCAACTGTATATGTACAAGGAACTGTTTAGAATGCGATGTCATCAGCACCTTCTGTCCCTTAACCTACACAGCCATAGCTGATAAAGTAGGAAGGCATGTGACAGCGTGAACGAGTGTGAACAAGTTGGAACGTTGGCAATTGGGCAGTTGGCGAGGCAGGAGCAAATGTTCCCAGGCATGGTACGAATCAGTCATGCCTAGTGTGAAAGCAGCCTTAGAGAATCTAATGTGGAAGAGTAGATGAATAAACTCTAGATGAATTGTGTGTGGTTTCCTACAGGTAATCCGGTTTTCTCCCACAGTCCAAAGACATCAGGCTAAGTGGCGTTCCCAAATTGCCCGTAGTATGTAAATGAGTGTGTGGTGTGCCCTGTGATGGATTGGCACCCTGTCCAGGGTGTACCCCACCTTGTGCCCCAAGCCTCCTGGGATAGGCTCCGAACCCCCCGCGACCCTGAATACAGGATTAAGCGATGTAGACGATGAGTGAGTGAGTGAATTGTGTGTGTGTGTGTGTGTGCGCGCGCGGCTTACCATTGCTACAATAGGGCCGGAGCTCATATATTTCACAAGTCCTTTGTAGAATGGTTTCCCTCTCAATTCCCAGTAGTGCTCCCTCAGTTGCTCCTCAGAAGCCTAAAGAACCAAAAACATACAGACCCACAATAAATAAAAGCTTGTGATACACAAAGTGGAACATAAAGTTTCTTGAAAGAATGATACAGATAACCAAAAGCGGCAGTATGAAATAAACACTGCACTCAATGTTATCTCGCTTTCCTTTAAATTATATACCAAACACAAGATTCATTCATTCATTCATTTTCTATACCGCTTAATCCTGTGTTCAGGGTCGCGGGGGACCTGGAGCCTATCCCAGGAGACTTCGGGCACTAGGCGGGGTACACCCTGGACAGGGTGCCAATCCATCGCACACACATACACACACTCACGCACCCAATCACACACTACGGGCAATTTGGGAACGCCAATTAGCCTAACCTGCATATCTTTGGACTGTGGGAGGAAACCGGAGTACCCGGAGGAAACCCACCAAGCACGGGGAGAACATGCAATCTCCATGCACACAGAGACGGAAATCGAGCCTGGCCGGGGAATCGAACCCAGACCCTGGAGGTGCAAGGCGACAGTGCTAACCACTACACAACCGCGCCGCCCCAAACACAAGATTGTGGCCACAAAAAACAAACAAACAAATGTTTCATTGGACCGCCTTTTAATTTGATTACGACCAAGAAGACATTATGCAGCAGTCCAATTTATTATTATTGCCTATTTTTTTAAAATCATTTATATATGTAATGATCATACTAAAATAAACAGGTAAAGACAGCATCAGAAGCGTCTTAAGTGGGCTAAGGAGAAGAAAAAAAGAACTGGACCACTGGTCAGTGTCGCATTGCTTCAGTAATGCCTCAGCAATGCGACAGACTGATTGTCCTCCCCTTTACCTCATGCCTATGAAAGGATACGATAGCATCCAGATTTTCTTGTGTCCGTTGGGATTTCTTTAGCAACATGGAGCACTATGCTAGCTAGTCATGTGCATTTTGTGTGCAAACACATACATGCTATTTAAGACTCAGGGTTTTTCTTACCTGCAGGAATTTCAGGCCGACCAGCTTAAAGCCTTTTCTCTCAAAGCGGCGAATAACTTCTCCAACTAGCTTCCTCTGGACCCCATCGGGCTTCACGGCAATGAAAGTGCGCTCATTCACACCCGTCCATCCTGCAAATGCAGACACCAGCCGAACTTTACACTTCGCATCAACATCAACCTAATAATATATTCTCTAATAATCTACTTAAAAGCAGCTCCGGAAAGACATGGTCAGCTGACCCCACTGTGTCACCGAGATTCCCCTCGCGATTGTTTTTGATATATTTTAAATTGGGCAGGTTTTCTTTCACACAGCGGAAAGCCTGATGCTAACATTAGCACTAGGATTATTATCGACTTTTTCCTCTCGTTGAAACCCGACTCATGACTCACTCTTAAACACTTCGGCATCAGAGTTTTCTTTACGACGCCTCTTGCCTTGGTTCTCTAGCGCGGATGAAGAACGCTTCATTTCAGTGTCATTACATAACGGAATAACGGTGACATGGCAAGGTCGGTTTTAATTTCCAAATATAACCTTCCCTTTTCTAGAGCAGGAGCTCGGATACATGGGAAATGTTGTTTGTTATTAACCCTTTCAAGCAGGTTTTTTCAGGCTTCTTTTATACATTTTAGGAGAATTTAGATCCAAATCACTTGCGGATATCAGTAGCTGTCTAGACGATTTAGAATTCTTAATTTTTAGTGTTTTTCATGACGGAATGCAAAAACATTCCCGTTCAACTCCTTATATTTTAAAATCCAGGAATTTTGTTTGTTTGGTTATTTTTGTTCATTTTGGCGGTGGAAGATGAATTTGGTTTCGTTTTAGGGCAGGAGTAGCTCTGGGGTTAAGGCATTGGACTACTGATAGATGGCCCAGGTTCAAACCCCAGCACCACTCCAGCTGGGTGCTTGAGCAACGCCCTTAATCCCCAACTGCTCAGATGTATAATAACAAACGAGTAAGTCACTCTGGATAAGGGCGTCTGCCAAATGCTGATTAAAAAAAAAGAAAAATGTTTTTTTTCACCCCTTTGTTCTATGGCCTAATTAGAAACTATGTAAATTTTGTATTTCCAGAAAGTATATACACATGATTTGTATCCATGGACGCATGGAAGACCTGTGTGGTCCATTTGGGATGCAGCTGATGACCAGACGGTTCCACTTGACTTCCACTCGACCAGACAGCTGTTCTCTGATTACTTGAGACTGCAGTCACTTGATAGTTCAGGACTGAGATTTCTCCAAAACGGTTTTGTACCCAAGCTTATAATAACGAACGTGGACTCCATATTAACTTAAACACCAACTCATGTTATACAGGTACTGAACTTCCAGCCTCTGCTGACTGCATGCAACATGACTGCACAACACTCCCTGCTATCTGACACCACCCAAATGAGGATAGGTTTCCTGTTGAGTCCGTTTCCTCTCAAGGTTCCTTTAAAATTGCCATCTCTTCCTTCCTTGTTTATCAGGTCTAATCTGATAATTAGAATTTATACGCATTTCCTGCTGCTTTGAGACAATGACCATTGTTCAGCATTCTTATATCATGTAATTTAAAGTAAAAGATAAAGTAAATATCCAAGTCTGGATATGCGTATAAATAATTTTCACACTCAAGAGTTAAACAAACCAGCATACACATCACAACTCTACACAACTACAAGTCCCATGAGCACCAGGATGGTGGTGCTGCTGCATTTAGCTGCCCCCTTTACTCTTCCCATAAAAAAAATTAAATTAAATAAACTAGAATGCAGCACCTTGTATTACTCCACCACAGGTCATTTAAATAAGAATGTTAAAATGTGTTTGCATTATGCAAATCAAGCAGATGAAGAGACAAAGGCACACAGCCATGTCTTCAGAGCCGAGTCTTAGTTTTTGTCATGGTTTCCACCCTGTGCTTTACGGACACTGCACATTAACGCGGCTAAAACGGTATACAAGATGTTTCCAGTGTGACAGATGAACAAAGGTTCCGATGTCGCACAGGACACCTCAGATGCCAGGACGGTATAAACAAAACAGATAACAAATAATGAACATTCCGAAACAGATGTGTGTGTTGCAGACAGAGTTAAATATTTAAAAAAATGTAATGTAATAAAATAGTCACTTAGATTCAGGGTGTGATCTGGAATTAGGCAAACTAATCAAACCTGCATTCGTAGCCTATCTGTAATAAACTACCTGTGCACAATAACAACAACAGACGTTTCAAACAGCTACAATGAACTTCATTATGAGGGTCAAGTTCAAGTACAGCGGAAATGTAATTCAATTGCTTCTGCATGTTTTATTTTATAAATACACACACACTCACAGCCAAATTATTTATACACACTTCAGGAAAAACTCAATTGCATAAATATTTAAATATTAAATTAATCGCTATACATCATGTTGACGATATTATATTAATATACATCATACTATTTTTCCTTTCCTGAAGTGTGTATTTTATTTATTTTTTGCTGGCTCCATATATAGAAAGTATATTCACACACACAGTATATATATATATATGTGTGTGTGTACGTACAGTATACAGTGTGTGTGTACAGTGTGTGTGTGTGTACAGTATGTGTGTGTGTATACAGTATGTGTACAGTATGTGTGTGTGTATACAGTATGTGTGTGTGTGTACAGTGTGTGTGTACAGTATGTGTGTGTGTGTGTACAGTACGTGTGTGTACAGTATGTGTGTGTGTGTGTACAGTGTGTGTGTGTGTGTGTGTGTGTGTACAGTATGTGTGTGTGTACAGTGTGTGTGTGTGTGTGTGTACAGTGTGTGTGTGTGTGTGTGTACAGTATGTGTGTGTGTGTACAGTGTGTGTGTACAGTGTGTGTGTACAGTGTGTGTGTGTGTGTACAGTATGTGTGTGTGTACAGTATGTGTGTGTGTACAGTATGTGTGTGTGTGTGTGTGTGTACAGTGTGTGTGTGTGTGTGTGTGTACAGTGTGTGTGTGTGTGTACAGTATGTGTGTGTGTACAGTGTGTGTGTGTGTGTGTGTACAGTATACAGTATGTGTGTGTGTACAGTATGTGTGTGTGTGTACAGTGTGTGTGTGTGTGTACAGTATACAGTATGTGTGTGTGTACAGTATGTGTGTGTGTGTACAGTGTGTGTGTGTGTGTGTGTACAGTATACAGTATATGTGTGTGTACAGTGTGTGTGTGTACAGTATGTGTGTGTGTGTACAGTATACAGTATGTGTGTGTGTGTGTGTGTGTACAGTGTGTGTGTACAGTATGTGTGTGTACAGTGTGTGTACAGTGTGTGTGTACAGTGTGTGTGTACAGTGTGTGTGTGTGTGTACAGTATACAGTATGTGTGTGTGTGTACAGTGTGTGTGTGTGTGTGTGTGTACAGTGTGTGTGTGTGTGTACAGTATGTGTGTGTGTGTGTGTGTACAGTATACAGTATGTGTGTGTGTACAGTGTGTGTGTGTGTACAGTGTGTGTGTGTGTGTACAGTATGTGTGTGTGTGTGTACAGTATACAGTATGTGTGTGTGTGTGTGTACAGTGTGTGTGTGTGTGTGTACAGTATACAGTATGTGTGTGTGTGTGTGTACAGTGTGTGTGTGTGTGTGTACAGTATACAGTATGTGTGTGTGTGTGTGTACAGTGTGTGTGTGTGTACAGTGTGTGTGTGTGTGTGTACAGTATGTGTGTGTGTGTGTACAGTATACAGTATGTGTGTGTGTGTGTGTACAGTGTGTGTGTGTGTGTGTACAGTGTGTGTGTGTGTGTGTACAGTGTGTGTGTGTGTGTACAGTATATGTGTGTGTGTGTGTGTGTGTGTGTGTGTGTGTGTGTACAGTATGTGTGTGTGTGTGTGTGTACAGTATGTGTGTGTGTAATATATAAAACACACACGTAACTTGGCGTGTATATCAGATTGTCTTTAAGATGTTAATGTGAGTTTCATTGTAAAATTACCTACACACACACGCACATACTGTACACACACACACACACACACACACATACTGTACACACACACACACACACACACATACTGTACACACACACATACTGTACACACACACACATACTGTACACACACACACACACACATACTGTACACACACACTGTACACACAGACAGACTAGAGTAAAAACGATGTAACCCCGGCATGGCTACTCTCTCCACGGACGCATGATCATGGATCCTACACGTGCTGCCTAACACACTCTCATGAATGTCAGATAATCGGGATTAAGCTCAGAAAGCATGTACAGTACCTGTCTTGAAGACGTGCGCGAGGAGCGTCAGGAAAAGACAGATCATGTTTAAGGTCTAAGCCCCGGCTGCTCGGCCGCGTCTCTCCCGCGAGCTCCCTGGACAAAAAAAAGGAAAGAACGCGCTCGTGCTCGCGCTAACGTCTCTAAGAGCAGCCCAGCGCGCGTGCCCGGAAAATCCCGCTGGAGGGATTAGCCTTAGCGTTTGAGTTGCGTTTTTTCTCCCTTCAAATCCCTGCCTTTTTTAAATGATTTGTATTACATATTAATACTGAAATATAGCTGAAATTACGCCTCATTTAAGTTTTCATACAATAGTTTCAGCAAAAGGTTTTTTCCCCCCTATAATTAAGCTTCTTTTAAGGATTCGTTGTACTGACCTCTAGTGGACAAATTTTGTGCAAATAGTTCAGCACAATTAATATGGACATGTAGCTGCGAGTAATGTTGCATTCATCATGCACAGTCGTCTGTCAGTTGTGTGTGTGTTGTTCAAAGTGAATAATCAGCATCTCAGAAGCTATATATAGAAATCTATATTGAAATATATATATATTTATTTATTTATTTATATAGAAATATGAACATCAATACAACTAACAATTCATTATTAATTCCAAATACTAACAGTATTTGGAATCGTTGAACAGAACATATCAATTCGCTAGTTAGTGTTAAGGATCCAACATACAAATCAATGATTAAAACACAGAATAAAGAAAATTAATTGTGGAGAGGAAAAATAGATATAATAACACTAGTGTGTTTTTTTTTTTTCTTAAAAATTCTGCACAGACTGGAGTTTGTTGCAGTTGCATTTCGTTACTGCTGTACTTGTACAACCATGTATGTGACAAATAAAATTCTTGAACCTTGAATCTATGAGATATATAAGAGTGCATTTCATCCTTCATATATTAGATAAGAAGTAAATGTAAAGTTCATTGTGGGGAGTAGAGCATTCAGTCGTTCTGCTCCCATTCTGTGGAACTCTCTTCCACCTGACATCCGTAACTTAGCTTCTCTCTCTCTCTCTTTAAAACCAGACTCAAAACCTACAGTATCTGTTCTCTGAAACTTATTCTCTTTGAATTAATTTTTTGTACATGCTTGTTTTTTCTCTGTTGTTATTCCACATTTGTATTGTTGATTGTTTTTTCAATCAGTGTCACTCAGTGTCCTTGAGTGTTTTGAAAGGCGCTTATAAATAAAATTTATTATTATTGTTGTGAAATGCAGAGGTCTAGTTTTCCCGAATCTTGAGTTTATGAATAATAAATGAAAAAATCAATATAATAATTCGCAAAAGTGAGACATCACGTGCACGAGCCTTCACTTAAACCAGTTGAAGCGCGGTACTAGGGAGCGCTTCCGGGATCCACGTGACTCTCTGGAAACCGGCGCATGCCTAAAGCGAGGGTTTATTTGGACACGCCCCTTCTGTTCAACAGAAGGTTAAAGGTTTTAAATAAAAGTTTTTTTTATTAACCTTTAATTGATGTTTAAATACATAACTATTGACATTTTAAGTTTCGATTATGCAATAAGAAAAATAAGACATGAAATAAGGCACACAGAATGCGTTTTGACTGTAATAATAATAATAATATAAAAGTGTGAACCGGAAGTATTTAATTTGACAAAATTAATTAGTACAAATGGCGTAAGGTCGTGGGAACGACAATTTCACACAAATTGTAGTCTGTTTGTGTAGTTTAGTTACAAATCAATGTATGTTGTGTTTCTTAATCAAAAGTTATAATAATCCCTAGTCGTCACGTGACTAAGTTTTGTGTGTGTGTGTGTGTGTGGGGGGGGGGGGATGCAAAATATAAATAGTTTTTAAAAATATATAATGTATTTTGTAGGGACACTTGACTGTATTTCATAAGGATTACTTTACACTGAGTACTTGATTTCCAGCCTGACAAACCACAGAGCTACAGTACAGTATATATCTTGTTCTTTAAACCTTATTAAAATACTGTCATTCATGCATCTTCTATACTGGGAGTCTGTCACTTCAGACTTCAGGCACGAGGTGGTCAAGGTGCCAATCCATTGAAGGGCACAAACATATACACAATCTACAGGGAATTTCGGAACAGAAATTAACCTAATCTACATATCCTTGGACTGTGGGGGGAAAAAACGGAGAACCCAGAGGGAACCCACCAAGCACAGGGAGATGCACATGCATACACAGACCCTGAGGCAGGACCTGAACCCTCGACCCTGCAGCTGCGAGGTCACAGTGCCACATAAGTTAGTAGTAAAGCAAGTTTAATGGAGTAACATTTAATAAACAATGACAAGTTGTTAAAAACTGTATGAAACTATTAGAATCAGATCAGAAAGAGTTTTATTGTACGTACAAGGAATTTGTTTTAGTGACGGAGCTTCCAGAACAAAAAATACAAATGACAAGACAAAAACAGCATGACACAAAAAAAAAAAAAAAAAAAAAAAAAAGGTTGACATCAAATGGAGTACGGTGTGAGATACTTTTAAAATAAGTTAAATATCTGAAATCTGTGGTATTATACAGTATATTGCACAGTGGTATTGTACACAATATTGCACATATATATTTAGGGATGGGAATCACTAGTCACCACCCCATACAATATCACAATACCTGGGTGCTGATTTGATTAAAATTGCATTTTTTATAATTATCACGATTTTTATAAATATCCTGATTTAATATTATATATTTTTCCTGATTCTGTTACAATTTTAAATCTCTTTTTTAAAAAGGCAGTATTTAAACAATACAAAATAACTTCAAATACAAGAGTTTAACATATAACAGAGCAGCACATGTCCCTGTCCTGTTATAATTATTATTTTTTAATAGTCTAATAGTGTACATTGTTCAACATATACCAGGCAGATCAGAGGCTTTTACCACACACAATTTTTGATAATGTAACATTATAAAAATGTTTCTGTTGCGCGTGAATTGCCAAGCAAACAAATCACGATTCATAACTGAATCGATTTTTTTACCCCCATCTGTAGAAATAATATCACTTTCTATGATAATATCTTACTTAAGATATTAGAGTTGACGTGTAGATACAAAAAGGGTTATGATCTATTGTTGGACATTGCTTTTCTTAGAGATGTTAAAATGAACCACTGCCTTAACTAGGTAATATCAGTCAATAAAAGAAAAGCAAATTGTGAGAAAAAAAAAGCAAAAATGCTAATTTATTGTTCAGGACACAGTCAGAAATAATAATACCTTTACTTCTCACCACAAGAGTATACCTTTTGGTCCTTTAGTAAGAAATAACATCAATGTCCTGTACCTTTAAATACAATTTAGCATTAATGTACCACTACTCGACATAGCCAAAAAGTACGTATAAAAGTAAGTATATGTAGATCTTCTCAACCAGTTGCCACAACCACACAATTATAATGAATGTCTTTGTATCGCTGTAACCTTAAGGTGTCCCTTCAGTTGAACTAACTGGACAAACTTGAAAATGCAGCACAACACGCACAACACAGCAAAGACCAATGTTTAAAAGTGTCGGCTTTGAAACATTGTGGCAGAGACAGGTATAGCTATACTGTCCAGCCCCAATAATAATGGACACGTTTCAGTTTTTTCACAATTTTGTCATTAGTATGTCTTTTTTTTATTTATAAATAATGCAAACACTATTATCAGAGCATGTACAGTAATTGACATCACATCGAACGATTATTCGTTCCTCCTGAAGAAAAAGACAACACACAAAATAAGGTTTAAATAGTCTCTGAATCATCTTTCAGTGGTCTGACTCTAATGAATAGCCTTTGACATTCCTAATCTTTAAACCAAATTTGTAGTTTTCTAACGACTTTGATTTCCCGAACATGGCTAACATTACAATATAATACATTATTATAATCAGACACTGTGTATCTTGTCTAAAGTTTAATGTATGTTAGCATTTGGGCAGGAGAAACTTGTCCTAAATCACTGTGAGGACAGCTTCCACCTTGACATAAACACCATACTAAAAAGAATGCGAGAGGAATTCCTTATGGTTAACTTTGACTGTTCTCCTTTGAACTCAGCTTAGACAGGAGTTCCCTCCTTTTTCTGCTGTTCCTGACTGCGGAAATACTCTTTGCTGAGCAGCACGTCTCGTTTAAGAGGTAGGCCGGGTTCGGGTAGGGTGCTGGCATCCACGCCGAGATCCTTGGCTTGCTGGGCTAACATCATGGCACGCAGGAGTGGCGGGTAGCGCACGTGTCGGATGGGGGGTTCAGGGACAGGTTCGAAACGTGTAAAGGCCTCTTGTTCGTGTTTGGGTACCAGGCGCCAGTCGTGGTACATGACCTTGTCTATCTCTCGCTCTGATGGTTCTTGTTTACCTGAAACACAATTCAGATGAAGTAGGTCTTTAACCAGTAACTCTAACTGAGTAAGTAATAAATTTCTCAGATCACACATTTTACAAGCCATAAAGCTCTGAATCTGTTGTGTTTCATTGTTGCGTTATTCTTGCCATGTTTGTTTATTTATAGTCCTAATTCCGGCCTTACCTTTAAAAGTCAAAACGCCCCATGCTTTCCCATGGTCCATATTCTACAGGAGGAAAACAAGACAAATACATCACTACCTGCCTAATCTTTCACTCGTCACATTCAGAGCTAGATAATTAACACTCGTACCTCTGCTGTGTAGTCTACTTTCACTTTAGTTATCTTCCAATAACAAGGCTCTGTGTGCTCTTCCAGCCATGACTTCCGTGTAAAAATACGTCCAACACCGAACATGCGCATGCCAGCCAGGAGCCTGAAGAGTGGGGTCTCTCTCCGCACGTCCTGCCAAGCCAGCACTGGCAGCTTCTTACCAGTAAGCGGCCGAGTCATGGTTTCATAGTCCAGGGCATAGCGCTGCGAATCTTGTGGCCGATTTTTCAACTCTCGATACGCCCGGATCTTTCGGGCCATCTCAGCAATCAGTCTCAAGCGCTTCTTTTTCACCATTGTGACTATAAAGGAGAACAGACAACAGAGATAAACATAACATGGCAGGGCATATTTCAGATTGGTGAGGCTCTCTATCTGACATACTACAGAATGAATAGTACACTGCCTGGCCCAAAAATTAGTTAGGTAGTGGTAAACTACACTTGGTCAAATCAAATCGTAAAACAACAGTAGAGCTCACGTCTATGTTCAATAGTAACATAAGAGCATTTCAACATGCACAATGAGAAGAGAACTCAAGGTAATGGGACTAAACATCTGTGTAGCCTTAAGAAAACCACTTTTTTGTGGAGTGTTGGAAAATGGTCATGTGGTCTAATAGGTCCAGAATGATGTACCACTGCATCTGGGTAAGAAGAGAGGTAGATGAAGTGATGCAGCCATCCAGACCTAGTGCCTATTGTACAAGCCTGTGGGTGCGGTGTTATAATCTTGGTCATGTGTACTGAAAGTGAAAGTGTACTGAATGACCAGGTCCTCCCCCGACCCAATCAATGGATTTTTTTCTTTCCTGATGGCACAGAATATTCCAAAATAACAATGCCAGGATTCATTAGGCTCAGATTGTGAAAGTGTGTTTCAGGAAGCATGAGGCATCACAGTCCAGATATTAACCCTATTGAGAATAATCAACACAAGATCTTGGAGAGAAATTAATGCGACGCTGGACAGAAATAAACGTGTATGACATTGCACAAGCTTATCAAAACAATGCCATGGCCGAAAGTGTCCCGTAATCAAAGCACATGGGAGTTCAGTGAAATATTATGATATTTGATATATCATGGCTGACCCTGACCCAGAGCCTTAACCCACTGAACTACCACTGCCCCAGCCATCACTAGTCAACTTCCTGATGACCCCAGAAGTGCCAAAGCATATCTGACCCTGCACCCTGACCCCAGCTTCCTAACAACTGCAACAGGCAAAGAAAACTTGTAATGTATAAAGGCTTCTTCTTCTTCTTCCTCTTTCCCCATTATGCATGTGGACTGAAATTAATGTCAATTAAAGATCAGTTTATTTGTATAGTATTTTTACTGAGTAACTGACAGTATGTCTTTAGCATATTATTAAATTTTAGTTTAAGATCATCACAGGACACAGGAGAAGAAGAAGAAACCTTGCTTGAAGCATCACGTGCAGGTCTAGAACAAATACTTTTAGACCTACATGAAACAAAAACAATTACTCTACCGCTAGAAAACATTTTAAACACACACATTTACATGTATATATGACAACATTAGTCATTACAAGAATAAGACATTTCTCTTGCCTGTTTAATTCGACTTCAGAGATTTGACTTGACCTCCACAAACGTAACTTCCGGTACAGTGGAAGCAAAGTAAGCGGTCCGTTCGGAAACCGTGACACAGCATTAATAGTTCCTAGATGTTCTCGTACCAAAATGCTCAAAGGAAAAAGAAAATTACCAAACAAATTAATATAAATAAATATTATTTATATTTATAAATAATTTTTTTTTAGAAATACACTACAGATAGTGATGGCGAGGTGAAGCTTCATTTAAGTGTCGAGGTTTAGTTTCACACACCAAAAACTTAAAATCATTTCATGAAGCTTCGTTTAATTCTCATTGTACTGCCATCTAGTGGACACGTTTTGTGTAGCAACAAGATCGTAACAAGGTATTGTAAGCAGCACAATTAATACTCACTCACTCATTCACTCATCTTCTATACCTGCGGGGACCTGGAGCCTATCCCAGGAGGCTTAGGGCCCGAGGCGGGGTACAACCTGGACGGGGTACCAATCCATCACAGGGCACACACACACACTCACTACAATTTGGGAATGCCAATTAGTCAGAGGTGGAAAGAGTAATAAAATTTTGTACTCAAGTACAAGTACTGTTACTTCAGTGAAATTTTACTTAAGTACAAGTAAAGTTACCATTATAAAAATCTACTCAAGTAAAAGTAAAAAGTAGCTCATTAAAAAATTTACTCAGAGTAAAAGTTACCAAGTTACTTTTTTATTTTTTTAACAGCGGGGGTGGGATGAGGCATTCTAGCGTAGTTCAAAAAAGATGAGCAGATATAAAATCTCAAACTAGTGGTTTTTTTAACTGAAGGAACACCTTTGCATAATAAAGCTGTTGTCTTTCTTGTGCTTGAAAATCAAAGTGGTCACTTAAATATGGTGTTACGTCCCAGTCTAGGGCCAAACAGCAAAAGAATGGTTCAGGGTTCTATTTTAAACTGTATGGAAATGGTGGTATATGGCAGAAAGAACTAGATCCAATCATTAACTGATGAAAAAATGAGGTTTTTATACACACACACAGACACAAACACACACACACAACAGGAGGAGGATCAGATTCAGGATGGACCCAGGCCAAAATAATAAACAAAATGGTATTTATATTTAGTAGCTAGATTACCTGCAAAAAAAAACCCCACACAAACAAAAATACAGGTACCTTCCCGGACTCCCTAAACCTATATAAACTATATAAAATATAAACCTATGCTAAACTATATAAAATACCTGGCTCAAAAAAGTCTCACAGTCTAATATTTCACTGGATTGTTTTAGCTATGATTAAGCTGTGGGACTGCTTTGATAACCTTATATACATTATGTACAGTGGTGTGAAAAACTATTTGCCCCCCTCCTGATTTCTTATTCTTTTGCATGTTTGTCACACAAAATGTTTCTGATCATCAAACACATTTAACTATTAGTCAAAGATAACACAAGTAAACCCAAAATGCAGTTTTTAAATGAGGGGTTTTATTATTTAGGGAGAAAAAAAAATCCAAACCTACATGGCCCTGTGTGAAAAAGTAATTGCCCCCTGAACCTAATAACTGGTTGGGCCACCGTTAGCAGCAATAACTGCAATCAAGCATTTGCGATAACTTGCAACGAGTCTTTTACAGCGCTCTGGAGGAATTTTGGCCCACTCATCTTTGCAGAATTGTTGTAATTCAGCTTTATTTGAGGGTTTTCTAGCATGAACCGCCTTTTTAAGGTCATGCCACAACATCTCAATAGGATTCAGGTCAGGCCTTTGACTAGGCCACTCCAAAGTCTTCATTTTGTTTTTCTTCAGCCATTCAGAGGTGGATTTGCTGGTGTGTTTTGGGTCATTGTCCTGCTGCAGCACCCAAGATCGCTTCAGCTTGAGTTGACGAACAGATGGCCGGACATTCTCCTTCAGGATTTTTTGGTAGACAGTAGAACTCATGGTTCCATCTATCACAGCAAGCCTTCCAGGTCCTGAAGCAGCAAAACAACCCCAGACCATTACACTACCACCACCATATTTTACTGTTGGTATGATGTTCTTTTTCTGAAATGCTGTGTTACTTTTACGCCAGATGTAACGGGACATGCACTTCCAAAAAGTTCAACTTTTGTCTCGTCGATCCACAATGTATTTTCCCAAAAGTCTTGGCAATCATTGAGATGTTTTTTAGCAAAATTGAGATGAGCCTTAATGTTCTTTTTGCTTAAAAGTGGTTTGCGCCTTGGAAATCTGCCATGCAGGCTATTTTTGCCCAGTCTCTTTCTTATGGTGGAGTCGTGAACACTGACCTTAATTGAGGCAAGTGAGGCCTGCAGTTCTTTAGATGTTGTCCTGGGGTCTTTTGTGGCCTCTCGGATGAGTTGTCTCTGCGCTCTTGGGGTAATTTTGGTCGGCCGGCCACTCCTGGGAAGGTTCACCACTGTTCCATGTTTTTGCCATTTGTGGATAATGGCTCTCACTGTGGTTCGCTGGAGTCCCAAAGCTTTAGAAATGGCTTTATAACCTTTACCAGACTGATAGATCTCAATTACTTTTGTTCTCATTTGTTCCTGAATTTCTTTGGATCTTGGCATGATGTCTAGCTTTTGAGGTGCTTTTGGTCTACTTCTCTGTGTCAGGTAGCTCCTATTTAAGTGATTTCTTGATTGAAACAGGTGTGGCAGTAATCAGGCCTGGGGGTGACTACAGAAATTGAACTCAGGTGTGATAAACCACAGTTAAGTTATTTTTTAACAAGGGGGGCCATCACTTTTTCACACAGGGCCATGTAGATTTTGATTTTTTTTCTCCCTTAATAACGTAAACCTTCATTTAGAAACTGCATTTTGTGTTCAATTATGTTATCTTTGACTAATAGTTAACGGTTTTTGATGAGCAGAAACATACAAGTGTGACAAACACGCAAAAGAATAAGAAATCAGGAAGGGGGCAAATAGTTTTTCACACCACTGTATATATAATTTGATCACCTCCCCCCCCCCCCCCCTCCCCATCATTCCGTACAATAAGGTAGTCAGCTATCTTTATTTTATTCCTGAGCAAATAAATTCCCAAATAAACTCCCTCTTCCAAAAATAAATGGCAGCCACGCCCCTGCTACTACTGAGTGCACAGACATACAGTGAAATTATCTACAAATATATACAAAGACCAACCAAACCAAAGGGACAAAGCAATAATCAAAGTCAATTGGAGGCAAAAAGTCAAACCAGAATACACAACCAAATGTCAAAACGCCCAAATCACAACCTCTTTCATCTTTCGCGCGTCTCTCTCCAGTCGCGTTAGTCGATGACGTCACTCAGAAGGTCAGGAAGATGCCGATGTCAGAAAACCTGGAGTGGAGTCTGGAGCGGCGCGCGACCAGGACATGATACACACACACGGCGCAACGGAGCATTTATACACAGCATAATATTTTTTTTATTGTTTTATCATTTTCATTCATTTATTTTTTACTCAGTAGCGAATATGATTTAAAATGTAGCGAATTACAATACTTCAAACAAAACGTACTTAAGTAAAAGTAAAATTACAGATTTTTAAAACTACTTTAAAAAGTAGAAATACACAAAAAAACTACTCAGTTACAGTAACGCGAGTAAATGTAATTCGTTACTTTCCACCTCTGCCAATTAGTCTAACATGCATGTCTTTGGACTGTGGGAGGAAACCGGAGTACCCGGAGGAAACCCACCAAGCACGGGGAGAACATGCAAACTCCATGGCCGGGAATCGAACCCGGACCCTGGAGGGACAAGGCGACAGTGCTAACTGCTACACCACCGTGTACCACGCCCACAATTAATATGTACATCAAATAAAAATTCTAATTTTATTTGACACATACACAATCATACAGTACGATATGCAGTGAAATGCTTATACGACCACCTGTGACCTTAAAAATAAAAGATATAGATATGAATAAATATGAATAAAAAGAAATAAAATAGAAAATAAATTTAATTAGGAAATAAATAAATATATTCTGTACAAATAAGGAATTTATTGATCCTCAGCCCTTCACATGTGATCGGTTTCTGTCCAGAACATGATTGTGATGGTTAATGGACCGGCATTATTCAAGAAGTAGTAGCAAAACTGCTGAAACTCCTGATACAGTCACACTACAGAGCCATGCAATAACCACACTACTGTGCCTGAGAATGGTATACTTCACAGACGGTATAATATCTCAGTCAGTAGTGATTCTATCCTGATTACTTTTCACTGATTTACAAGATGTGGGATATACCGACAGTCAGTACATCTATCCTTATTATCCTTATGCACGTTCAATTCAATTCAATTCAATCTTATTTGTACAGCGCTTTTAACAATTGTCATTGTCACAAAGCACCTTTATACAATCAAAGGAAATTATGGAAATTTGTAAGAAATGTGAATGTGCATGATCAAAAATGATTAGATTGTCCCAGATGAGCAAGCAGAGGGTGACGGTGGCAATAGGAAGAAACCTTGCTCAACAGGGAACCCATCCTCATTTGGGTGATAACGGATAGCATGGATTGATCTGCAGTTATACTGTACGTTAGACTGTGTGCAAGTATAAGCTTGATGTAACAAATGAAGGGGAACACATTCAGTTCTTAAACTTTTATTATGCTTAAAAATGAACTACATGACCCCCCGCCCCCCACCTTGTACACGATTTTCATCAAACCCCCTTTGCTCAGTTAAAGCCAATGCTTGACATACAGTAAAGGGAGACAGAGGAAAGAGAATAAGCCAATACATATAATATGTACATTACAGAGCATAAAGGACCTGTATGCACTTATACATGCATACAAAGGTGGAAAAAGTGCTTTAATGCATAAAGTTTATTATTATAATTTTTTTTTTACAGTGAATTACAAAACCTATACACACTAAAGCTACTATTAATTCAACCCTCACAAAGAGATGTACAAAAAATGGATGTAAGAACAAGGGCAGGAACTCTGCTCAGAAAATGAACTGAGAACATCATTGTGATAACTGAGCTGAAAGAAGATCCAACACCTTGTTGTAAAACAAGCATTAACTTCACATTTGTTGGTTTACATTGCAGGTGTATTCTCTTTCATTGCATGTCTGGCTTTAAGTGTTTTTGCTTTGCATCAGGGCCTAGTGAGAGTCCCAAGGGATGTGATGAAGACAGAACAGAGCTCCACAAAAGCTGAGTTAAGACCAAAGTGAGCTCAGATCACAGGTTCATGCAGGTGTTTGATGACAACATTCTTGCACAATTCACAGGCATCCACTCTTGCACAACAGGACATTACTACGCTAGTGACAGACAAATACTCAGCCAGGATTTTGTTAAATTGAACAGGTATAAATAGAATTGTCAGCAAAAGACTACAGTGATTAGTTGTTAATACACCAGTCAATTGACTTGGCAAGGTACATAAAAGTAAAATGATTTCAAGCAGGAATGAAGCTCATGTTAAATGTGGAATGATACAAAAACAATATCTGAAGGGACAGCACAAAAGTCAAAAGTAATTATATTGAAATCTAGTTTGTCAGGTTCCTTGCTGTAGTACTAGGAACACGTCTTTGACAGAGATATCTACATTGCTGAGAAAAAGACCAAAGCAGGCAGAGATAAAGACAATCTGACTAGAAGAACCTTATATGGTGGTGACAAAGACGCCTCTATGCTAAAAGGATAAATAGGACATAATACCCTGCATTTTACCAACAGTTCGCCGTATTATCTTCTATTATCTCAGTAACCCAGAGGAAAAGGTTTGCAAATTCACAGGGGTGGACTTCAACCTGATAAATTTAATGCAACATTATCAGCAGCAATTTTACAGTTCACATGTCCTTCAGTGGCTTTTTTTTATAGTTTATTTGTGTTTGGTCTGAAGGTTGCTTTATCTGAGAAGCCAGAAAGCATAATTTCTAAAGCGTCTCATGAATAGCTGGAGCAAGCAGACTAAAATTGCCCTTTGTGTATCATCCGTTCAATTCATACCCATTTCGAAAGTTTAATTCAGTTTGCAAAACAGATCCTTTACCTTCCTTATTTTCTATTTTTAACAGTACCAAAAAAACAAAGAAATTAAAATGTGTAAGATGCAGAGTATGCAGACCTCTGTATATCAGTGTTGTAGTTCAAATTTTAGTTAATACAGAGGTTCCCAAAAAAAAAAAAAGTATACAGACTTCAACATGAAAATTATATGCCTCCCTTATAACAGTCAGAAGGCGTGATAACATCAACGATGATGTGACTACGGACATCCTCAGAGGAAACTTAATATTACACATTGCTGCCATAATCCAATCAAAGTTTTAAAAAGGTCATATATAACAACTGATGAAGTGTGTATAGATTTTTTTTTGGCCCCTCTTTATATCATATCATAAATAGTTAATGCAATTGCATGCACTGATACGTCTGCAAATGTAGTTCAAATCGATGTACCGTAGGGTAATGTTCAGCCATGAACGTCTCCAAGTTTTGACAAAAACACAACCTGGGAAAGGAAAGCCCAAGGAGATGACAATCTTCCAAAAATAGCAGTCACCATGTCTATATTGTTGGCACGACAGGTTTACCACATTTATTGACCTGCTTAGCATAATCTCTAAAAGATTCTCTTCTTGTCCTTTCTTCTGGGTAAAAACAAATTAGCCATCAAAATATACATAGTATATAGGCTAAAAGTATGTATGTATTACTTAGCAAAAGTACTGAGCCACCGCTCATTTCTTCGTCTATACCGCTGTATCCCGTACACAGGGTTGCGAGACCTGGAGCCTTTCCCAGGAGACTTGGGGCACGAGGCGGTGTACACCCTGGACAGGGTGACAATCCATCGCAGAGCACACACATAGGCATTCATTAACATACAACATGAAATATGGGAACACCAAAAAGCCTAATCTGCATGTCTGTGGGAGGTAACCGCAATACATGGAGGAAACCCACCAAGAACGGGAAGATCATGCAAACTCTTTTTTGCACGAACCGGACACAGGAATCTAACCCTCGAGCCTGGAGGTGCAAGGCGACAGCGGTAACCACTAGGTCACTGTGACACACTCATTTTTTCATATTTACTTAAATTAACTTGAAGAAATTGGAACAAATAATTCACCATGACAGGCTGCAAAGTGCCTAAAGATATAATTTAAAAATTGGTTGTTTATGTAACAACCTTAGCAGCAACCTCATTTTCCTCTCATCTGTTCAAACCAGCATTCAGCTGTTATCACTAGTATACTAATCATCTGTAATCAACGCGCTCCCGAGTTAAATTTTTATGCTTGAGTGTGGCTTAACAAACAAAAACCATTCAACTGAAACTACTCAAGTACATTGACTTGCTTGAAAATGAGAGCCAAAGACGACATTAAAAATACAAGAATGTCTGGATCGCTGAAAGCTAAATATGAAGAAATGAGGGGTGGCTCAAGACTTTTGCACAAATCATATTCAGATTCTACATTGTCTAGTTTAGGAGAAACAAAAAAAGCTGCTTTCTTTTCGCCAAAGCCAAGTCGGTTTCTTGTTATAAAAACAGGTGTGAATTGAACAGAGAACGCACTGATTAATTGCAAAAATACTAAAGCCAAACTGCAGATGTTGGCACTTCAGCTTTAATGATAGCCCTGTATGTCTGGTGGCATGGCAGCATAAAATACATTATTATGATTCTTTCAGACTTCTCAAATGTAGCAAGTTAAAAAAAAAATAGTTAAAGGTAGCATACAGAATCAGATTCATCACATCAATGGTGCACAGCCAAGCTAGTCGCCTGGTCTGTAAACCTGAACGGTGAATTACGTCTTATATGGTACGTCAAATAGTAACTGATAACTAAACCCAACTACTCATCCGAGTGTCCATTGTACTCACTCCACTTGTCTGGATATACAGTAAGCTATGCTGAAGTACAGGTAGACAAGGGCACAGTGCTGAAGGTTATAGGTAAAGATAATACTGAGATTCTACAGTATAGAACATTGAAACGTGTGGCAAATGAAGTTACGAAACCCTGAAACGGACAGCAGGGACAGAAGAGAAAGTGACATTCAGCACTACGCAATAAAGTATAAAAACAGTTCACGGTTTAGACGTGATGCATCAGACTGCATGTCTTTTACATGATCTGTACATACAGAAAAGTATTGAATTTTTTTTTTTTTTACTAGGATCTGCACAGTGAAATGCAATTTTAACAGTCCCACAGAAATTAAAATCAAATATAACCTTAATGTGGAGCGACTTCTTGTTAAATCAGATATCTTATCTTATATCTAGTTTTTTTATTATTATTTAGTTTTCTCCCAGTCCACTGTAAGTAGATCTGAAACTGAAAAGACTTGACAATATATTAAACATAAGAGTGTGTGTATGTAGGTATATATGTGTGTGTGTGTGTGTGTGTGTGTGTGTGTGTGTGTGTGTGTGTGTGTGTTCGCCTCAGGTCCAGCGGCAGCGTTTCCTCTGGCAGGCCTCAGGGTCTGAAGCGCAGCCGTCTGATTCGCTGCCTGAAGAGGGCCCGGCTAGTGTGTGTGTGTTCGAGTTTGTATGCGTATGCGAGTGGTCCAAGCTTAGCACCCAGCCAAGTTTGGAATGTAAGAGATGCCTGAGTCCTGGTGGGAGGGGCAGCACTCTGAGGGCGTCGGCTCCTGAGGGGAGGAGCTTCCGCAGACGAAAGCAGCAGAGGTACTGGAGTGAGGTGGGGGCGGAGACTGAGCGGATCACCTTCATGCTGCTTTTGGCTGCTGTGGAACATGCCATGGGGTACACACGTTTGTTCTGCAGCTCTGTAGCAGCTACACCTACACACATGTAAACACACAGAAAATGTCACGGGAAATAGAGATTATACACATATAAGGATAACAACTGAACTAATCCTTAACCAGTCTGTCAATAGCTTTCTATGCATTTTTTTTTGTGTGTGTTTTAAACTGTGTAATGTGTAGTAGTGATGCGCGGGTCGTCTGGTAACCCACGGTCGGGTTGGGGCGGGTAAAGAAAATGTCACTTTATTTGCGGGTTGGGGCGGGTCATTAAAAACAAAATTAAATAAAAAATCCATGTATGTTGCATTCAATTCCGCTGCCAGTCACAACAAAAACAAAGAAATAAAAGTGAAGATGGAAGACGAGGTGCGGGAGAAACTGAGGTCGGGAAGTTACATAATTTAATGGTCTCGGGTGCGGGGCGGGTTGTAAAAATAGATACAGTGGTGCGGGGCGGGCCAAATCATTTCATCAAAGCGGGACCCGCGGATTGGAAAAATACCCAACCCGCGCATCACTAACTACACTTTAAGGACCGGGAAACCGTCCTATACCTTCTCTAAAGGAAATTGCACCTAAAATAAAAATTCACAAACCTTTCTTAATTGACTTCTTAATTGATTTCTTCTTTGTTTTAAAGGGAGTTATATTGAGGGCTATAAAAGGCTTAAGCCTTAGATGGCTTCTTTTTAAAAAAAAAAAATCTAATAAATATTAAAATATAAAGTATACTTAAAATGAATAAACATGGTGCACAACTTGGTAACATCCCAGATCGTTTTTACAGTATATAGTTATACAGGTGTAAGGGTTGTTGTACAGTACATAGTGTTAATTTCGTCAATGGAAATAATGCTTAAAAATATTGCTTGACGACTTTTTTTTTCGTGACTAAGACGAGACGATGACAAGATGTCACGGATATCAATGAACAGTGACAAAATCAGCATGCAATATTGGTGACAAAAAAAAGGTGGTTTAAAAAAATTTTAACTAATAAAACATCTGTCAGATAATATCGGAGGGGAAATAGTGCTTCAGACGCATCAAAGCATCTCAAGGTGGTTTTACTGCCTCTTTGTGGTAACTATGTTTTGTTACCATGTATTGATGTATTTTATTTTATAGCTAAACCGCTGCCAAACCCATAAAATTTTATTTAAAATAGTGCTTTTAACAATGGTCATTGTCTCAAAACAGCTTCACAAAAGTTTAAAGAAAATTTAAAAAATTAAATTAAAAAAAATTTAAGGAAGTGCGTGTGAGAAAAATCTGTCTAGATAATAATGAGATAAATGAATGAATGAATGAATTAATGAAATGTCTCTGATGAGCAAGCCAAGGGTGAGGGAGACAGTGGCAAGGAAAAACTCAAAACTCCCTGAGATGGCAATAGGAAGAAACCTTCCTTGAGAGGAACCAGACTCAACAGGGAACCCATCCTCATTTGGGTGAGTGTCTGACTGAACAGAGAGCTATAAAGTGTGTGTGGGTTCAGCGAGGAGCTGCACCGGCTTGCTGTGTGTGATATTAACAAGACTGTGAAATGTGTTTATTTGATCAGCTCAGTGTTGAGATCACATTAAAAAAAGAAAAAAAGGTTTCAAAACACTGTATTGTCCATCTTATTTTGAAATAAATAAAGAGTACTGGACATGCAGCAGTTTAGCAGTTTTTGTGATGGTTAAAAATAAATATCATTCGCTGAAAACATCAGACGAAAAGATATATTAGAAATGTTACAATAATTAAATGAAAAAAAAAATTAGGGTTTAATAGGGTTAATTAATAATAATCTAATAATCTGCTAAAATGTTACATTTTCATTGACTAAAATTAGACTAAAATGCCCAGACCTTCAGTCGACTAAAACTTGACTAAACAAAAATAGCCCAAGATTGACTAAATATGCTAAAAATTAACAGGAATGTTGATCAAGGGACTAAGACTAAAATTGAAAATAGCTGATAAAATTAAAACACTAATTGTACATGTTATAAAGTGCACCTTTATGCTAATCAATACTTTCATTATGCCTCTTACCGATGCATTTGCGGTTTTTAAAGAAGGTGAGAGTTCCGTGCCAGGTGTCCAAGTGAACCCCGATGATGGATCCTTGACCAAATCGTGATGAGAAACTTACTTTGTCACCGTTATGATGCAACAACCCTAGAAACGAACAACAATAAGAAGTTACAGTGGCTTGCAAAAGTATTCGGCCCCCTTGAACTTTTCCACATTTTGTCACATTACAGCCACAAACATGAATCAATTTTGTTGGAATTCCACGTGAAAGACCAATACAAAGTGGTGTACACGTGAGAAGTGGAACGAAAATCATACATGATTCCAAACATTTTTTACAAATAAATAACTGAAAAGTGGGGTGTGTAATTATTCAGCCCCCTTTGGTCTGAGTGCAGTCAGTTGCCCATAGACATTGCCTGATGAGTGCTAATGACTAAGTAGAGTGCACCTGTGTGTAATCTAATGTCAGTACAAATACAGCTGCTCTGTGACGGCCTCAGAGGTTGTCTAAGAGAATATTGGGAGCAACAACACCATGAAGTCCAGAGAACAAACCAGACAGGTCAAGGATAAAGTTATTGAGAAATTTAAAGCAGGCTTAGGATACAAAAAGATTTCCAAAGCCTTGAACATCCCACGGAACACTGTTCAAGCGATCATTCAGAAATGGAAGGAGTATGGCACAACTGTAAACCTACCAAGACAAGGCTGTCCACCTAAACTCACAGGCCGAACGAGGACAGCGCTGATCAGAAATGCAGCCAAGAGGCCCATGGTGACTCTGGACGAGCTGCAGAGATCTACAGCTCAGGTGGAGGAATCTGTCCATAAGACAACTATTAGTCGTGCACTGCACAAAGTTGGCCTTTATGGAAGAGTGGCAAGAAGAAAGCCATTGTTAACAGAAAATCATAAGAAGTCCCGTTTGCACAGCAAACATGTGGAAGAAGGTGCTCTGGTCAGATGAGACCAAAATGGAACTTTTTGGCCAAAATGTAAAACGCTATGTGTGGTGGAAAACTAATGCCTCTTTTCCACTGCATAGTACGGCACAGCACGGTTCAGTACAGCTCACTTCGGTTCGGCTCGGTTTGCGCTTCCACTGCAGTTTAGTAACGCTTTAGAGTGGGCGGGATTATTCACGTGTCGTTTTAGTTGCGGCACCTCTACTCCTGTGACATCATCGTTAACGCGCCACAAACAAACACACAACAACGGAGCATATGGACGGCATGGTGTTCTTCATTCTCGGCATGTGGATGTTTTTAACAGCGAGACGAAGGAGTTTGTTTCAAAAGAGAATTTTTGGTTAATACAAAAAGGTGCGTCCGATCCTTCTCTGGCTGTTTCTAAATATAGCGGTTCTGTTGTCTCGTGTCGCAAGTTCAGTGACGCAGTAATGACGATTTTCTCCGGCCAATCAGTGACCAGCAGAGTTTACACGTCACGTTTTGGTAACGGTTCGGCGTGCTTGGAATCTCGGCTGAGGTGGTACTAAAAAAAATGACCAGGTACCATGTACTGTTCCCAGTGGAAAAACCCCCAAAAGTGAGTTGAACTGAACCGTGTCGTGCCGTACTATGAAGTGGAAAAGCGCCATAACACTGCACATCACTCTGAACTAGGGCTGGGCGATATGACAAAAAAGTAATCTCGATAATTCTTCCCCATATTGAACGGTAACGATATATATTTCGATATAAGCTGTTAATGCTGCCAGCTTTAAAAGAGATTCCCAACAATGACTGAAGCCACAAAAATTAAAGGGTTCATTAAATTACATTTTAAAGTATAAGAATGGTTTAAGCCACCAAAATAACGTTTTATTGATGAACTGCGCAGCTTTTGCCAACGTGAACACTCCCGTTAGTAACAAGGCGAATAAGGAGCTAACTTCAGCCGCAGAATGAGACAATAAGAAGCCAAACGAATCGGAAGCTGCAAATAAGGAGCTAACTTTAGCCTCCTGTGCTTAGGGGCATCATATCTTTCGCTAGAAAGTTAGAAACAGCCCTGGTTATATCCTTGCTCCTTTTGGAACACCTTCCATAAGGTGTAATGGCCACGAAAGATGACACGATCGATATCTGCTTTGGGACAGCCCCACTGCTAGCCCTGCTAGTTGACGTAGTAGCATCGGCCCGCATTTTCATGCTCTCCGTGTGGTCGTTTGGGTGATGCGTTCATGCTACCTTTTTTCGACAATTTCAACATCTTTGGATAATAACTCGAGGTTAGATTCACTTTCATCGCTACTTCCATTCATTTTTTATTTTAATTTTTTGTCGTCCTGGTGTCAAGTTTGCTTCGCAAAGTGTGGTAGGAAATTAACTTTGACCTGCTCGGCACTCGCAAGCTGCACGCTGATTGGTTGTTGTCGTATTGTTCTACTGTGTGATTGGCTCTTAGATTAATCCATTTCGGGGATATCCACTGGGGCGGAGGTTCACCTTCCAGCAGGACAACGACCCTAAACATAAAGCCAGGACAACAATGGAATGGTTTAAAACAAAACATATCCATGTGTTAGAATGGCCCAGTCAAAGTCCAGATCTAAATCCAATCGAGAATCTGTGGCAAGATCTGAAAACTGCTGTTCACAAACGCTGTCCATCTAATCTGACTGAGCTGGAGCTGTTTTGCAAAGAAGAATGGGCGAGGATTTCAGTCTCTAGATGTGCAAAGCTGGTAGAGACATACCCTAAAAGACTGGCAGCTGTAATTGCAGCAAAAGGTGGTTCTACAAAAGTATTGACTCAGGGGGCTGAATAATTACACACACCCCACTTTGCAGCTATTTATTTGTAAAAAATGTTTGGAATCGTATGATTTTCGTTCCACTTCTCACGTGTACACCACTTTTATTGGTCCTTTACGTGGAGTTCCAATAAAATTGATTCATGTTTGTGGCTGTAATGTGACAAAATGTGGGAAAAGTTCAAGGAGGCCGAATACTTTGCAAGCCACTGTATACACAATTCTAAACATAAAGGACTCAGGCTGCTGTATATGGGATTGTGGATGCATTTTTTTTTTTTTTTTTTTTTTAAATGCAGGGGTAAACGCACTAACTTTGTAAAAAAAAAAAAAAAAAAAAGAAGATACGTTTAAACAAGAACAAACAAGGCTTTTTTCATAGTATACAGAAAGAGTACACTTAATATGTTGTTTGTTGAAAAAAAAAAAAAAAAAACACTGTTGCTAGTTGTTGCTTTAATTGTGAAGTTACACAAAAAAAAAAGTCACTGCTTGCTTGATGCGTACTTACCAGTATACGACAAGCCCCAGCTGTCTTCATCTTTCCCCAGTAAACTGCAGAACTTGTGTCTGTATTTGTCCAGGTTGACATCTGATGTGCCAATTCCAACCATCTGGAAAATACACACAGAAAGTTCATTATCAATTACTTAGCAATTTGCTACATTTTTGGCTTATAACTAGATAATACGTGTAAACATTACATGTATCTATTTAAAGCAAAGGCTCCAACTTGCTTGACCAGATCTCTTAGTAGGCAGAGAGGAAAAACTAAATTTTACAACCAAAACTCAAGTGCGTGTGACATCCAAGTCAAATTGGGAATGGTGATGAAATTCCTGTGAATGAAGCTGTAAAACTGATTTACAAAACATTTACAGGAGACTTCAAGCACAGTACAGTGATGAGACACTTAGCCGCAGTAAAGCATTTTAATGGTGCAAACGATTTAATGAAGCCAGCTCAGAGCCCACTGCAGTTATTCTCGTGAACATTCGGGGACTTGAATGTCTGATCCTTGAAAATTGATGGATAACTTGTCAACAACTAATAACTTGAACTGTACACACAATCATTTTTGAACACCACTTGCACATTATTGCCACATCCCCCATATAGTCTTCAAGCGCAACTATAGGATAAATGCATTAGCGTACCAGGAGATTATATAGAGAAATAAAAGTAAACAGCATTCTGTTATTCTGCGCAATCAAGCACCAGTTGAAAAAAGGAAAGGCAAATGCCTCGTTTTATTTTTACTTTATTTTAATTTTATTGTTTGATTGATTGATTGAAACCTGATGACAGCAAAGTCCTGCCGATTTTTTTCCCTCTAGACAAGGGGTCATCAACTATAATTGTCAGAGGGCCAGAGTTTTACCAAACAGTCTCCTTGGGGGCCGGACCCCAAGAAGACAATCAAATAAAAATCTAGTTTTGGCTTAACATTATGTC
Organism: Channallabes apus; assembly: GCA_030522415.1. Lineage (NCBI taxonomy): Eukaryota > Metazoa > Chordata > Actinopteri > Siluriformes > Clariidae > Channallabes > Channallabes apus. The sequence continues at coordinate 25,273,175 of CM060121.1, forward strand.
TAATGTTTATACGTTTTCCATTTCATTACAAAACTCAAGCATTTGATTCAGGCTCCCATCACCTATACCACAGTCAACCACTAGGAGTGATAGATATTTTGCATCAATTCTATTAGGCTAAGTCAACTTTTTTATAGAGCCCTTGAAAAACAAACACGGAGGAAGTCTAGCAGCGGCCAAGTCTGATGTGAAAAAGTTTGTGTCAGAGGGGAAATGAAACTTTAGCCATTGATAAAGCACTGTGAGTAGCCCGTTTCAGCATGCAGTTTTATACGTTTTCACAGAGTGCATGTAATTTTTACACGGTCCCTAAGCCGCACAGAGTGCAGCTCCGCCATTAACGGGGTTATGCACCTCCCTGAATACACATTTTTGTTTATATCGACTTCAAACATATCAAACCATGACAGTTCCTCTTTGTAGCACATTTAAGGCAAATAGGTGAACATATCACAAGACTCAATATTCGTTTCAAACATTCCTGTTGCATGTATTGTATGAGCCAGGGGTAGCTCAGTGGTTAAGGCATTGGACTACGGATCGGAACAGTTGCCACTGTTGGGCCCTTGAGCAAGGCCCTTAACCCACAACTGCTCAGATGTGTAATGAGATAAAAATGTAAGTCGCTCTGGATAAGAGCGTCTGCCAAATGCCTAAATGTAAATGTAGAGAGGCGGCAAAAGCTGAATATCAAACGAACATCCAACATCAAACGGACTTTACCGCAGTTGACCCGTTTTGTTCTGGTACCAGGTTATCTATTTACCATGCTATTTTAAGTTGTGCCAGATTGTTTTTCCTCCTTTTTTTAGTCCTGTGGAGTCTGCTCGTTTCAAGCATGTTGTTGAGACTTAGAAGTAAAAATAAAAAATAAAAAAATGTTAAGGGCATGAGGAAAAGTTATGCGTTCGTTTTTTTTTTTTTTTTTTTTTTTAACCTGTTTGAAACAATAAATGCTTAACGCTAGTCTGTCCTCATTTCAGAGTGTAAAGTATGGTCAAAACCATAATTCATATTTATGCACACAACACTAGACTCAAAACTAGCAAGCACTTTCTCGAGCCTCACCATGTCTGTCCCGTAGACCGGCGAGGTCATTTTGATCTCCCAGAAGTGCTGTCCGTCTGAGAGCTCCTTGGAGCCGCGGATGGCCGCCGTGCCGCAGCTGTACTCCGTGTGAAAGCTCACCTTCCTGTTCTCGCAGCTCAGTAGCGTGGCTGCCGACCGACTTGCCTCATCCCACACCCAGTCAAATTCTGAAACGCAAACATACACACACATAGCATGCGTATCCAATCAGACGATACATCGAGACATCAATTATCAGAGCAGGAAAGGAAAAAAAAGAGACTGTGAAATTAAAATAAATCTGTGCACATGTACCTTGGTCATCTTCACCACAGTGGCAGTCACGCAGCCGTGCGTAACTGCGTAGACGTGGGTCATAACTCGATTCCATCTCCAAATCACATCCACAGTACGACTCTCCGGTTACTGGAACTGCACTTGGCACTGAGGGTACAATCCCTGGATACTCTGCCTCTGAATCTGAGTCACTGTACTAAACAACATCAAAACAGTAAATCATTTGTGTGACAGACATATGCTTTTTTTTTTTTTTTTAACAAGACAAAATACAAATGATGATACACATCTTTCAGTAAAACATTAAAGCCAGTATGGAATTAGCTGAAGACAGGTTTTGCTAATCCTGACTGGCTTGGACATATACACTGACCTGTAGGCGGTCACAACCCCATTCATCGTTCTCCGAGGGCAGCACCAGTGTCTTTGCATCAGCATCCCGTCGAATTCCGCTCCACACACTGCGCCACGCTCGACTGTTCCGGCTGCGCCTGGACATGCCACACCTGTAACTTATTTAAAAACCGCAGTCAATAATAGCCAGCCGAAATCATCCTAACTGTCTATCTACCTGCTAATGTGATCTAATCCACTGTGCTCAGGAGCATGGAAAAAATTTCATCAGCCCTCTGACTTTTTGTGTATTATAACAAAAACAGCTGTGAATCATAGGCTGATTTGACTGATTTGTCTTAAGACGTTACTTTAAAACCTGTAAGAAATATATCACAAACCAAGCAGTTTTAAAGACTGTGGAACAGTGTACAGTGGAACCTCGAATTACGAGCATAATTGCTAATTTTTAAATGGTTTTAAAAATGGTCTCTACGTTAATGTAACACACACACACACGGTGTGCGTGTGTATTCACCCAGCAGTGGAGACGATTACCTACAATTCCGCAGCGCAAGAGAGAGAAAAACCGTTGGCTCAGTTGTGATCACGTGACGCTCGGCGTCAAAACAAGAAGCGCATGCGCGATACATGATACTCGTTGCTCGTAACCTAAGACACCGCTCGTTTTTCCAAGTCAAAATTTATGAAAAATCTTTGCTTGTCTTGCGGAACACTCGTAAACTGCGTTACTCGTAATCTGAGGTTCCACTGTTCTGTAAAACCTTGGATTGCAAGCATAATTCATTCCGGAAGCGTGTTTGTATATGAAAGCACTCGTATATCAAAGCGCATTGCCCCATAAGAAATAATGAAATCTCAGATGATTCATTCCACAACCAGAAATACTTATATAAAAATGATTAATACAAAATGCAAAACAAAATTAATCTGCACTTTATCTTTTAAAAAAACATGGCTGGAGTAAGACGAAAGAAAAATTCTCCATCTGTTGACTGTTTAGATCTTTTTTTTTTTTTGCCTGTTCCACACTCCAGTCCAGTAGATTTTTTTTCCGGTATTTGCGGAAAACTTTTTATATGTTTTATAAACAAAAGCTATGGTATATTTAAAGAATTTGTACTTAATAGACCCAAGTTCAGCTAAATAATTTTTGAAGTGTGAATCAAATCTGAATTAAAAAAAAAAAAAAAAAACACCCATCAATTACATTAAACAAACCAACCAATAAAAGACTAATTAAAACATATAATCCCACAGCTTTTACCTGAACAGCTTTAATAAATAAATACAATGAAACAGCTATTCCAGTAAAAATTCAGTAAAGAATTACGAGGACATTAAATTGCAGTATTAGTCCAACCAAATGTTTCATACTGTTCTTTCAGTAACTGAGGCCCTTTGAATGAGGCCCTCATGCCAACTTTGTCATGAGGTTTAATGATTTTAGTTTTAAATAAATAAATAATTCTATTGTCTTTTGGAGCTAATGTTTCTTGACTGTCCTTTACTCGATAAGACTTTCCAGCTCACATCACACCAGTTGAGTATGGAATTGAATGGACAGATAAACACGACTCACCAGCAGTCTGTAGTGACGCGATTGTGATCAGATGAGCTTTAAAATCCTGATGCTTATATATACATTTTTTATTACCTCATCTAACACTCCACATTTTTCCAGTATTGTGATAATAATCAAGTCATGTTTACTACTCAAAAAGCATGGTGGCCACAAGAACATGTCGCTCTGCAGTTTTTTGCGTATATGATCCCTCCCACGTGCCCAAATAAATATTTTTTATTTACTATGCCCAGCAGGACATAATGTTCCTAAGTAATGAATATTTTTTTTTTATAATCACTATATATAGAAAAGAAAGTTTTTGACCTGTTATACAAAAATTATACAAATATAAAAATTTATATTGAAGTGTAATGTTTAGCTCAGCAGTAACCCTGATACATAGAAGCTCTTAAAATAAAAATAAATAATGTGTCAGCAGCTGACCGGTGTAGTTCCTAAGCAAGAAGACCTTGTGAATTATTTAAGCACTTTTTAAAATGTGTACAAACTTAAAAGCATGTCTGCAAGGTCAGGGTTGCCAACTTTGCATTGAGGTTTAGTGATTTTAGTTTTAAAGAAATAAAGAAAGAAATAATTATATTGTCTTTTGGAGCTAATGTTCATGACTGTCCTTTACTCAATAAGACTTTCCAGCTCACGTCACACCAGTTGAGTATGGAATTGAATGGACAGATACACCAGCAGTCTGTAAAGCCTGACAGAGAGCTTGAACAAGCCAATATTCCCAAAAAACAACCACTCATTTAAAGAATTGGTCAAATGATCTAATGCAGAGCAACTTACATTTTTATCAAATTTTACATCTGACCAATTAAAGTTTAAGCAAGGGCCCAATTTTTGGTGCTGAGCTTTGAACACAGGACTGAGCAATTTGTTGTACATATTAAACTCTCATCTGGGTTATATTTACATTAATAAATATAACCCTGGGTTATATTTACATTGTCAGCATTCTTTATTGAAGGAATAGAATTTTGTAAATGCACATAAGCGTTTGGTGGCATGACCAAAAACAACTTTTTTTTCTATAAGAAAGAGCACCAGTCAAACGTTCGGACACGCCTCCGGACCGAGTGACTGCTCTATCCGGACCCTGATGCTTTTCTGATAATTGAGAAAAATTTATATACCAGTAATCTAGCGCTTTTTCCACTCGAGGTCTGCATGGATATACGAGTCACTCAACAGTGCCAATCGAAGCGATGGTTTACTGTGTATAGACAGTGTGTGCAAAAGAGTACGGCTTACTCCAAGAAAAGGAACGTGGACTATGAAAACTGAACCTTCATAGATGAATGGCCAGATCAATATATGTTTATTCTTCCGGAAAATATCAGAAAATATACAAGGGTATCAAAGATCAAACTATACAGATGTTTAATGTAGCTACTGGAACCTGGAAGTAAATATTATTGAAATATATTATTGAAATTTCAAACTGCTTTTTTTATACACTTACAATGAAGACATATATTGAGATTTGATTCCTAACATGAAACCATCTTTTAAATTTGAATTCCATGCCCTTGATTTAGAGACACCAGCCTCAAAAACTATCAGGTAAAAGCAGCTTATTATGACCACCTGCCTAATACTGAATAGGTCCCATTTTTTTTCTGCCACAGGAACTGTAATGACCGGTGTGTTCTGACCTCTTTCTATCAGAACCAGGATAAACCTTTTCAGCAATTTGATTCACCAGTTTTCCTACGTTTGGTATGTTCTGACCACTTCTACATGGACATACCAAACGCGATCCAATGAAGGAAAACTGGTTCACTAGTGACAGGGCAGCATGGACGGCCAAGGCTCACTGATGCACATGGGGAGCAGAGGCTGGCCCGTCTAGTCCGATCCAATAGACGCGCTAGTGTGGATCAAATTGCTGAAAAGCTTAATCCTGATAGTAAGGGGACAGAATACACAGAGCTTCACTGTTTTGTTTTTTTCCTAGAAGAATATTGAACCTACTCAATTTTAGGCAGGTGGTCATAATGTTATGGCTGATCGGTGTATATTACGATAAATCATTAATTTTCAATAGTGATAAAACCTTGCCCTGTTTTATCATCTTCTATTTTAGGGGTCTTCAGAAAGTCTTTCTTTATTAACCGCAGTTTGTAATTTGATAGGCAAGTAATTATGTGCAGACGCGTCGATGACGTCATCTTTATTCTTCTAGCGACTTTTTGAACACGACTTATCCTCGTAAAACCGCTGGCAGCCCGCAGTGCTCAGCGCTGCCATGCAATCCGCTCTGCAAGCAACCAAGCCATGTTAATAATACAGCGACGTGAAGAAGAAAAAAAGCGGCCATTAAAAACGTGTCATCTTGACTCACTGGTCAGAATCAATAGTTCATATAAAATGATTCATAGATCCAGTTAAATCACTGCTCTGTCATAATACTTAAAAGGTTTAGAACGGGAGAATTAGCATTAGCGCTCTGCTGGTTCGGCCTAATCCAAGTCATCAGCTAGCGAACTAGCTCAGCTAAGGCTCCTTTTTTTTTGTTTATCTGTTTATTTACTACTATGTCTATTTCTGCGTTAAAGGCAAAAACACTCTGAATAAATGTAAATAACAATATGTGTATGTATGTATATCATACTAATGTGGTGGGGGGAAAAGTCCTATTCAGGCTGCTTAAGTTAGCAAAGGTTAGCATCAGCTAGCAGTCTGCGGTCTCTGTAGCAACACAGCACGAGCAAGCTCATTTACCTGCTTTGCAGATTTCACCGGACAACCCGCGGGAATGCTGTTTATCCGTTATCGTTATAACTCAGTATGAATTTTAAAAAAAAAGAATTTTTCAAAGAAACATGTTACTAACTGCTTCGCTCTTATGACCTACTTTTAGCACACAGACGTAAACAATACAGAACCAAGTTCCGCCAATGACTGCCATCCAATCAGTTGGGAGGGGCGGGGCTTCTTCTCAAGCCTCTTCTCTTATTGGCTACGTATTAGTCATTTAAATGACCCAATAACTTGTATCTCTCACTCACTCACCGTCTATACAGCTTTATCCTGTATTCCGGGTCAGGGTGGGCCTGGAGCCTATCCCAGGAGACGTAGGGCATGAGGTGCGATACACCCTGGATGGGGTTCCAATCAATCGCAGGGTGAATACATACACATAGGCACACTTATTCATAGGCTACGAGCAATTTAGGAACACCAATTAGTCTAATCTGCATGTCTTTGGACTGTGGGTGGAAACCAGAGTACCCGGAGTAAAACAACGGAGAGAACATGCCAACTACATGCATACAGACCCAGAACCTCGAGGTGCAAGGCGACAGTGCTAAAACTAAGCAACCGCCCCACCTATCTGTTGCTACTACTGCACCTAATAATAATATACATGTCAGCTCATTAGTTAGAGAAACATATGGAAATCACTGATTTAAAAAAAATCGTTTGATAATACAGATGCTTTATGAATCCTTAATTAGGTGACTAGTCGGGCTGTTTGTATCTGTATTTCAATATTAAATCACTGTTTCATATATTACTCACTCACTCATTGTCTATATTGCTTTGTTTTGTATACAGGGTTGTGGGGGGCCTGGAACCTATCCCAGACATCTTAGGGTACAAGGGTACACACTGAATGGGATGCCAATCTATCACAGGTCACACACACATACACAGTAGGTTACAGCAGGTTGCATCCTCTCTGATTGTAACAGCAGGCAGCGGTGTGTACGGCAAAAATGGGTACGTCAGGTCCGAGTTTAAGGTTACTGAAACCCCGCATCAGCCTACAGAGCATCTACAGTGACAATGCATACAACAAATGTTTTTAAATATTCCATAGCTTTAAAAAGAATGGCAATTATTTACAGAGAGAAAAAAAACTCATGTAAATTGTACCTTCTGCGGGGTGATCAGAGAGAATCTGGACCTCCTATTCTGGTCCTCACATTAGAAACAACTGTGGAGTAAATAGTTATAGTTTATTCTAGATAATATTTTCCCTTATACTGTATTACTTTACTTTGGGAAAAAGTTTTGTTTGATTGAGTCACTGCATTTAACAAGACTACCTGCTCTCAATTTTATTTAATTCATTTACCTATTAATTTGTAAGTTTTATATTCATAAATAAAAGTTTACAAATAGAAACCTTTTTTTTTTTTTTTTACTGGAAGACTGTATAAAGCAGTGCATAATTTCTTAGGTGATGATGATGCATACAAAAATATGTTAAAATTCAGGCTCATGTACACAATATATCTTTGCGTGCGTATTTCTTTGTTTATTGTCTTCTTTTCTATTACTGTATGTTTACTGACTATTCTCCAGACCTCCTTCTGCAATATCAGTGCCTGACATTGCAAATGTTTTTTGTGGATTACAGAGGCAATACAAAATCAACTGAAAAGTCTTTTAAGATTGGAACCCTGTCGCGGGTGTACAGTACCCTTGAAGTCTCCTGGAAAGGTTTCAGGCTTCCTGTGACACTACAGGATAAGCAGTATGGAAAATGAATGAATGAATGAAGTCATCACAGAAAAGTGGAAATTAGTGTTATAGCAAAGGGGGATACATCTTTAATCAGATTTTCAAAAAGTAGACATACTGATGTCTTTGATCAGATGTCCATAAACATTTGACGGTGTCCTTATAAGACTCTCACAAACAAGGACATCATGAAAATATATAAGAATCCTGGCTCCTTAGAAACTGGAACTCAAATGTAAAGAGATATGCCACACCCTGTAAGGGGAGTGATGCCTGATACATGATCTTGTATGCCTGGTTGAGCACTTACATTGTGCTCTAGTCAGGACTAGGTGAACTTTTTGGTTCACCTATATGTATCACTTTAACTTCATGATGATTTGCATATATCTTTGCAAATTCAGATCAGTCTATATTGTTCTGCCAGTTGTTTATTGTATTATTGCACCTAGATGTTGTACCATACAATATTGTACTTGTACCTAGTCCTTGATAGTTGATCAATTTGAAGCCTGAAATTGTCTCCTCATGTCACATAAATTTTTTTCTAAGAAAAATAAAATTGAATAGAGTAGCTTAAACTAAATATAATCAAATAAATAGAATAGCTTGAAACATGCAATGGCATAAAAACATTATAATTATTATTGATAATAATCATCATCATCATCATCATCATCATAATAAAATAGTTCCAAGCAATGATGAGTGGGCCCAAGCACCCTATGCCATCGCCACCCGGGCGCACTGCACAACGTGTTATTTGAGTCTGTTAAGACCTACAAAAAGCCACCCGGGTGCATGTGTGTGTGTGTCTGTGTGTCTATGTACATGTGAGAGTCAGAGATGTCTGTGTGTGTGAGTGTTAACATTTGTGATGTAAGAGTGTCTATGCATGCATGCGTGTGAGTGTCAGTGTGAGATGGAGGGAGAGATGTCTTTAGATCACATCGGCCTTGTTTGGTGGCGATCATATAAATTCCCTAGGAGTATACATCAAAATACATCGGGTGTGTTTTTGCGAATGACCCAAAATAACTCACTTCCTTTTGAGTTGAGCCCAGGACATGCGGTGCGAAAGTTGATCGGCTCAATGAGCTCTAAATGTGTACCAAGTTTCATGTGCATATGTGTGTGTGTGTGTGTGTATGAGCTATGCAGCAAAACCTCATGTGGGGCCCCTAAGGGCCCCAGGCCACGCGACTCTCAGGCATCCTAATGGCAGCAGATTCCAAACTGCCTGCCAATTTTAATGTTAAAAGGCTCAAAAGGGTGCAAGAAAAAAAAAATCCTTAGGATAAAACAAGGGGGTCCTGCGTACCCTATAGTGCTTTTGCCCTAAATATTACTATTATTGTTGTTGTCATCATAGTGTGTAAAGGGCCCTATTGTTTTTCCTAAGGATTTTTTTCTGGGCTTTTTGGGGGTCTTACCACGCTCACAAACTAATGTAAATTGGCAGACACGTTGGAATCTGCTGCCATTAGGATGCTTGGGAGTCTGATGCCCGAGTCACGCCAGGGGCCCTCACACAAGATCTTGCTGCATAGCTTATACACACTTGCATATATGCACGCAAAACCTGGTACATATTTATAACTCATTGAGCTGAACAACATTCGCATTGCATGTCAGTTATTTTTCTCTATTTGCAAAATGCACCCAACGGATTTTGATACACTCTTCCAATGGAATTCACTCGATCGCCACCAAACCAGGCCTATGTAATCTCAAGACATCTAGGATGCAAAATTGTACAAGTATTTTTGTATTTTTGATATCTCAAATGGGTCAGCCGGGATGAAGCCTTAAACTTCTGCTGAAAAATGGATAATAACTTTCTGTGTGGCATTATAATCATAGTGTGATGCTTTTTGGAGGCTTAGCATTGAATTCCCCCTATTCTACACACTCACACACAAAAACAAGTCACATGTTTCTCACACACACACACATACTAACACATAATCATAAATGGTAATTCACAGCCTCACACCACCACATATACAAACACATTCACTCGTCACGCACAGATGGACGCACCCACGCGTCTCACACACCAGCTTTTTGAAGGTCTTAACATAAAAGAGCATTCACACACTCACATCTCTCTCTCTCAGACACGCACACACACACATGTACATCACACACATACTGTACTGTACTAACACACATCACAAATGTTAACACACAGACTCACACACCACACACATGAACACGAACAAACACATTCACTCGTCATACACAGACTGACACACCTACACATTATGCACACACGGTTAAAAGGTTTAAATGATGCTTTATTGACATGACAAATATTTAGGGCCCAAGCTGACAGCCCATTTACCTCATATTGTGTGAAGTTGTGCAGTGCACCTGGGTGGCGATGGTTATGCAATGCACCTGGATAGTGATGGCACAAGGTGCTTGGGCCCACTCATCGTTGCTTGCAACTATATTTATTATGATAATTATTATTGTTGTTGTTTGGTTTTCAGTGTAGGACTGTGTCTAACTGAAACATTGCACATTTTAAAAGTGGCAAAAGAAAAATCAGCAAATATGGAAGCACTGTTTTGTTGGCATGTTTAGAGTCTGTGTGTCCCTTTTATGCCCTCTGGGTTGAGATCACCAGATCTGTGATGTATTGGCTAGAGGTCTGCACCATCGTCAAAGCACTAACTGAAGGAATATATTTTGTAAAAGCGGTTTCCATTATTCTAGTACAGTTTCCAGGAGTTCACACCATATAGTCAAAAGCTTACCCTTGGCAAACCATGTCTTCTTAGGGCTGATAGAGCATTGTCACGCAACTGTTCAGCATAAAGATACAATTTATACAAGGTTGTATAAAAAAAACAACAACAACAAAACTAGTTTTGTAATACGACAACAGATGTTAGCACAAGGCTGCATGCACAGTCGCAGGATGCACAGACCTTCATAAGTCAGTGTGCCAAAAGACATTGTCCTGTGTACATCAGGAGCTATTCGGATCATGTGTGTTACCACGTGGACGCTCCACGTTGGCAATGCATCCTCTCAACGAGCTCTCCTCACAAGTTTCTCACCGGAAACAACGTGATCTCATTTCTGCACCGACGCTACTCACCAGATTTGGCTCCTGTGGACTTTGGCACCTTACCGAAGATGAAGTTTAGCTCAAAGGTTGCTGTTTAGACACGAATTGCAGAAGGTGCTTGACATGTCTCGATAAGAAGACTTGCAGGGTATATATGCCAAAAGTGGCAAGAATGCTGGGAGCAGTGTATTGTTGTGCAAGGGGACTATTTTGAAGGTGACAGTGTGTAATCATAGATAGTAAACTAAGTACTTTCTTGTTAACAGACCTTATCTCAAAACTTTGCTACCACCACGTACAGTACAATTCCGTGATTCCAATCCTGTGGCAACAGTTTGGGGAAGATAGACATATTGGTGTGATGGTCAGGTGTCCACAAGCTTATGGTCATAGAATTTATATCAAGGTGTATCAAAACTGTTCTGGCGCTCCAGTTGCCCAAAACCTAAACCTAACTTGTGTTGTTTTTCTTTTGTTTCCTCTTTCACTTGCGTAGACCACTTAATTATAGAAAGAGTGATTGTGGAAGTATTAAAAAGGTGAACTTTGAGTACAATGGAGTTGTAAATGGCTTTCGCTTTGCATGATACTGTGTAGGAGGTGCGAAATAACAGGCATAGATGTGGAGTTGGTGTGTGCAAAAACCCTGTTAATATTAGGAAAGATGGGAATAAAACAAAAGGTTTACAAGGAATCATTTTGTAAACCACAAAGATCAGTGAAGTCTTTATTTGTCACATACATTACTGCATTAGTGACATACTGTACCTTTCTTCGCATATTCCAGGTTAGGGGGCCGGGGTTAGAGCACAGGGTCAATCATGATACAGCATGTGAAGGCTCCACAGGAGCAACATGGTAGAACTGGGATTTCTGGAACCACTGACCTTCGGACCAGCAACCCACTGCGCTACTACAGATGACCATAGTGTTCTTCTCCGCTGAATTAGTCACTAAGTCACTAAGCCAGAACCAAAGCTTATAAAACAAGATAATACTTTAGTAGAGAACCATGGAAACTGTGCCAGATGGTAACCTACTGTACAGTATGTACTAATCTCACACCCAGCGCTTTTGCCACAGTATCATCCCTTGTTTGACTAAAAGAGATCTGATGCTGCACATGTAACAAGTTTTCTAACATTAGTATCTTTTCACTTGACATCTTTGGCAAAACTGTAAAAGGTCAACTGTAAATCTCAATGTGGTAGATTCAGCAGTATTAATCATAAGCTTGGTGAGCAGCTATAAAAGCACATCACTGCATTCCATTGCACAAATTCATGTGCACAAATGCACTGCCTGGACAAAATTCAGAAGGGTTAATTAATTGGGTTGCATCAAACGAGTGGGGGGGGGGGGGGGGGTTGTAATTGTGGGTTTGAAATGGGTTCAACACATTATTAAAATCTGGAAGGATAGCGCTGAACTTTTGTGGAAAAAAAATAAAAATGGCGCAAGACGGGAAGAGCATGAAGTGATTTTTTAAACCCTTCGTGCATAGGGGCCACTGTACAAGCCCCTAGTTGCTTGTTAGTCAGGTCATGGGAGCATGAGGAATCATTTTCACAGTGTGTGTTTCTTGCATATTTGTCATACTTAAATGCCCTTGACAGCAATATCCACAATTAGGAGTTTGCAATAACTGCCTATGAGTCTTTCACAATGGATTGTCACCCTGTCCAGGGTGTACCCCGTCTCCTGGGATAGGTTCCAGGCTCCCTGCGACACTGAACACAAGATTCGATCCGATTTACGTCCATACTTTGACTAGGCCACTCCCAAAGCTCAATTTTGTATTATTTGACCTTTCAGAGGGGGACTTGCTGGTGTGTGTTTTGGATCATTGGCTGCATATTCCATGTCGGTTTGAGCTTGAGATCACAAACAGGTGGCTGGAAATTCTTTGTTAGGATTTCCTGATAAAGCACAGAATTCATGGTTCCATCAATTATACCAAGTCGTCTGCGTCCTCAAGCTGCAAAGCAGCCGTAAAACCATCACACTACCACCACCATGGTTGCCTGTTGGTATGATGTTCTTTTTATGAAATATTGTTAGGTGTAACACCTTCCAAAGAGTTCCAAATTGTTATCACCTCTGTCCACAGAATATTTGTCCAAAACGTCTTCCAGATAATGAAGATATTTTTGGTAAATGTGAGCCTGTGTGTTCTTTTTGGTCAGCAGTGGTTTTCACCTCGGAACTCTTTCATGGATGCCATTGTTGCCCAGTCTTTATTATTGTTGAATCATGAACACTGACCTTCTCTGAAGCAAGTGACGGATGCACTTCTTTAGATGATCTGGGTTCTTTTATGATCTCCTGGACGAGTCTTCATTGTGCTCTTCGAGTAATTTTGGTAGGCCGGCCACTCCTGGCAAGTTCTCCATTTGTGGATATTGGCTGCCACTTGAGTCCCTGGCTTGTTTCTCATCTGTTCTTGAATTTCTTTAGATGGTATTGCTTTTGAGATCTTTTAGCATGCTTCACTTTGTCAGACAAGTACTAGTTAGGTGATTTCTGTATTCAACAGGAATCAAGAAGAAAGAAATCAGTCATGTGTGTGGCAAGTAACTCAGATTTTTAAAAATCCAGTTCATTTATGATATGAGTCATTTACTTTCACATTGGGCCAGGTAGGTTTGGACACTTTTTCCTTTAACAAATCTGGTTATCCTTGTGTAATATTAACATTTCTTTGATGCTCCAATTCATTTAAGCATGACATAAGGCAAAACAATAAATCTGGATACTTTACAAATATTTAAGAATACTTTAGTAGTCAAAGCAAACCAAAATCCAGACAAAAGGAAGTTGAGGAAGTTTTATTTGGAAACAGGACAGGCCAGGCTGGTGTATGCCCATCAATGCAACCATAAACAGTAGTAGCTACAGGTATAACGCTACGCGTCGTTCAAAGAATGTCACCTTAGAATTAAAACATACACATTCACACAAACATATGCGTGCATACACTCACAGGCGGCACGCTCTGTAAACTTCCACACCAATAACTTTGATACGGACAACAAAATTCGTATGGTAACTGATGATTACATCCAGAGAACTCCAAGCACAAATTACCCACAGTGCAATTCACCTACCTATACAGATATATACTTCTGATACATGTATTTATATATATTTATTGAAATCCCAGTGATCTCTCTCTCTAGAAAGAGAGAGAGATCACTGGGATTTCAATCAACTCTCAGTTAAACAATTTCATGAACTTTTCAAAATCTTCATAAATAATCAGTGAAAATGCTTTTTTCTTTTCTTTTTTTTTTTTTACAGGTCCTCAACATCAGCATTAAATCAGCAGATGGTCCCAAAATAGGAGTGGAAACAGAATTTGTTCTTTAAACAAGAAAGGAAAATGGATGAAATTAAAACACAGAGTGGCAAAAAGGGCAGGGGCAGCTATCTAAACACCAGCAAGACAAAAATCACAAGCTACACAGCGCATTTACAAGGAGACGCACTTCAAGCTACTATAATACACACAGAGAGGAGAGCTCTCTCTCGTACATTTAATTGCCCACCAAGTACAAACACGCACACACACACACATTCATACATACACACAAACATACTCCCCTCTCTTCTGTTCATGTGGTGTAGTTACTCAATGTGTTTCATTAAATGGAAAGGTTGAATTTGTGTGTGTTTGTAGTGGGTGGGTGTTTTTATCAGTATAACTTGAATTATTTTTGTTATGATTATTAACGCTGTTTACTTGGTGGAGAGGATAAGGGCAACAATAAGCCCATAAAGCCCCAGCACCTCAGCAAAGATCAGGATAAGGATCATGCCAACAAAAAGGCGGGGCTGCTGGGCCGTGCCTCGAACTCCTGCATCTCCTACGATCCCGATGGCAAATCCAGCAGCAAGGCCACTCAGTCCCACACTCAGCCCAGCTCCCAGGTGAAGAAAACTCCTGCAAATGGAGACAGAGAGGTCCAACAGTCAACTTAACCAGTCAGATGTATAACCATGATGTGCAATATTCACAGCAGGGCCCACCAACACCAGGATAAAAAGCAGGAGACATCACATCATAACATGATAAATGCTCTTCGCAACATGGAAAAATGCTGCATCAATGTCCAGGAACCTAAAGATATTAACATCTATTAACTAATAAACATTTGTGTAATATCTGAAAATAAATTAGATTAAATCCAATTCCAGTCAATTAATCCTGACTGAACACTGACAGATGAAAGACAGATGCGCACGATCCAAGTGCTGTCAAACCAGCATAGGTTAGTGATTGGCTTGAAAAAAATACTTAAAAACCTACTAAATCCATAAATTCATTTGTGCCTTTGAGCTCGACATGCATGCACTTGAGCTGGACACTAGCTCTCCATGACTGTACAGGCCGAAGCCAAAAGAAGATATAGACTTTTAGTCATGGTCCTCATGTTGTCCTAGTAGAACTAATTAAGATGGCAATCCTTTAGGTTTTTTTTAATCGGTAATATTAATTTTATTTTTATAACAATAAAATTAACTAAAATAATAATACCCAAAACACCACCACCAATATACACCACAAATTCCAAATACATTCTGATCAAGACTGTGGTCACAATCATTTCCTTAAAAGCACTACAAAGTTTGGTATTTTATGAACGCATGCAAGCGTGTGTATGACGACTTACTTGTAGAGAGGGACAGACGCTGAAATATTGTTGGCGATGAGTACGGCCACCACCAGACCGTAGATGGCGATGATACCCGCCATGACCACAGGGATGATGGACTTCATGATGAGCTCCGGCCTCATCACAGACATGGCAGCGATGCCTGTGCCGCTCTTGGCTGTGCCATAAGCAGCGCCAAGGGCTGAAGACAGAGAATGCACAAAACATAAGTGAAGCAAGCAGACAAAATGGGAACAGGGCGCATGCTGAACATCGAGGTCACGCCAGCAAATTCAAAGTTGCTCACGAGCCTGCTTTCTTGCTGAATCAGAGCTCAAACCAGACCAACGAACATCATTCCAACGCCTAGGTGAAAAACGCCCATCTACCTTGTTTTTTTTTTTTTTTTTTAAAAACACCCACAGACACAAAGGCACACCCACAGACACTAATCCATAGAGCTGCACTTAAGGTGTAAGAACCCAAGGTCAGGAGGAAGTAGGAGGCAGTGGGATACATTTTTTCTTTCTTTCTTTTTTTTTTCTTGCACCAGCAATCACGTGCCGAAAAAAACAGGACACTTCCGCACGTTAAATTAATCATTGCAACAAGACCAGATGGATTGTAATGATCACGCAATGTCTGGGAAAACAAAACGGTGAACACCCACAGGATATTCGTGTACGAGTAGGACTGTGGATTATGCTTAAAAAAAAAAAAAAAAAAAAAAAAGGAGGGGGGGGGGGGGGAGGTGTCAAAAAATTATAAATAAAATGACGCATTGGGCAATTGATGCACGTGCTTGGGTTAATCTGGTTGACTGCTTTGTGAAAAAGAACTAACCGTTTATTTTAAAACGAGATCACTGCAATAAATAGAACGTCCTTGTTGAAAACGCAACTAGAAGGAAGCTAATGCTAAAGCCGCCTGCCAGCTGATAAGGAAACATATGTACATACTCAAATATAAATGTAATAGTAAACAGTCGCTGTACGTAGAGATAGACACGCTTGTTTTTGCGATTATTATCTTAACTAAGACAGCCAACCCCAAATAAATAATTTAAAGCCATCTACGTCAAACAGGACGTCATGTGCCGTGATGGAAACCTTCTCTTTTGCTTCCCTTCCCCCCCCCTACATACACACCGAGCCGCATCAGCGCTCCCGAACCCATTCACTTCACCTAAATACTGAAGAGAAGAAAAAACCCCGTCCAAACCGACTAACGAAAACAAGTACTTCAGTGAAATCGTGTGTGAAGGTGAACCGCAGTGTCTCTTACCGCTGAAGACCATCGCTGCCGATGCGCCCATCACCGCGAAGAACGGGGAATACTCGGGATTCTCAGCGGACATCGTTTATACGACACAAACAAACTCGCCACAGAGAAAATGAGCTTAAATGTTTTAAATATAATAATATGAGCGTCGTGTTCGGCTCGTTGTCAGATGTCAAAGGCTTGAAAGACACGGAGAGACCAAGAGCGAAGTCACGAATCCCAGAGAAGAGCTGATCACCGGCGGAGAGGAAGAAAATGGCGACCCAGAGGCGGTCACATGACCGACCATAAGCGCACGAACCATTTCCGCTTTTTAAGGGGAGGTCCAATAAACGCGCGACGTGTTTTCCGAGGTTTTGCAGTGATTCATGTGTAATATATGGTGAAAAAAAAATGAGTCATATCATCTCTATAATAAGAATTTTAACGTTCTATGGTGTAACATGGAACATTTTTGTTCTACCGTTTTGGATCATTTCACATGCACCCTCTTTCACCCCCCCCCCTGATATTTTAGTATGGCCCATTGCAGACTCTGATGTGTGAACAGAGGAGAGTGAAAAACGCTGCATTTTGTTTTTCTTAATGCCAGAATATTTAGGCCTAAATGCTAATTCCAACTCTGCATAAAGCACACACTGCTTATAATTGATAATATAAGGAGAATATATATATGTATACATCATATTTCAATTACGTTCACAAACACGTTCTTTCAATACTTATCCTGTCAATCTTAAAACCTGAGAGGTGCGATTTTATTTATTTATTTATTTTATTTATAATTTCCACCCCCAGATTTTACTCACTCATTGTCTATACCACTTTATCCTTTATATAGGGTCCTGGGGCCTGGATTCTACCTATCCCAGGAGACTTCCCAGGATGGGGTGCCAATCAGGGCACAAACACATACACACTCATTCACACACTATATGCAATTTGTGGTGCCAATTAGCCTAATCTATATGTCTTTGGACTGTGGGTGGAAACTGGAGTACCCCGAGGAAATCCACCAAGCACCGGGAGAACATGCACACAGTCCCGAGGTGGAAATCGAACCCGTATCAAACACATACTTTCAATACTTAGTCTGTCAATCTTAAAATCTGACTTCAGGTGACTTCAAAATGTACCACTAAGCATTGCTCTATTTTATATCGGTGTTATTCTAGATAGAATATAATATATAGAACAGAGAATGTTACAAATGTAACAAAGATAAATGTTAGAATATTAAAATCCCATGATTTCATGTCACATATGCCAGTCATATAGGAAGTAAGCAGTGAGCACTGGTCATGTGCTCAGTCTCATGATTTCACATGGAACTTCAGACTTCAGAAAGGGGGAAGTAAACTTCTGCCCCCTTCTCAAACACACACACACACACACACACACACACACACACACAAAGTTTTCAAACTCTACAGTGTTAAAATGTTAAAGGTATTTTCATACTTGAGTGTAGAAATGCCACTCTAGTGTAAACCAAAAGCTCCATATGTGAGATAAGCGTATTTTATTAGAATTCATTAAATCTGTAATGCAATGAAAGATGCAATTTATTGTCAGTCAATCAGTGTTTTCACATATGACCCCAAAGCTATAATTATTATCTCAGTAAGTGTAACACACACAGTATTCAGTTGTGATCTTGGACTGTAGACCTATAAGAAAATTCCTTATTTGATATAACCTAAATCTCACTGGCCAAAAAAGGGCACATTTCAGAAGTGTCAAATGATTAGGAGATTGTTTCAATTATTTAAATTGTTTGTGTGTGTGTGTTTTTAAACACTGTTGAAGAAATGTGGTCAGAAAACAATTATGAATGATCACTTAAAGACTTTGTGAAGTTGCACCATACTGTAAGTATCAAAATTAGAAATCGGAGCTATGTTTAATTGTGAAGGTAAAATAATTTCCACTCTCATAGTGTGAGAAAACTTGCAGGATTGGGACTAAATAACTGTTTGGCCATAAAACAACATGTGTCAGTGAATCTAATTATAAATGGCTTTATTTTGCTTGGGTGCAAAAGACTAGACTTTGGAGCAATGGAAAAATAATGTAGTTTGATGATTCCAGATTTATCCTATGAGTGTATCAGGGTAAGAAATGACAGGCATGGAGTGGCGCACCCACCTTGCATAGTCAAACAAATTATTGCAGTGTGTGACATTTTTGGCAAGGGACTATATACAAAGGGTGTTCAAGACTGATTCTGATTGCGCAGAATAACACAACACAGTTATGAGAGTAAAAATACTTTTGTTCCTCTATATAATCCCCTTCTACACTAGCACACTTATTTCGCATTAACACCCAGTGTTTCACTAGTGCTTGGATACCATCAAGGTAGAAAGCTTGCTCTGCATGCCTGAGCCATGATCAGACTGCCTACTCCATGTCATTGTCCCCTGCTGAAAAGTTGTCCTCCCAGGAACTTCTGTAATGTCTGAGTTTCTCTGTGTGTAGTTCAGTACCATGTACCACAATCATGGGGAAGATAGCTGACTTGACAGCTGTGCAACAGACAATCAAAAGAAGAGAAGTTGCTTGAAACAGAATTTTACAGAATTGTGCAATAGAGGATATTTCATTAACATAGTCATGTTCAGTCATGTTTTTTTTTTTCATCTTTTTTCTTTATGTACAGTATTATTTAATTGTTAACTTTGTTCTCTTTTCTAGACTTTAAATATTTTGTCATTTAAATTATTCATTCATTCATTTTCTATACCGCTTAATCCTGTGTTCAGGGTCGCGGGGGACCTGGAGCCTATTCCAGGAGACTTCGGGCACTAGGCGGGGTACACCCTGGACAGGGTGCCAATCCATCGCAGGGCACACACACATACACACACCACGGGCAATTTAGGAACGCCAATTAGCCTAACCTGCATATCTTTGGACTGTGGGAGGAAACCGGAGTACCCGGAGGAAACCCACCAAGCACGGGGAGAACATGCAAACTCCATGCACACAGAGACGGGAATCGAACCGAGACCCTGGAGGTGCAAGGCGACAGTGCTAACCACTACACCAACGTGCCGCCTCATTTAAATTAGGTTCAATATATTTTCATGTACACTGTACAATTATTTGACACTTCTGAAAACGGAGTAACATATTTGTCACCACCACAGGGTATGGCTTCTGGCTACTCATTGCAACAGTTAGGGTTAAATAACATGTAAATAACTGAACTATATTACTCATTACATTAATTATCCAGTGGAAAGTTTTTACCTGTTTTCTTCGTTAAATGCAGGTGCTGACATGTTTTAGTCGGGAAATGTAATATATTATTCATATAATTTAATATAATCTAACAAAATAATGTATACTTTATTAATTCACAGCTGCTTTATTGTGGTCAGGGTCTTGGCGAACCATAATCCTATCATGGGAACTATGAAATTGAGGCAGGGTGCTGTGTGCTCACACCATCACACCAAGACAATTCATCTACCAGCATGCTTTGAAGGAAACTTGAGAATTGTCAGAAAATTTCTGTTAGATACTACCCTGCAATCCTGGGGATTTTGGAGCTGTGAAACAAAAAGGATGATCTTTGTACCACTTTACTGTTCTTTTACATATGTGGAAGATTTTGGTTTCGTTTCTGTTGTAGTTGCAGTACCAAATTTAGCTGATTTGTTAAAATAGTATTTATTATCTCTATAATACCTCTTTTATTCTTTTAACAACCAGAACAATCAGGTGTTCAATTTGGATCAACATAACACACTGTACATTTGTTATAGGCAAAACACTATACACAGTAATTACACAACATTCAATAACTGATTAAATAAAGATAGTTTGTAATTCTGAGTATGTAAAAGATGTGCATAAAGTGTGCATAAAGTGAGTGTGCAAGGTACTGTAGTGCAAGTAGCTGTAGTGTGCATTACATACAGTATACTGTAATATACTGTACTGTAGCAAGTAGCTGTTATGTGCAGTAGGATGTAAGGAGTGTGAAAGAATCATATTGGTGCTTTTACACAATATACAGTGCCAGATGTTTAATTAGTGTGAATAAAAGTAATGTACATGGTGTAAGAATTTTGTAAAAAGCATGTTGGTGCTTTTATACAGCGGATTGCACGTGGTCGAATTTAACTGTTCATAAGGGTGCCTACAGAAGGAAAATGTAGCTGTGCCTGGCGGTTTTGGTGTAGAGAGTTCTGTAGCACCCGCCAGAGGGAAGGAGGTAAAAAAAGTTTGTATCCTGGGTGTGATTTTTTTTTCTACCTATTTCCTTGTTCTTGTAGAGTACAAGTAATGGAGTGGGGTCAGTGATTTTTTTTCTGCTGTATACACAGTTTGCTGCAGTTTGTTTCTATCCTGTTTTGTGGCTGCTCCAAAGCAGATGGTGATGGATGTGCAGGACAGGTTCAATGACTGCAGTATAGAACTGTATCAACTGTATAGAACTGAGTAATTAATAGCAGGCATGAAGGGCCATACGCAGTGCAGAACGCTCTTGGATGGACTGTGAACGGGCCTCTCTGAGAACACGACGAACCAGCGAGCGTTACAGTTAACAGAACCTCCATTGAAAGTGTAGAACAAATGCTGATACAGCAGTTCAACCACGACTTTCCCGAACGAAATTGTGATGATAAGGCCGAGTGGTCACAGGAAGAATATCAGTTTTTAGACTCCGTGAATAACTCTCTGCAGTTTATAAATAATCACTATCACATCGGCCTTCCACTAAAAAAGGCAGTCATTCAAATGCCAAATAACCGAAGTGCAGCGTCCAGGCTACTAATCTCTAATTCATTGAGCGCGTAACTTTCTACACGCTTCGTGGCAGCCCGTTCGAGAGTCACGTTTCGAGGCATAAGCACCTTAGCATCAGTGGCAGACCGTACTTTCTCAGTTGGTGCGGAAAGTAACTCCTTTGCTGGGCCTGTTTGAGGATGGAAATGATGTTGGATTCCCATTTCAGGTCATGGGAAATGGTCCTGTAGTTCCCAGAAACTTGAATGTCTCCACGGTTGACACATGATTGCTGGATATTAGGAGTAGTGTTGAGGGCTGTCTGTAAAAGTCCTCCGTCATCTCCACAGTGTTGAGAGTGTTCAGCTCCAGGTTGTTCTTACTGCACCAAGCGATCCACCTCTTACTGATATGCAGACTTGTCGCCATCTTGGATGAGTCTAATGAGATTAAGTATTTGCCTCAAAAGAAAAGTCTGACTTGGAATACGTTACAGTAATATTTTGAATGTGAATGCAGTTTTCTACCAGTAGATGTCGATGTTCCTCCGACTACAACACAGATGGGATTACAGGATTTATGTCCCTGTGTTTTTCCGACGTGGCAGAGAAAAGCACTACATCCTTTCCGGCTATGGTTGATAAGCCTGCAGCAGCCTCAGCACTGTTACTGTATATATTGTATTTTCTACTGTTTCTCTTTTGGTTTTCTGTACTATCGATAACATTTTATATTAATAGTCAGGGATTATTCTTGACTTGATTTATGACTGGTAATTCAAACATGGTTTTCACTTGAAGGGGGCACCCGGATTTGAACCGGGGACCTCTTGATCTGCAGTCAAATCTTTGCCAATACCACAAATCTTTGCTTTTTTATTTATTTTTTATTTAAAACACAGACTTGGTCTTTAGCAGTCCGGATGGAGGTGAACTATTTTTCCTTTGTAATTGTACTGGACTTTGCTCAAAGACAATAACGTTGAATCTGATCTAATCAGATTGAATGGTTTATATTGTTGATTACAACCCTCTACAATTACAATTGCAACAACCGTGTACCAGGACCAAAACTCACATTCAAAACCAGCAATGGATATATTTCAGCAAAAAAAAAAAAAAAAAAGAAAAAAAAAAAACCATCTGATATTATGCCATTTTAAACAACACTTGGTTGTTGTTGGTCTTTCGGCTGCTCCCGGCAAGGGGTCGCCACAGCGGAATATCCAGTCCGCACTACAACTTGGCACAGGTTTTACGCCGGATGCCCTTCCTGACGCAACCCTCCCATTTTATCCGGGCTTGGGACCGGCACTGCATCCAGTGGCTGGGGTGTGGGCACCGGCTGGGACTCAAACCCGGGCCTTCCGCATGGCAGGCGAAACACCTACCACTGAGCCACCAGTTGGTATAGTCAATAATTGCTTCTAAGTCATTCCGAATTGACTCCTTATTTTATGCCTAAAGCAAGCTAGACAGCTAACTTGCTTCTAATACAGAATTTCAAAAACCTACATTCAAAGGTTCTAATCTGATTTCTATTTAAGATCAAAGGTCCGGAATGGTCGGTGATACTTTTTAAAAACAAGCAACGTACTGTACATTCACGTTTAAATCAGTCTGAGACAATATACATTTGAGCCTAATAGAAAAATCAAACTGCTCGACTGCAATCAGTTGCTGTAACCAAAGGGACTCTACGTTTAAAGCAACTTACAGTCAAGTGTCAGAAAGATCTAAACTACGTCCAAGTTACTGCAAGTCCACTGTTGTTTGCGAACTTTAACAGCTTCAACCATTAATAGTACAAAGTTCACAGGTGCTTTAACAAACATTTGAACTACAAGACAAAAACCTTCTGTGTGATTTTCATGCCGAAACAAACTATATGAGCAAAGTGTATTTGCTTTTATATTTTTCCGGGCCCGAAATGTCGTCTGTTAGCCGACTTAATCTTATCTCCGGATACAAGAGTTTACAATTTACTACTTTTAATTTTTATTTCAATGTAGGAAACACGCTTTATTTCATTGCATTACTGTATTCCTGAATTGAGCTGTGTCGGGTCGCGGATATAGTTTTCTACCAGTAGATATCGCTGTTCTTCCTACTAAAGCACAGACAGGATTACAGGATTTATATCCCTGTGCTTTTTCTACGTGGCAGAGAAAGGCACTGTATCTTTTCTGTTACGGCTGATAAGCCTTCTCCGGCCTCAGCACTGTTTTTTTTTCCTTTTCCAGATGAAACGCTTTTCTTTAGCTTCTTTAATATATTTGTTATTCACTGTAAGATCAGCAACTTGATCAATGGCTGGAACTGTAATTAAAACTAGTATTCAATTTAAAGGGGGCACCCGGATTTGAACCGGGACCTCTTGATCTGCAGTCAAATGCAAGTTGTTTGTATCGCATTTTGCACTTAATGCAAATGGCTTTTCAGCACCTTTTCTGGATAAAAGTTAACTACATTTCCGTGGATTTGTAATTGTACTTTACACAAAGACAGTAACGATGAATCTAATATACTATTATGTGAATGTTGTTTATTGTTGATTACATTCCAGACAGAGTCCTTCCTTTACTTTTATTATTATTTTATTTTATTTATTTTGCAGCAAAATAACTGGTTAAATAACAAAAATAATCATAATTAATTGATACTAAATGGTGTTTGTAGAACTATTGTATAAAGGCAATATCACATTAGAGGGATACATATGAGCTGTGCAAATAGTCATCACAACAGTGTTCCCTCTTGTGTGATAATTCTTAAATATATCACTTTTGGAAAACATATCCATTTCAATATATTAATAATAATGAACTAAAAAAAAAATACATATTTAAAAATAAGGTTAAAAAAATGGTGAAAAGGAAAAGTACAATTTTGGTTCGTTAAATCTTTGCCACACCCATATGACATGATAGTTGAAGAATTGAGAAGCTACTCACTGCATTAAGTATATATCTATGTTACCCAATACAATAATTATCCAATAGAAGGTGCTTGCCTATTTGCTTAGTTAAATCTAGGTGGTGACTTGTTTGGCTGAGAAGTGGAATACATTCCTCATATAATTTAATATACTCTAAGAAAATTATCCTGGTTAAGGTGTTGGCAGACCCTAACCCTCTCATGGGAAATATGACGTTTAGACAGGGTACTGTTTGCACACACATCGACAACAAGCCAGTTCTTATACCAGCATGCTTTTGGCAGGAAACTGGAGAATCGTGAGAAAATTCCAGTTAGATACTAACCTGTAATCCAGGAGATTCTGGAGCTATGGGGTGACAAGTATGTTCTCTGTGCCACTTTGCTGCCCTCTTAAATATGTGGAAGGTTTTGGTTTAGTTTATTTTGTAGTTGCAGGACCAAATTTCGCCGATAGTATTTACTGTCTTTATAATATAGTTTTGTTCTAGGTTGAAAAGTAAGATCACAGTTTTAGTCTCAATTCAGTACTATATACTGTAATATGTTTGAATGCGGATGAAATTTTCTACCAGTGGATGTCACTGTTCCTCTTACTAACAAACAGACGCGATTACAGGTTACATGTCCCTGTTCTTTTCCGACGTGGCAGATAAAAGCACTACATCCTTCTCTGCATTTTTTTCTCCAGTATCTGTAATATACAGTATTTGATATATATGGTAGGGATTATCATCAACTTGATATCTAGTAACTAAAACTTGTTCAAATTTGAAGGGGGCACCCGGATTTGAACCGGGGACCTCTTGATCTGCAGTCAAATGCTCTACCACTGAGCTATACCCCCTCACACTTAACCATGGCACCAGGTATGACAAATAAGGAATTGCCAATGTTTTTTATAGAACTTTCAGAAGTTATTTATCCTGGTCAGGGTCATGCAGTATCTAGAACAATCCCAGAATGATGCAGGAATACACTCCAGATCTCTCACAGTGCAAAGTGCATTTGTTCCAGCACAAACTCATTCACACCAACAGGGCAATTTGTTTTAGCCGATTCACCTACCGGCATGTTTTAGGTGGTGGAATGCCAGAGGAATCCAAATTAATACAAGCAGAATATAGGCATATTGTACTAGTATGAGGCAAATAAAAGTTTCTCATTAGTTATTGTTTAACACATTGCTCCTACTAGAAGATTAGATAGCCATATTCCATGATTTTCTTCAGTTAAAACAATTGCTGCTATCCGTAATCACCCACACTATAAAAAAAAAAAAAAAAAAGGCTGCGTCAATGTAAAGACGTTTAGTAACAAGTTGCATAACTAAGTTTATGCAACTTTTAGAGCAATTTTCTGGCCAAACAAAATATTTCACATTCCTGTTTATGTGACACGTGGGGGTCCAAGTTCACTATGAACACCCAGAGCGATAAGAAATACATGTTAATGCTGATTACGCCACCCCTTTACAGTAAGGGGAACTAAATACTGAATCGACTTAGGCACACAAGTTCGTTACCATGGAGGGCAGAGACATGGAATCAGTATGCAAAATGTTTATTAAAGTTACATTGACCAGGTACACAGTTACTGTAAAAGACCAAATAAAATATCTCAAGATGGCGCCAGTGAGGTCGGCTGCCGTCACAACTGCTCCGACCACCTTTTCTTTGTTTAAGTTAGTTTTCTTTGTTTTAAAATCGGCAAAATCACCACCATTGAGTACATTAGGTACGATAGAGACACTCTTGTTTCTATTGGTATACAATGTACTCACAATTCCACGTTTTTAACTCCGGATCCGAGCTGGCCGAGTGAGATCCTGAGGGAGAACGATGGACGCGACGCGAAGCGGTGGCCCCGAGGGAAACGAGCCGGCGTTAGGAATAGGCTCAGAGCCCGTGCACACCGCACACCTCTGCCTAGCATCCTGCTCGCCAACGTCCAGTCACTGGAAAACAAACTCGATGACCTCAGGGCCAGGATAAAGTTCCAGAGAGACATTCGGGACTGCAACCTTCTCTGCTTCACCGAGACATGGCTGAACCCAGCAGTGCCAGACCACGCCATACAACCAGCCAAGTTCTTCTCGGTTCACCGCATGGACAGGACGCGGGACTCGGGGAAGTCAAGGGGAGGCGGCGTGTGTTTAATGGTGAACAACAGCTGGTGCAACAGCGCGAGCGTTGTTCCTCTTGCACGCTCCTGCACACCAAACCTGGAACTACTGTCCATCATGTGTCGTCCTTTTTATCTACCCCGGGAGTTCACATCGGTCATAATCAGCGCCGTTTACATTCCACCACAAGCAGACACTGCCTTATGCGAGCTGCATGAGGCGCTCACACAGCACCAGACACAACACCGGGACGCTGCGCTTATTGTGGCGGGAGACTTTAATAGTGCCAACCTCAAACGCGCAGCGCCGAACTTTAATCAGCACATCACCTGCCCCACCAGGGGTGAAAGGACACTGGACCATTGTTATACTACGGTCAAAGACGGTTACAAGGCACAATCTCGTCCAGCATTTGGTAAATCCGACCACGCCGCCATCTTCCTCATGCCAAAATATAAACAAAGGCTGAAACAGGAAGTTCCGGTTCAGAGGGAGGTCGCGTGCTGGACGGACCAATCGGTGGCCGCGTTACAGGACGCACTCGATGATGCAGACTGGGACATGTTCAGAAACAGCTCCAATGATGACGTCAGCGTGTTTATGGAAGCGGTTGTGGAATTTATTGGGAAGCTAGTGGACGATACGGTGGAGAAAAAGACTATTAGAACGTTTCCCAACCAGAAGCTGGGGGTGGATAAAACCATCCGCGACGCTCTGAGATCTCGCACCGCTGCCTACAACACGGGACTTGCGTCGGGGGACATGGAACCATACAAGGCTGCGTCATACAACGTCCGGAAGGCGGTGAAAGAGGCGAAGCAGCGCTACGGGAGAAAACTAGAGTCACAGCTTCAACAGAGTGAGTCTAGGAGCCTGTGGCAGGGATTAAGGACAATTACGGACTATAAAGCACCAACATCCGGTATGATGAACGCAGACGTGACTCTGGCAGACGAGCTGAACACCTTCTACGATTGCTTCGATGCTGCAGCTAAAGACGCTAGCGATGCTAATGCTAGCGGCGCTAATGCTAGCGGCGCTAACATCTGCAGACAGGAAGACACTGCCAGCACCAGGAACGCGCTCATCATCTCCGAGCACGACGTGAGGAGAGCCTTCAAGAGAGTGAACACCAGGAAAGCTGCAGGACCAGACGGTATCTCAGGTCGTATTCTCAGAGCCTGCGCAGACCAGCTAGCAGCTGTGTTCACAGAGATATTCAACATCTCTTTATCTCAGTCGGTGATCCCCACATGCTTCAAAGAGTCCATCATTGTTCCTGTTCCAAAGAAACCACATCCTGCTTCCCTCAATGACTATCGCCCTGTAGCCCTCACCTCAGTAGTGATGAAGTGCTTTGAACACCTGGTCAGAGACTTCATCATCTCTTCACTACCGGACACACACGACCCACTAGTTCGCTTATCGTCCGAACCGTTCCACAGACGATGCAATCTCAAATCTTCACATCTCTCACCCACCTGGACACTAAGAGGGGAAATTACAGTGGTGTGAAAAAATATTTGCCCCCTTTCTGATTTCTTATTCTTTTGCATGTTTGTCACACTTAAATGTTTCTGCTCATCAAAAACCGTTAACTATTAGTCAAAGATAACATAACTGAACACAAAATGCAGTTTTTAAATGAAGGTTTACGTTATTAAGGGGAAAAAAACCTCCAAATCTACATGGCCCTGTGTGAAAAAGTGATTGCCCCCCTTGTTAAAAAATAACTTAACTATGGTTTATCACACCTGAGTTCAATTTCTGTAGTCACCGCCAGGCCTGATTACTGCCACACCTGTTTCAGTCAAGAAATCACTTAAATAGGAGCTACCTGACACAGAGAAGTAGACCAAAAGCACCTCAAACACTACACATCATGCCAAGATCCAAAGAAATTCAGGAACAAATGAGAACAAAAGTAATTGAGATCTATCAGTCTGGTAAAGGTTATAAAGCCATTTCTAAAGCGTTGGGACTCCAGCGAACCACAGTGAGAGCCATTAACCACAAATGGCAAAAACATGGAACAGTGGTGAACCTTCCCAGGAGTGGCCGGCCGACCAAAATTACCCCAAGAGCGCAGAGACAACTCATCCGAGAGGCCACAAAAGACCCCAGGACAACATCTAAAGAACTGCAGGCCTCACTTGCCCCAATTAAGGTCAGTGTTCACGACTCCACCATAAGAAAGAGACTGGGCAAAAACGGCCTGCATGGCAGATTTCCAAGGCGCAAACCACTTTTAAGCAAAAAGAACATTAAGGCTCGTCTCAATTTAGCTAAAAAACATCTCAATGATTGCCAAGACTTTTGGGAAAATACCTTGTGGACCGACGAGACAAAAGTTGAACTTTTTGGAAGGTGCGTGTCCCGTTACATCTGGCGTAAAAGTAACACAGCATTTCAGAAAAAGAACATCATACCAACAGTAAAATATGGTGGTGGTAGTGTGATGGTCTGGGGTTGTTTTGCTGCTTCAGGATCTGGAAGGCTTGCTGTGATAGATGGAACCATGAATTCTACTGTCTACCAAAAAATCCTGAAGGAGAATGTCCGGCCATCTGTTCGTCAACTCAAGCTGAAGCGATCTTGGGTGCTGCAGTAGGATAATGACCCAAAACACACCAGCCAATCCACCTCTGAATGGCTGAAGAAAAACAAAATGAAGACTTTGGAGTGGCCTAGTCAAAGTCCTGACCTGAATCCTATTGAGATGTTGTGGCATGACCTTAAAAAGGCGGTTCATGCTAGAAAACCCTCAAATAAAGCTGAATTACAACAATTCTGCAAAGATGAGTGGGCCAAAATTCCTCCAGAGCGCTGTAAAAGACTCGTTGCAAGTTATCGCAAACGCTTGATTGCAGTTATTGCTGCTAAGGGTGGCCCAACCAGTTATTAGGTTCAGGGGGCAATTACATTTTCACACAGGGCCATGTAGATTTGGATTTTTTTTCTCCATAAATAATAAAACCCCTCATTTAAAAACTGCATTTTGTGTTTACTTGTGTTATCTTTGACTAATAGTTAAATGTGTTTGATGGTCAGAAACATTTTGTGTGACAAACATGCAAAAGAATAAGAAATCAGGAGGGGGGCAAATAGTTTTTCACACCACTGTATGTGAAAATGCTCTTCATCGACAACAGCTCTGCATTTAATACCATAATTCCCTCCACACTCACCACCAAGCTGGAGCACCTGGGACTCAGCTCACCCATGTGTCAGTGGATCTCCAACTTCCTAACTGGCAGACCACAGGCAGTAAGGATGGGTGGTCATGTATCAGCCTCCCTCATACTCAGCACTGGAGCCCCCCAGGGTTGTGTTCTGAGCCCCCTGCTGTACTCTTTATACACCTACGACTGTGTGGCCACAACCAACTCCACCGCCGTCATCAAGTTTGCTGACGACACTGTCGTAGTGGGCCTGATCACGAACAACGCTGAGTCGGCCTACCTGGAGGAGATTGGAAATCTGGAGAACTGGTGCCAGAGGAACAATCTCCTCCTGAATGTCAGTAAGACAAAGAAGCTGATAGTGGACTTTAGTACAAAGCAGGAGAGGAACTACCAGACCCCCGTCATCAACAGGAGCCCAGTGGAGAGAGTGGACAGCTTCAGATACCTCGGTGTTCACATCACGCAGGACCTGTCATGGTCCTGTCACATCAACACCGTGGTGAAAAAGGCCCGGCAGCGTCTGTACCACCTCAGACGCTTGAGAGACTTCAGACTGCCCTCCAAGCTGCTCAGGAACTTCTACTCCTGTACCATAGAGAGCATCCTGACGGGAAACATCATGACCTGGTTTGGAAACAGCACCATGCAGGACAGACGAGCTCTACAGAGGGTGGTGCGATTAGCTGAGCGCATCATCCGCACCAAGATCCCTGACCTGCACTCAATCTACACCAAGCGGTGCTGGACCAAGGCCAGGAAGATTGTGAAGGACCTCAGCCATCCCAACAATGGACTGTTCTCTCTGTTGCGGTCAGGAAAGCGCTTCCGATCCCTGAAGGCCAACACAGAGAGAATGAGGAGAAGCTTCTTCCCGCAGGCGATAAGGTCTCTCAACCATACCACATTCACACCACACACACAGAACTAATACAACCCGTTAACGTCAATGGACACTATGGACACTTTCATGCACATCTACACTTACATCGGAACTCATGTTTATGTTTACATTCTTGACCCTTGCACAAAGACACTTTAATAAGGCACCTTAAGACACATTTCTATGCATACTTGCACACCATACTTCCTCAACCAAATTTCAATTAAAAAAAATAAAAATCTCTATTGTACAGTATATTTCTATTTTTATTTCTATTTTTTATTCTAGTTAAGTTAAAATTTTCCTATCGTATTTCTTATTCATATTTATTTCTTACTATAAGATTTAATTCGCTTTTTAAGGTCACTGGCGGTCGTATAAGCATTTCACTGCATATCGTACTGTGTATGACTGTGTATGTGACGAATTAAATTTGAATAAAATATAGCTTGGATGAAGTAAACAGCGTAATACCCCACTATTGTAATTATGAGGCCACCAAGGCTTACCCGGAGCAGGGGCCTAAACAAGCAGGCACAAAAACACACAAAATTACAATAAGTCTGAATAAGAAAAGCAATATACCATATTCATCATTAACAATTGACACTATACTTAAAGAAAAATA
Source organism: Channallabes apus (assembly GCA_030522415.1). NCBI lineage: Eukaryota > Metazoa > Chordata > Actinopteri > Siluriformes > Clariidae > Channallabes > Channallabes apus. The sequence continues at coordinate 25,304,464 of CM060121.1, forward strand.
AAAGAAAGAAAAGAAATTATAAACAAAACTCGATCAGGCTAAGCAAACAAAACAAAATCAAAGAAATCATACAACCAAAGCAACCAAAACCCAAATACACACAAAAAAGTAGCAAGACAGTAGCAACAAAACAGTGCAGTTATCCCACTCTGTATAAAAAAGCACTCCCAATGAACCGATTTGTCCTGCAGGTGTTGGTCACCGGGCCACTCAAGTCAAATGTTGCTCACAGCCAAAATCTCTGCAGTATAGTCAAAGGTGACCGACTCAAACCACCAGGAAATAACAGCCTGCACACCACCGCAAAGGCGGGAAACAAGGTGCTGCTGCTGCTAGATAAGAAGTAAATATTGTTAGCCAAAGTGTACAAACTCACTGCAGCATTAGTCAAACAGCTAGAACATACCTGCTAGACAAGGACTCACACACCCCAATGGTGGAGCTGGCAAGAACACATCCCAGGTAGCCTGCACACCACCCTGAAGCTGTGAACAAGATACTATTACAGCTATAAGAAGCAACATAGTTAGCTAAAATGCACAAGCTCACTGCAACATTTGTCCAACAGCTACACATACATGCTAATTAGAGACACACCCACCCCAAAAGCAGAGCTGGCAATGACATATCCCTGGTATCCTGCACACCACTGTGAAGCTGCAAAAGTGCTTTTCCAGCTACAACAAAAACAGAGTTACTGAAATGCACAACCTCACTGCAACATTAGACAAATGGCTAAACCTGCAGACCAGAGACCCACACACATCAAGGGCGTGTGTGTATATAACCTGTACCAAGTTCTGATAGGCTAATGTTGTAAATCATAGGCGGGAACTTACCCACTTGACCACATTTAGTTGACACAAGGTGTGACCCAGCTCAAATTCTTAAGACTCAAGTTGTAAATCAAATATTTAAGTCAGGCCATGTATTATTGGTTGTGGTCTCAATTTATTATATTTCTCTAGTGTTGACTTAGCCCAACTTTTCATCCACTCAAAAAAGTAAGTTTCTATTTTTGCCCATTAATGTACTTGGGTCAAGTGATCTATGAACAAGTTTTTCTATACATGTTTCTATAAACAAGTTGGCTTAACAATACCCCAACAATTTAAAAACACAAACATTACTTTAAAAAATTTCTTCCAAAACTAGTCAAGGTTAAAACGGTAATCTGCATAAAACAGGAGAACACAGGTTCTATTTTGCTTAAAGGTTAGTAAAATAACTGGATAACACCAGATGCTTATTAGTCTCTTACTGATTCTTTTATATTACAATATCATAACCATTTTTAAAAACTAGCAAATATTTTACTTTTTTAGACTTGTCCCAATATGTCAGGTACAAAAAAGGAGTCTATGGCAACAAAAGATTGTTTCTCAACATTTGAATCTGAGGGGAAAATGTCTCTCCAAGGCCAGTGGTTGTCGTTTGGATGGCTCCAAAGGTATACGTCGAGTCCTTTTGGAATTCAATGTTCAGAGCACAGACCTGACCAAACATCTATCCTAAAACTGCTGCATAGTCACCCAAGGACCCTCAAGGACTACAGTCCCCTTTAATACCACAGACAACTTCAACAGCTTGTTCACGATCCTGTAGCTCCAAAAGTCCAACCGTCACTCCTCTGATCCAATCTTCCACTGCAGAGTTCTGGTTAAAGAAACAAAAGGAGTCTTATAAAGACAAAGATGATACATTTCACAGAAAATTTTGTCATGATATACAACACCAAAATGTGTAAAACATAATAATAATAATAATAATAATAATAGTGTTTTTGGAATGCTAATGATGGGTTAAAGCTATGCATCGTTTAATATTCAAAAGGGTTTAATATTTTCAAGGGTTTTACTTTGTCATTCTTAGTAACTACATATTTGGATTGATGTTTTAAAATAACCATTTATTCACTCGGTTTTCATACAAATAAGTTAACGAAAATAACATTCATAGATAAGCAGTAGCGACCAGAGGTGGAAAGAGTAATAAAATTTTGTACTTAAAGAGGTCCTATTATGCCATTTTAAAGGTTGCTAATATTGCTTAATGAGTCTCTTAAAACAGGTTTAGAGAAGAAGAAGAAGAAGAATATTCAATTATTGTCACATGTACTTTTTACAGCACAGCGAAATTTCTTCTTCGCATATCCCAATTAGGAAACTGGGGTCAGAGCGCAGGGTCAGCCAGCTTACAGCGCCCCTGGAGCAGATAGGGTTAAGGGCCTTGCTCAAGGGCTCAACAGTGGCAACTTGCCGATGCTGGGGTTCGAACCCCCGACCTTCCGATCAGTAACCCAGAAACCCACAGCCTTAACCGATTGAGCCACCACTGCCCTGCACTGTTTACATGTATGCAAGGTCAAAAAACACTTTAGTTTTCTCCCAATATAGATTTAATTTTACCCAATAATTTTACCCCATTTCTAAATGATTCGTAAACGACTCGTGTGAAGCAGTGTGAAGATTCAGTCTGTCTAAACCCCTCCTTTCCGTGAGCCCTCACTGCTGTGATTGGTCAGATGGCGCGGCCCTTTATGATTGATCTACCGCTACAGCATGTGTCAGAAAATGAAACGGCCATTACCATAACTGAATGACGGCTCTGGAGACCCGTCAATACATAGAAAAGATGGCGTCGGTTTTACCTTGTAATGACCAGCTAATTTTATATTAACTGTGGCTACAAAAATCGAGAGGTCTTTTATCTTTGTGTCTGTGTTGCGTTAAAAGGCGAGCAAAAAGAACAAAAGCAAACGTGTATTACACAAAACTAAATAAAGTAAACGAAAAAGGGGCACCACAACCAAACAAAGATATAAACAATATTTATAAACTATATATAATAAACGGTATGTGTATGTGTGCGTGAACGCGAGTGAGTGGAAAATGTCCGAAGTCCGTGTTTATTGTATGTGTGTTAGGAGTATGGTTCGGTCTCACCAGGGTTAATGAAGTCCGGGAGGCCGATGACGGAGGGTGAGAAGGCCGGGGAATATGTCCAGTCAAAGATCTATCAATCAATCCGGTTGAAAAATCTTCAAAAGAAAATTATCCACAGCAATCTCTCCTTCTCTCGTCCAAACAAATAACCAGCGCTACTCCTTTACTTCCATTACTACTCCTCCCCCCCCGCTCTTTGTTGTGTTTTTAAGGAACACAAATGTTACCAGCTGTCTCAATGAATTCCACTGTAAGAAGTTGGGCCAACAGTACAGTATAAATTAATTAAACGTTTATCTAGTTGGGTTTTTTACAGTGCAAATGAGAATGGCTTCCGTGTTGAGTCCTCTCGAGGTTTCTTTCTCCTTGCCACAGTCACCCTCGACTTGCTCACTGGAGACAATCTGAGCATTTTTATTCATATATATTTTCTAACATTTCATACCCATTTCCATAATTTTATTTTGAGTTTGTAAAGCTGTTTTGCGACAATGACCACATATAAAAAACGCTATACAAATAAATTAGAATTGAACTGGGTTAGTTAAAAATAGCATCAGTATTAAGGCTCTTCCAGCAATCGATTAATTCATTTTTATTGCAATACTGTCCTTTGCAATTTGATATCTTCCCTATGGAAATGAGCCCTCTAAACCAAGCAGAAAACATTTTGTTGTTAAAAATAGCACATTTGAAACATATATCCCTTTAAATATTTTTATCATAATAAATAAATAAAAATTTTTTTTTTAAATGTGGTAAAAAATAAAAACTACATTTTGGCAGTGGTGTCAAAAGTATTCACATTCATTACTTGAGTAGAAGTATAGATACTAGGGTTTTAAAAAACTTCTTTAGAAGTTGAAGTATCAACTCAAGCTTTTTACTCAAGTAAAGGTGTAAAAGTACTGGTTTCAAAACTACTTAAAGTATAAAAGTAAAAGTAACGTGAGGGGGGAAAAAAAGCATTAAGGATAAAAGTATTAGGCTGTGCCACGGGCCTATATACTGCACTAACACCTCATTAAAAAAAATTAAAATGTGTTGTTTTTTTGTTGTATTTTTTAATGGCCATATTGATTTGGGATACTGTAAATGGCAATTGAAAAAGAATGCATTTTAGTACAATGCAAATACATTCAATGTATGTAGTAGTACCATGTACAGTGGTGTGAAAAACTATTTGCCCCCTTCCTGATTTCTTATTCTTTTGCATGTTTGTCACACTTAAATGTTTCTGCTCATCAAAAACCGTTAACTATTAGTCAAAGATAACATAATTGAACACAAAATGCAGTTTTTAAATGAAGGTTTATGTTATTAAGGGAGAAAAAAATCTCCAAATCTACATTGCCCTGTGTGAAAAAGTGATTGCCCCCCTTGTTAAAAAATAACTTAACTGTGGTTTATCACACCTGAGTTCAATTTCTGTAGTCACCCCCAGGCCTGATTACTGCCACACCTGTTTCAATCAAGAAATCACTTAAATAGGAGCTACCTGACACAGAGAAGTATACCAAAAGCACCTCAAAAGCTAGGCATCATGCCAAGATCCAAAGAAATTCAGGAACAAATGAGAACAAAAGTAATTGAGATCTATCAGTCTGGTAAAGGTTATAAAGCCTTTTCTAAAGCTTTGGGACTCCAGCGAACCACAGTGAGAGCCATTATCCACAAATGGCAAAAACATGGAACAGTGGTGAACCTTCCCAGGAGTGGCCGGCCGACCAAAATTACCCCAAGAGCGCAGAGACAACTCATCCGAGAGGCCACAAAAGACCCCAGGACAACATCTAAAGAACTGCAGGCCTCACTTGCCTCAATTAAGGTCAGTGTTCACGACTCTGAGACTGGGCAAAAACGGCCTGCATGGCAGATTTCCAAGGCGCAAACCACTTTTAAGCAAAAAGAACATTAAGGCTCGTCTCAATTTAGCTAAAAAACATCTCAATGATTGCCAAGACTTTTGGGAAAATACCTTGTGGACCGACGAGACAAAAGTTGAACTTTTTGGAAGGTGCGTGTCCCGTTACATCTGGTGTAAAAGTAACACAGCATTTCAGAAAAAGAACATCATACCAACAGTAAAATATGGTGGTGGTAGTGTGATGGTCTGGGGTTGTTTTGCTGCTTCAGGACCTGGAAGGCTTGCTGTGATAGATGGAACCATGAATTCTACTGTCTACCAAAAAATCCTGAAGAAGAATGTCCGGCCATCTGTTCGTCAACTCAAGCTGAAGCGATCTTGGGTGCTGCAGCAGGACAATGACCCAAAACACACCAGCAAATCCACCTCTGAATGGCTGAAGAAAAGCAAAATGAAGACTTTGGAGTGGCCTAGTCAAAGTCCTGACCTGAATCCTATTGAGATGTTGTGGCATGACCTTAAAAAGGCGGTTCATGCTAGAAAACCCTCAAATAAAGCTGAATTACAACAATTCTGCAAAGATGAGTGGGCCAAAATTCCTCCAGAGCGCTGTAAAAGACTCGTTGCAAGTTATCGCAAACGCTTGATTGCAGTTATTGCTGCTAATGGTGGCCCAACCAGTTATTAGGTTCAGGGGGCAATTACTTTTTCACACAGGGCCATGTAGGTTTGGATTTTTTTTCCTCCCTAAATAATTAAACCCCTCATTTAAAAACTGCATTTTGTGTTTACTTGTGTTATCTTTGACTAATAGTTAAATGTGTTTGATGATCAGAAACATTTTGTGTGACAAACATGCAAAAGAATAAGAAATCAGGGGGGGGGGGGCAAATAGTTTTTCACACCACTGTATGTGTACTACTGAGCATTAACATGTTTCATGGAGAAGAAAATATGATAACTAGTTGCCTATAAGTATTTTAATGGTGCAAAAAGTCAAACTTCTGAGGCATGTCATCGGTAACCTTTATTGGAATGTAAATGTACATCCAAACTTAGCTGCAGGAATCTGTGAGGGCAACATACAAGAAAATTAGTGTACCCAGGGCAGGCTTAGTAACAATTACCCTTGTATGGTTGTCTACAATAAACATTAGTGCTGTCAGAATGAATGATTCATCCAAGTGGTTAATCAAAAAAATTAAAAATAAATAAATAAAATACACACACATATATGTGTGTGTGTGTGTGTGTGTAAAAAAAAAAAAAAAATTATATATATATATATATATATATATATATATATATATATATATATATATATATATATATATATATCTCATTCCTGTTACCTTCCTGGTGCTTGGTTGTGACATTTTGCTCGAATCTTGAGTCTCTATCACGGACATCTTCGTCTACTTATCACAACCTTATCAACCGAAAATGCTAATTTATTCAAACGTCCTTGCTGGAGTGTGTGACGTAACGTCATGTGCAGGTGCGATGGATCGCTTACCAACCAACAGGGTGTCGGAATGGTATGTTTATACTTCTCATCTGTAACGTCCTTCGATATAGAAGAAAATAAAAATCACATAGACAAACGGAGTTGTTAGCGAATATGCCGTTTGCTTTTTTGTTCTCTCATGCGCATGCCCAGTGACAGATTACACACGCTTAGTTACCTCGTCCCACTCGACGTGCTTACGTCAGTCAAGATGCTGAACAGAAAACTTGGAACAGAGAACTTAGAATCATCCAACCACAATCAAATTCGCTCCATCCGGATGGCGCGATTTATCCGGATGTTTTTTTTTTTTTTTTTTTTGAATGACAAGCTGAAATAAAATAGGAGTAACGAGGCTATTTTAAAAATGTAAGGAGTAGAAAGTACAGATAATTGCGTGAAAATGTAAGGAGTAGAAGTAAAAAGTCGGCTGAAAAATAATTACTCCAGTAAAGTATAGATACCCCAAATTTCTACTTAAGTAAGGTAACGAAGTATTTGTACTTCGTTACTTGACACCTCTGCATTTTGGTTCATTATATCCTTGCTACAACCACAAGATATAACTTCTAACATGGTTATTTAAGAAATGAGAAGCTACTCCTGGCATCAATTAGGGTTAAAGATTCAAGATTCAAGATTCAAGATTCTTTATTTGTCACATGCATAGTTATACAAGTACAACACGCAGTGAAATGTATCCTGAACCGCTCCTACTTTGTGCAAATAACAAGAAACAAAAGAAATAATCTATAAATAGAAATAGAGAAAAAAAAAAAAAAAAAAAAAAAAGGTGCAAATGTAAACATAATAATAAAGTGTGTATCTGAGCAGGATAAAGGTGTTAGTGCAAGTGATGCTTACAGTCCAGACTAAAGTGCAGTGTGCAGTGTGGAATGTCAGCACAGCAGTGTGTGGGTGAACTGTTACCAGTCCTATGAATGGGAGAGTGGCCCATCATGGTTGAGGAGTCTAATCGCCTGTGGATAAAAACTCCTCCTGAGTCTCTCCGTTTTGGCCATAATGACCCGGAACCTTCTGCCTGAATGCAGAAGTTTGAACAGTCCGTTATTGGGGTGCGACAAGTCCTTAATGATACGAGCTGCCCTGGTTTTACATCTCCTGGTGTAGATGTCCTGCATGGAGGGGAGAGTTAACCTGCAGCAGCGTTCTGCTGCCCGGATCACTCTCTGGAGGGCTTTCCTGTCCTGTACACAGCTATTCCCAAACCAGGATGAAATGTTCTGTGTTAGGATGCTCTCAACAGCACCCGAGTAGAAAGCCTTAAGGACAGCAGGGGAAACCCCAAACTTCCTCAACTGCCTCAGGTGGTACAGACGCTGCTTTGCCCTTTTCGTCTGAGCACAGATATGCTCAGTCCATGTCAGATCCTCGGAGATGTGGACGCCCAAGTACTTAAAGCTGCTCACCCTCTCCACTGGAGCTCCATTGATGATGAGGGGTTTGTGGTCCAGTTGTCCCCTTCTGAAGTCCACCACCAGCTCCTTCGTCTTACTGACGTTCAGTCGGAGGCAGTTTTCTTCACACCATAGTGCCAGGTTCTCCACTTCATCTATGTAGGCCGACTCATCGTTGTTGGAGATGAAGCCCAGCACCACCGTATCGTCAGCAAACTTAACGATGGTGTTGGAGTCGAACATGGCCACACAGTCTGAAGTGTAGAGAGAGTATAGCAGTGGAGAGAGAACACATCCCTGTGGAGCACCTGTGTTGATGGTGATGCTGCTGGAGAAGCACTTGCCCACTCTCACCGCTTGAGATCTGTCCGAGAGGAAGTCCAACACCCAGGCACACAAGCGTTTGTTAAGTCCTAGATCTCTCAGCTTTGTGAACAGTCTGTTAGGCACTATTGTGTTGAAAGCAGAGCTGTAATCTATAAAAAGCAATCTCACATAGTTACCTTGCATCTTGTCCACGTGGCTGAGAGTGGTGTGCAGAACATGGGAGATGGCATCCTCTGTGGATCTGTTGGGGCGGTAGGCGAACTGAAGTGGATCTATGGAGCTGGGGATGGAGGAGGAGATGATGTTTTTTAGCAGACCCTCAAATACCTTCATGACCATCGATGTCAGTGCAACAGGCCGGTAGTCATTCAGGCATGAGGGTTTGTTGGTCTTGGGCACGGGGACAATGGTGGATCTCTTGAAACACGCCGGGACCACAGACTTCGCCAGGGACTCATTAAAGATACAGGTGAACACACCTGACAGCTGGTCAGCGCAGCAGCGCAGCAGGCGCCCAGAGATGCCATCTGGACCCGCCGCTTTCCTGGTGTTCACCCTCCTCAGTGCCGTGCGAACGTCGTGCTCTGCGATGCTGATGACGCAATCCTCGCTGATGACGTCATCTTTCTCAGTCACCAGGCTGCTAGCATTAGCCGCCTGGCTAACCTCGAACCGGGCGAAGAATGCGTTCAGCTCGTTGGCGAATGCAGAGTCGGCGACGATCGTCGTGGTGTCTTTGGCAACCTTGTAGTCCGTGATTGTGCGTAATCCGTGCCACATGCGGCGTGTGTCACCCTGATGGAAGTGTGATTCAGTTCGCTGTCGGAACCGCCCCTTTGCTTCCCTCACCGCTCGCCTGACGCTATAAGAAGCCGCTTTGTATGCGCTCATATCGCCGCTGATGAGTGCGGCATTATAAGCAGCGGTCCGGGCATTCACAGCATCGCGGATCGATCGGTCTACCCAAGGCTTCTGGTTCGGAAACGATTTGAACCTCACTGTCGGGACAACTTCATTTACGAGCGTGCTAACGAAGCTAACTGCTACATCCGCAAACTCGTTGATGTCTACTGCGCAGGCTCGGAACATGTCCCAATCTACGTCATCGAGCGCGTCCTGTAGCGTAGCTTCTGATTGGGCAGACCAGCGTTGCACCTCCCTCATGACCGGAGCTTCACGACGAAAGCTTTGTTGATATTCCGGTATGAGGAAAATGGCGTTGTGGTCTGATTTCCCGAATGCTGGATGTGAAACAGCTTTGTAGCCCCGCTTGTATGGTGTGTAACAGTGGTCCAGAATGTTGAGTCCCCTTGTCGGACATGTAACATGTTGGTGAAAGTTTGGCATAACCTGTCTGAGGTTCGCTTTATTAAAGTCACCTGCTACAATGTGCGCTGCGTCCGGGTGTTTGTTTTGGAACTCACTCAGCACATCATGTAGTTCAGACAGAGCAGTGCCTGTGTCCGCGTGGGGTGGGATGTAGACCGCCGTGGCAATGACCGAGGTGAACTCGCGAGGCAGGTAGAAAGGACGACATTTAACACTCAGATATTCCAAATGAGGCGAGCAGCTACTGGAGAGAATGGAAACACTCCTGGCATCGCACCACTTCTTGTTGACCATGAAGCACACACCTCCACCTTTAGCTTTGTTAGACTCTGCCGTCCTGTCCATGCGGAACACAGAGAATGAGTCCGATGGGGTTACGACTCGGTCCGGCACAATGGGGGTCAGCCATGTTTCTGTAAAGCACAGAAGATTACAATCCCTGATATCTCGCTGGAAAGTAACTCTGGCTCTGAGGTCATCAAGCTTATTCTCCAGTGACTGTACATTAGCCAGCAGGATACTCGGCAGAGGGGTGCGATGAGCTTGTTCTCTCATTCTGTTACGGACGCCGCCGCGTTTCCCTCGACGTTTCTTTGTTCTTCGCCGCGGGTTAGCGTCCCGTCCATTGTTGTTGTCGTCTGAGCAGCGTAGTATCTCAGAGGGCCACGACGGGTCAGGCTTAAAGGTGGTATAAGTAAGCGCCGAAATCTGAATTCCTATATCCAGTAGTGTTCTACTGTCATAGGTCACTAAACCTGAAGTACTCTTAGCGAATGAAAGTAAAATAAATAAAGAAAGAAGGAAAAAAACGCACAGTTTGTACGGAGCGATCAGGAAGGCGTCTGGACGTGGCCGCGCCATACTCTAAGTATCTAAATAACTCGTTGCCAGCTGAACCATATCATGCACTGCAGTAATTATCCAATAGAAGGCTCTTACCTGTTTGCTTATTTAAATCCAGGTGGCAACTTTCTACTTTGACTGGAAAGTATAATATATTATAAGATATAAGATGTTATTTCATTTCTATCTGTTATCGCCCAAATGAGGATGGGTTCCCTGTTGAGTCTGGTTCCTCTCAAGGTTTCTTCCTAATGCCATCTCAGGGAGTTTTTCCTTGCCACCGTCGCCGCCACCCTTGGCTTGCTCATCAGAGAAATTTCATTCATTTGTCTCATTATTATTATTATTATCTGCACATTTTTCTCACACATCCACACTTCCAATTATTTTCTTTTCTATAATTATTATTATTATTATTATTATTATTATTTTTTTAATTAATTAATTAATTTATTTTTGTTAAATTTCTTTAATTTTTGTGAAGCTGCTTTGAGACAATGACCATTGTTAAAAGCGCTATATAAATAAAATTGAATTGAATTGAATATTCTTAAAATTAATATATATGTTATTGATGCTTTATCCTGGTATGAGCATGGGCAGTATTGGCCATCCTGCCAATTGCAACAGGCAGGGGACTGTGTACACTATACCAATCCATCTTACCAGCGTGCTTTTGGGAGGAAACTGGAGAATCTGGGAAAAAAATCCCAGTTAAATACTAACCTGCAATCCTGGTGTGATTGTGTAGCTTGGGATGACAAGGATGTTCTCTGTGCCACTTTGCTGCTCTTTTAGAAATGCGGATTGTGGTGTGTTTTTGTAGTATTTACTCTCTTTATAATAATTTTTGATTCCAGTAAACTAGTAAATATCAGCTATTAAATTTGGATTGATGAAGTACTTGGCTCAACAGTCCCAGTCCAAGGCCTGACATACTAATATTTTGAATGCTGATGCAGTTTTCTACCAGTAGATGTCGCTGTTTCTCCAACTAACACATACAGGATCCATGTCCTTCTGCAATTCTTACGTGGCAGAGAGAAGCACTACATCCTTTTCAGTTATGGCTGACATATCATAACGAAACGTCTTTCTCTACTATATGCAACATCCATGATATGGTAAGGATTATCATACACTTTATATTCTGCTAATATTTAAAACTTATTTTAAATTTTTAGGGGGCACCCGGATTTGAACCAGGGACCTCTTGATCTGCAGTCAAATGCTCTACCACTGAGCTATACCCCCTCACACCTGTTGCAGCCTTTAAGTAGTTTTTTTTAAAGAAGTACCAGGTATGCTATGTGGACATGCTGCATCTAGAACAATCCCAGTAACATTGGGCATGTTGTGGGAACACACTGGATAAAACAACAATCTCTCACAGTGCAACGTGCATACCTACAAGCACACACTTATTCACACCTATAGCCCTAACCCTATGGTAATTCGATTTAGCCAAGTCACCTACAGTACTAGCATGTTTTTGGGAGGTGGGAGGAAACTAGCAAACTCAGAGGAAACTTAATATAGGCATATTGTATTAGAATGAGTAATTAAGTGATTGGCTGCTTGTTTATACAATACAAGTGTAATTAATTATAAAAAGTCAAAAGATTTTAATTGAGTTAGCCTGAGTCACAAACTTAGTATAAACATTTTTCTCTCTTCCATTAGTATATGACCAAGCAAAGGTGATTCTAAGTCCCTTCTTTTAATTGCCCTTACAACTAAAAATTATTGTTATATTATTAAAACTTAGTAAATAATCAGCTTTCCAGCTTGGAATATTTTGCGCTCCAAATGTTATACATAACTAAGGACTGTGCGAAGATTACACATTTGTTATATTGCTACTCACTCACTCACTCACCATGTATACCACTTTATCCAGTATACAGCTTTGCGGGGAGCCTGGAGCCTATCCAAGGAGCCTTAGGACATGAGGCAGGGTACGTCCTGCACAGAATGCCCATTCTTCGCATTGCACACACATACATTCACACATAACAAACAATTTGGGAATGTGCATATCTTTAGACTACGGGACAAAACCCACGGAGCACGGGGAAGACATGCGAACGCCATCCACACAGACCCGAGAGGTGCAAGACCATAATGCTAACCACTAAGCCACCATAGCGCATCATTAAGTAATATAAAAAGAGAACATTTTCTCTTGTCATTGCTTTATTTCAAATACCACAGTCATCATCCTGTGAAAAAAAAAATTAAGGTTAAAAAGAGTGCATATTACATGTCAAGTCATCAAAAGAAGTGTATAATATATAGCCTTGATAGAATCTACCGCATCTTCACAATTTCTTCATCCTTTGTCTAACTTACAAACCCACACAAACAAACATTTCTCCACAAGTAATGTGCTTCACTGCAGACAGTGCAAAGTTACAAAGAAAAGTCAGAGTTATCATTTTCATCCACTTAAAAAAAAGAAGGACACCATAACCTTCTTGGATTGCAATAGTATGTAGGATAATGAAGAGACCATCAGTATGGAAAGAAGGGGAGACAATTGTATAAATGTTCTGAGCTGTCATTTTTCATAATGGAATTCCTCTTGTTTCAGCTCTGCTCGACCAGCTTTTTTCTTCTCTCTCCAGTGGCTGACGGCCATCATCCAAATTTCTTTCTGAAAATGCAACCACAATAGGATTTATTGCTGCAGCAATATATTTATCTTTATCGAAAACAATTTCCGTCAAGGGGTCAATAAAGCACTCTATCTCTCCATTTAAGCATTCGGCAGATGCCCTCATCCAGAGCAACTTACATTTTTTATTTCATTATACATCTGAGAAGTTGAGGGTTAAGGGCCCAACTGTGGCAACCTAGTGGTTGTAGGGTTTGAACCTGGGACTTTCCGAACTGTAGGCCAATGCCTTAATCACTGAGCTACCTTGAAGGTTGAAGGTTTATTCAACCTTGGAATAAACCCTATACAAAACTGCTGTTAGGCCTCAGTGCCCTAAATTAGGGTAAATTCAAATATATTAGTTTGTGAAATTTCATGTTGACTAATTTCAATCGTTGAATAATAAAAAAAAATTATCCTCAACATAATCTAATATTGTATGAATAAGTAAAAAATGACTAAATATGATGCTAGTCTAAGAAATGTACTATAACTGTAATTCTTACAGCGATAACAATAATAACATATAAGCAATCCTCCCCCCAAAATAAAGATTAATATAGATAACAGATTATGTAGAATTCCAAAAGAAAGAATTTATTAAATATAAAAAAAAAAACTAATTATTTAGGGTTAATGGTCGAAGAAATGTACTATACCTTAATTCTTTATTAATGCATTAATAATATTAAAACAATAATAACTCTAATATATTAACAATAAAATATTAACAATAACAATAGAATATTTTCTAATGATAATATAATTTTGCTACAAATAATTCTATAATACTGTAATACTATAATTTACTCCTTACAGCAGTAACAATAATTACTGCACATTAATTCAAACACAACAACTAATGTTCTGTGTGATCAACCACATAAATAAATTTGAAACAATATTTCAGTAGTAAATAATTCCCAAATAGTTATGATGTTTCATTTTAATTGCAAGTCTGTTCTTTGGAGTTTGATATCTGCCATATGGAAATGTGCCTTCTAAACCAAGCACAAAACATTTTGTTGTTAAATCAAATGAATAGTTGATTTATTACCCAATTGGAGTAGGTGGATAGATAGCTGTGAACATGTATTATAAGGTGCACGTCTGATGGGCTCTTCATACACGAAGCACGCCGGTTTTAGATGCAAAATCCGGTTATATATATATATATATATATATAGTGCAGTACATATGAGTATGGCCTACCGTTTGTCCTGTGAGAGCCATCACACTGTGCTCCGTGAACGCTTCTGCGTGAGCATTAGAGCATGTAGATGATGTACGAGAGAAAAACGAGTCCAATGATCGCGAAGAACATCAGCACCAAGATGTCCACCATGGTGTCCTCGTCGGAAAAAAAAAACAAATACAGTCCAGGCGAGCTGTTTCTGGTCAAACCTCGGACATCTGATTTGACTGACGATGGTGGAGTGATTTCCGGTGCAGCGCGGTACACATCCCCCCCACAGCCCCCCCTCCCCCGCCATCGCCCTAACTGTCAATCAGCCTGGGCAGCTCGCAATGATTGTGATTATACTAATGTCACATTTTAAACAGAGTACGTATTTAAAAGCAAAGCTCATTATATATATATATATATATATATATATATATATATATATATATATATATATATATATATATATATATATATATATAATAATTACATTTATTAGTTGCTTTTAAATGGCTTTATATTTACATTAACTATAAATGTGGGCATAGTTAAGAGGAGGGCGGTCACACCACGGTGTGAATCAAAATCACAACCCACAGTAAAACTATTATTAGTATTATTATGAAAGGAAGCCATATTATCTTATCTTCTATGAATGTGCATTTGTATATTACTCGTCCCTGGGCTGAGACCAATGATGTGACATTTATGTGTAACAGGATCTAAACTCTCCACCACATTGTAAAAAAAAAGGCTGAATTTCCCCCTGGGGTCAAATCCCAGACCTATACCTGTTTAAAAGTCAGTATGGATACATACTAGATTACAATATAGATTCATTCATTCATTTTCTATACCGCTTAATCCTGTGTTATCCCAGGAGACTTCGGGCACTAGGCGGGGTACACCCTGGACAGGGTGCCAATCCATCGCAGGGCACACACACATACACACACTCACACACCCAATCACACACTACAGGCAATTTAGGAACGCCAATTAGCCTAACCTGCATATCTTTGGACTGTGGGAGGAAACCGGAGTACCCGGAGGAAACCCACCAAGCACGGGGAGAACATGCAAACTCCATGCACACAGAGACGGGAATCGAGCCTGGCCGGGGAATCGAACCCAGACCCTGGAGGTGCTAACCACTGCGCCACTGCGCCGCCTTTACAATATAGATGTTCTGTAAAATAAATGCATTTAAAAATACACTGCCTGGCTAAGAAAGTCACATACTATTAAGATTTCATTTAATCACCTTTATAGCACACAATGTTGGAGCCAGTTCAAAAATGATTCATCACGCTCCCACACAACCATTGTTTTACAGTTTGAGTCCTGGAATATGCTCATGCTATCACAGAAGAAAAAAATTCAGGTTATCAGCGGACTTTATTTTATTGCCACATAACGTTGCTGAGCCTAGACCTGACCAACTGAAGCAACCTCGAATCACAACATTGCCTCCAGAGGCTTGTACAGTGGGCGCTATGCATGATAGGTGCATCAGTTCATGCATTTCCCTTCTTACCTTGATGTACCCATCATTCAGACCATTGTCATTAGACCATTGTCAATTTGAATTATCACATCACACCACAAAAATAGGACCATTGCTCCAAAGTCCTATTTTTCTGTTCCCTATCAAATTTAACACTTTTTTTCTGATTAGTCTCACTAATGAGTTTTTTTTTTACAGCCACTCAATTGTTTAGTCCCAATCCTGTGAGTTCTCATCACATTGTGTGCATATGGAAATACTCTTACTTTCACTATTAAAATTAGCTATGGTTTTTATTGTTGATTTTCCACATGCAATTTCACCAAGGGTTTAAGTGATCTCCATTCTTGATTTTCTTCTGACCACTTTTCCTCCACAAAGTTGACGGTTCAGCATGATCCTTCCAGGTTTTGATAATGTCAAAGGGTTTTCAACCCAGATCCAGTAGTTTCAAATCATCTTAGTCGTTTTCTTTCAGACCCCTAATTTGACCCTTCTGAAATGGTTACCTTTTTGGCCAGGCAGTGGCCAAAATAAATAAAAATGTAAATATAAATGAAGATTATAGTTAAAAAAAAAATGGTAAAAAGAAAAAAAATTATTTTTGGTTCATTGTAAATACTCATTTTAACTGTTCTGCAAATCCATTCTGAAATAGGTCTGTGATCAGTATCTGTTGTATACACAATAAAACAAACACCAGACACCAGATCCTAAAATATTATTTTAGTAGTCCATACATAAGGCAGCTCCACACCATACCTACATCACCTATGTGGAATAAAATAAAATAAAAGCAGTTTAACAGGGGGTTAAATGCTTAAGCTGGAAAAAAGTGAGCCTAGTGTGTGTGCAAGTACACTTAAAAACATACTTCCAAACTGAGACATCCCATGACACCTGAACAGACACAAACATATTAATAATACTAATAAAGGATGTATGTATTATGTTTCAGTAATTGAAAAGAAAGCTTAAGCCATAAAATGAAATATGATTGAGGCACAGCCACACATGAATGTCACATCATGTTATGTTACATGGCTACATACCCTAGTTACCTGATGAATGAGTTATATGTAACACAACCTGCACTTCAGTACAATATATAATTTTTTTCCACATAAGCTGTACTGATTAGGAGAATAGTAGAATGGGAACTTCTGCTTTAACCCTTAAATGCTTGTAACACGTAAGTCTTTGATACAAAAAAAAACATTGAAATCAAATTTTTGGTTATTACCACTATCAAATGTTATTATTGATAACATGTTATTCCTTTGTTAAGGAAACAAATAAAAATAGTTGGTCAGATCCATATATCTTAACTAAAAGTGTTTGTATCCGAGACCTTTCTAGATAAAAGTCATTTACAAAGTAAATAATTTGTCATTAGAGATTTTATTGATCTGGCCCATTTTTCTTATCTGCAAGGAGTGCACTGTATGGCCAAAGGTTTGAGGAAATCCGATCATAAAACCCATATGGGCTTGTTGAACATCATTCTAAATTTGGTCTTTCCTTTGATGGTAACATTAAATCTGGGAAAGAATTACACTAGATTTTGAGGCATGGCTATGGGGGTTTGTGCTCAATCAGCTACCAAAACATTGGTGAGATCAGGCACTGATGTTGGATGAGGAAGTCTGAGGTGGTGTCTACATTTCAGTTTACCATAAAAGTATTCATTAGAGCAAAGTTCTGGACACAAAGGACCTTTTTCCTCAGCAAACTATGCCATCATGAAGCTTGCTTTGTGCATGAGAGCATTGTCATGCTGGAATAGGCTTAGGCCTTTTAGTTCCAGTGAAGGGAACACTTAAACCTATAGCATACTATAGAATTATGGCATATGGCAATTCCAATTTTATGGCAACCATTGAAGAAGGCACCTGTACGAGTGTGATTGTCAGGTGTGCATAAACTTTTGGCCATATAGTTTATATTGTTCATACATACAATAGTAGTACTTGCCTCCTCTTAGGTTCTTCTGTAGCAGTTTTCTTTTTTTAAATAAATCAATGTATTAGAAACAATACGAGCACCCACATGTATATAAGAACAATATTTAATGGAATTCTCACCATTTCATTTCACATGATCAATGGCTTCATAACTAGTTTAGAGAAATAAAAAAAAATCATTCAAGTTTAAACACCATGTATTATGTCAACCTGATGTTTGTAGACAAATTATTTAACCAGGACCAGCTGTTTTTTTTTTTTTTTTAAATATATGAACACAGTAATTAATAATGCAAGTAAATAATATGTTTAGCTTTTAAATGGCTTTATATATATGGCAAAAGGAAGTTTTACATTTTAACCTAAATTTAAACTTTAAAAGTTTTAACTTTAAGATAAACTTTATTGCTTGTCCCAGACAGTGACAAAAATTCTTCCTTTACAGGCTCCACCAAGGAAATTTAGGATTCTTTTCAGAGAGAATGTAACAAAAGGTTTTGGTATAAATTTAGTGTTGAATTAAAAATTATATGGCCAAATGTTTGTGGACACCTGACCCTCATAGCCCTATGTCAGTGTTATCAAAAAGTTGGAAGAACACAATTTTATAGAACATGTTTGTTATGCTGATTTCTCTTCACTGGGACTAAGGGACAAACCCATACATGTTTGAGTAGAAGAGGTCCCCTTCGCACAAATTAAAATCCATGAAGACATGGTTTGCCAGAGTTGGAATAGAAGAACTCTGATGTCTGCAGACCACTGATCTCAACTGCACTGAACACTTTTAGAATTAATTGCAATTACAATCAAGCACCTGGCCTTCTCATTTAATATTACTGCCAAACCGCTTGTGTACGCTTGTGGCTGAAAGAACACAAACCTTCATCAAAGGTTCAAAATCTAGTGAAAAGCCTTCCCAGAAGAGTGGATGCAAGTATAGAAACAGTTTTGAAGAGGGATGTTCAATATATACTACAGGTGTAGAAAACACTGAGCGTCAAGGTGATAAAAATGCGTTATGCATTAAAAGAACATAAACTGAGCGACAGGATTGAGTATAGTACACGAGTACTATAAAACAGAACAAAACTAGAGACTGGGACAAAGAAAAGCAAGCAACATTGAGAACAATTTTCATTCAGGTAAAGGCTATCTCTTCTATATTAGTTAATTCAGGAAGACTAGATTTAAGAAGCAACGAAACACATACAGAAAAGTTAACACTTTGAATAGCTCTTATTCAGGATAATGAGACAAGCTGCTTTATCTTTACAAGCAATGATCACATTCAACATATGACCTTATGGAAAAAAAATGTTTGTGTAAGATTAAAAAAAAAAACATGTAAGACTAGTTACTTTTTTTCCCCCTTCATGAACACATATGTTGGGTCTCTTATGTGACATTCAATATAGTTTACAGTATACACTGTAAGCAGCAAAATAAGGATCATTCTTATTTCTACACAGGGTGCAGTTTGATATGTTAGAGGTTCCAAGCTTAAAATATTGTCTCTAGTGACAAACTGGCCTGTCTTGATATACAAATAAATCTGTTTTATTCCACTGATATTGATTAACTGACATTACAAATCCGGCTCATACAATACGAACAAGGTAATGAGAATAAGCAAAGGATGGGAGGAAAAGAAAAACAAACAAACAAAAAAAACAATAAGTTCATAAAGAATAGTGCAGAGAAACATGCTGAGATACATCATCATACAATGCACATGGAATGTTCCTGAACAAAACTAAAAGATAGTTAAAAGATATATAGGGATAGTTCTTAGGCACAGATTTAGCTTAGTCTACGATTTAGCATTTTTCACAAAGAAGTTAACAGTGATATTTAGTCCAGGACTAGGCTTAATCGGTGTCAAGACCAAAAAAACAAACAAAAAAAAACCCACTAAGATATTCCACAGAATTGTGCTTCCTCCTTCCATCTCACTGTTTCTCCAGTTCTGCTCTCAGGTAAGTGGTGAGTGCTATGGGTCTACTTTTTGCTTTTATGAAGAGTAGAGAACACCGCTTTACCTTTACACAGTAAGTGTGTGCAGGGAAAAAAAAAAGATGAGAATACATGGTTTTATATGACAGCACAGAGATGAAGTGTTACATATGATTGAGATGATGAAAACACTGCTTTGTGAGCAAGGTCATTGGTCACATTACACCCATACACAATCCGATGCCTCAGTAAGAGGCTCCTTTTTTTATTTTATTTTTTTTATAAACACATGTATTCCAGTTTCACTACAATACCCATGAGGTCTGATGGGATAAGACTCAGTGGAACAAATGGAATGATCAGAAGTCTCATGTTCAAGCATCATTACTACTGCACAACCATCGAGATGCCACATGGGCTAGAATGATAGCTACAATTAGTGACAGGCTGCAAAAAGGTCAGAAAAGAAATAAAGGTTCTCATTGTCATGGCAAGTGTGGAATGATTGACATGGCTAGGGCTGTCCATTCACGAAGTGCTATAAAGCAGCCTTGAAAGAAAATTCAGAGGTCTGTTTGGGTGAATGTGTGTCGTTAAGACGCTAAGTGCCACTTGTGACAGCACCTCTCCAAGACTGAAAAACAAGACAAGTTAGATAGACAGACAGACAGACAGTAGGAAAGAGGGAGCAGAGAGAAACAGAGCAGGTAGAGCAAGACTTGGGAATACACAATTTGTATGTATGTCTACACTATATAATTGTGTGAGTGCATTTTTTGTATGCATGTGTTTTGCATGAGTTATCGGCGTAGGCGCATTAATAAGAAAGCACAAACAAGGAAAAGAAAACAGCTCTTAAAATATGAAATGGCCCTGGGCCTCCCTTTATCCATTTCTCTCTAACTCTTCTTTCCCTTTCTCTCCATCTCCTTCTATCCCTTTCTTGTTTACTTTCTCATATGGCCTCCACATAATTTGCAGGTAGCATGCCCTGCTGGCCAGTACGCTCCACTCTTCCATACATCCATCCTTCATCGATCGGCTGCACGTCCACAATCACATCTCCATCGAGGAATGAGACTTCATCTTCATCAGCTGCGGTGTAGTCATAGACTGCTCGGTAACGTTTCTGAAAACAGATTTTCAAATGCACAGATTAATGAACAAAATAATAAGAGAAGCAGAGAAACAGGAACAATCCAATAATGGTTTATCACATTCATGGGATAACAATGATGCTTAGGCTGCAAACGGCTTCAATAGTGGGGAATCATTAGTATTACTGATGTCTGGCAAAATATCCTGAACATACACTTGCATAAACAACCACGTGGTTAGAGCATGTGTAAATTTATTGCGAATAAAAACAGGCAAAAAGTGACTTTGAGCACGGCTTCCTTGCTGGCGCCAGACAGAATGGTTTGAGAATTTTCAGAAAATCTCCAGAGGCTGTCAAAAGTCTCTAGCGTTTACACAGAATAGGGTGAAAACAAAAACATGCAGTGAGCATCAGTTCTGTGCTGGAAATGTTGATAGTTGAGGTCAGAGGAGAATTGGCAGACAGGAAGTCAAATAACCACTCTTTACAATAGCGGTAACTGAGTGGAACCACTTCAGGTTTCAGTCTGCACAGTGAGGAACTGGCTACAGTACAGGCTCACTGAAGATAGTTACCAACTGCTGGTGTGAGGAGTGGTTAATCTCGTTACCATAGACTTCACTTCCAGTTAGCTAAAACCACACTGGAAAATCTTCTCTGACCGAGCTCATTAATGATTATAGGGATGCTGTTCATTGGGTGGTATTTTTTATACCAAACTGTGTAATAGACTGTTGTGCTTGACAATCCTAGGAGATCAGACGTTTGTAAAATAATCAAACTGGTCTACAAGAACCACATCATGGTCAAAGTCACCGACATAATTTTTCCCTTTTCTGATGTTTGATTTGAACTTCATTGGCGGAAGCTCTTGACCTGTATGTGCATGATTTTTACACACAGCAATGTGCATGATTATACCCTGGCACATAATTGGCTGCCTGGAAGATGATGTGGTTGGTGATTTTACTACTGCAACTTACAATTTACTTTTGGATATCTACTCAAAGACCATTAAAACCCTCTAAAGTAACATGATGATGAAGCAAAGCAAAGACAGATGATTTGAAAAGTCTGATCATTTATAGAACTAGACGATTGTGTCTGATTAGTAGATATATTGAAAGACCTTTTGAGAGGGGGGGAAACAGTGTGCATGTGTGCGTGTGTAATGCATTACCCCAGAACTAGGCGGAGGAGCTGCAGCAGCTTGGCGCACTGGTTCTGGCTCATAGTGGTAGTTCTGCGATGCAGATGGAGGTTGATATGCTGGAGAGAAAACAGAAAGAGTGAGAGAGAGAGAGAATAATAGTAATTAACATCAGTTGAAACACAAATTAAAAAGCACAAACATTTCAATTAGTGGTTGGTAGGGTCGCAGGGGTGTGTATACCTGGAGTTGTGTTTTGTTGCGGTGGTGGAATGTGAACGTCTCCTCCCATTTTACTCTTCTCAAAATCCTCATGATATTTAATCTACAAAACACATAAATGTATATGAACATGTGCCCAGAATAAGTGATGTACCCTGTTTAACTGCAATATATACTTAAATAAATAAATAGGCAAATAAATAAGACAAAGGCACTGTTAAAAGGTTTTTACATGTCTCCACAATCCTGGAAAAAGCAAGGCTATATTTAATTCTATTTAAGGCATGAAGTATAGTTAATGATTCATTAATTACCAGATTCCTCAGAACATAGAGATGAATGGAATCTTTCAAAGTAGTGTTGCATTGATATTCACCTATTTTAATTATCAGTTCACAGCAAGAAGCTTTGATTAGTCTTCATCACTATTTCAGGCTTTGCACGTACAGCTGGAGTTGCTGATAATGTTAAAATACTGAACAAATGTTTACGAGCCTTTAAATACATGCACACTCTTACCAGAAAAAAAAGTTCTTCATAATATGCAGTTTTTGCACTAATATTGGATAAAGTATCTGTTCTAAAGAATATGAGATATTTGCTGATCCTAAATAGGTGTCTCATATCCCTGTTTAAGCTGATCGTTTTTTTTTTTTTTTGGCTTACCCAAATGACATTTTTAACTGGCAGTTTTACATACAAAATGCCAGGATTATGATTCAGAGAGAATGGAGATCCCACTGGGTCAATTGTGTATTCATGCTCGATCAGTATATTTCTAGAACTCTGTTATAGAATTATAGAATGTGACATTCTAGAAAAATGTTGACCCTTTCTGGCAGATCATGGTTAATTGCTTGTGTTGATTGCTTTTCAAATTTAGTCAAACTTAAACCTTAAACCTAACACTAGAGGGGACTACGGGGTAGCCTTTAACCTACATTGCTGATCTGGTCTTGTGTTTTCTTAATTCTTTGCAATTCTGGTGTGTCGGCTACAACACTGAAGCCTTTTCCTTTGTTCTTCTCAAACTCCTCCTTGTAAAGCACCTACAACACACACACATAAAAAGTATTAAAATAATAACACCACACATTTTTTTAAAAAAAAGGAAAATAATATTTTTTTTTCTTGAAATGCCTTTTTTTAAGTTAAAGAAAGATCTAAAATACAATCATATGGAGAGTTTATTTAATTAGAATAAATTTCTTTAAAAGAAGTAACATGGATATGTCCTGAAATTGAATGGGAGAATTGAAGCTTTAATGATGCATCACATTAAAAAAAGGCTAAAGGCTTTGAAGAAAAAAGTAGACACTGAAAATACAAGCAAGTGACAAATTACTGCAACTTGAGTCAGTAAGGTGTTGGGACACCACAACAGCTTATTTGTCCCTTTGCCATGAATATGTCAACAGAATTGACCTACAATTTTATGTTAAATGTTATGTTAAATTCATTGTGCAAATAAGGAAGAAATAATGCTCAACATTTTAAGAGGAGAGGTGGTAGCTAACCTTGTTTCAGTCAAGAAAAGAAGTTTTACTTTATTTTTGTACATCATTTTCAGACAAACATTTTGTTATGGGTCCACATCTAAGAACATGGCAGATCAGAGATTAAGAATCTCTGCACCTACATCAGTAACAAGCACTGCGCTGCTTGCTACTGAAAGGAATACACAATTAAAAGGGACTGATAATGATCTCATATTTAGACAGTCTCATGGGTCTCTAGTGTGTATGTGTGCGCGTGCGCATGTATGTAAAAAAACAAACCCACCCCTTCCTGTTTTCCTTCAACACTGTACATCTTTTCTTTCAAACCAACTGCTTATGTTATTCGGAATGTTTTACCCATTCCTGAGGGATAAAAAGTTTAAAGTTATAGGTTTAAGCTTGTTAAGTTTATGGTTAAGCTTATTTGTAAAATTTAGGAAAAAGTTAGTAAATTTTGAGAAATTGTGATATGTACCAGACAATAAGAGTGTTATTTCATAATGGTATCCTCAGTTTTAGGCTATTTAGTAATCTAAAATTGATATGAAGTTACATATTCTATCCACCTGTTTCTCAAGAGCTAAAGGCTAGACCTTTCTTTAGCTCTTAGCTGCTCTTAGCTGCTTTAATCCCCCCCAAGTTGTTTTGTTCTTTAGAAATGTGGGTTTGAAAACCTCAAAACAGGTGAAAAATGTCTTGTAATATCCCAATTGTCATACGTTAAAAAGGGGGTAGTTTCCCCCACCCGATATCTGCGTTCTGATAGGCTAGGAAAATGTACTTCTGCAAAGCGCCATTTAGATGGAAACAGCATTTTTGGAAAATGAGTGAAGGTGAAGGAAATTCAGTCATGCAAGGATATGTATTTCAGCTGAACAATTAACAGACATTTTGCAGCCCTGTAAGATGATTTGACTTTACTTGTTTAAAAAGATGTATAGCATGTAAGCTTTCATCTTCATCCTTATTTTTATGTTTGCCTAATTAAAGAGTCTGGGGGAAAAAAAATTATAAAATAAATGACCCCTGGCATTTATGACACCGACTAGTCATCATTAGTCTGCATTTACTCAAACTAGTTTTTGGTGAAAGTAAGCTGGTCTGGTCTGGTCCGGTCCTGCATAACACTAAGCGACTCAGACCATCCGTGTTGTGTTTTAATCTTTCATTACTGCTAGTTAACGAGAGCGCCAGGTGACAGGTTGATGAATCATCTCATCAACTTGTTCACAGCTACAAACTACTTCTAACTAGTTTCTAACACGAGGTTGAATCCAAAATCCCTCTCTAGCCCCTGAACACTACTTGGTGTGTGAAACAAGGGATTGTACGTGTCTTGACACAACATGCTTTCCATTTCATTCTAGGTGGAAGGCTATTCTAAAGCGGAATAAGTGTAGACATTAATAAAAACTTACGAGATTTACAGGACTGTCCACCACCACCATGGTTTACTCTCCATAGTACTGGCAAGAATTTAACTTAACAACTATTTTAGTTATAGTACTGTGCAAAAGTCTTGGGCACATGCAAAAATAGGACATAAGAAAAAGATGCTTTTGAAAACATTTCTGCATAAAAGAGACTTCTATAAAAAGCAATTAAATAAACAGTCAATATTTGGAGTGAAAACTCATTGCTTAAAATCAGGAGTTTTAGACACATATTTGTGCAGTTTTATAAGAAAACAGCCTTTGGGTTTTACTGAGCTTGCTGGAGAATACGTGTTCTTCTGGTAACTTTGTCACACTCGCTCCTTTATATTTTTTATGCAAATCCCAGGAGCGTACATTAGGTT
Organism: Channallabes apus; assembly: GCA_030522415.1. Taxonomy (NCBI): domain Eukaryota; kingdom Metazoa; phylum Chordata; class Actinopteri; order Siluriformes; family Clariidae; genus Channallabes; species Channallabes apus. The sequence continues at coordinate 25,329,737 of CM060121.1, forward strand.
TTTTGTTTCCATCTGAAAAACAAAAAACTGGTCTGTCTTGTACTATAATTGTTTTCTTTACAGCCATGCATACAGTGGTGTGAAAAACTATTTGCCCCCCTCCTGATTTCTTATTCTTTTGCATGTTTGTCACACAAAATGTTTCTGATTATCAAACACATTTAACTATTAGTCAAAGATAACACAAGTAAACACAAAATGCAGTTTTTAAATGAGGGATTTTATTATTTAGGGAGAAAAAAAATCCAAACCTACATGGCCCTGTGTGAAAAAGTAATTGCCCCCTGAACCTAATAACTGGTTGGGCCACCCTTAGCAGCAATAACTGCAATCAAGCGTTTGCGATAACTTGCAACGAGTCTTTTACAGTGCTCTGGAGGAATTTTGGCCCACTCATCTTTGCAGAATTGTTGTAATTCAGCTTAATTTGAGGGTTTTCTAGCATGAACCGCCTTTTTAAGGTCATGCCACAACATCTCAATATGATTCATGTCAGGACTTTGACTAGGCCACTCCAAAGTCTTCATTTTGTTTTTCTTCAGCCATTCAGAGGTGGATTTGCTGGTGTGTTTTGGGTCATTGTCCTGCTGCAGCACCCAAGATCGCTTCAGCTTGAGTTGACGAACAGATGGCCGGACATTCTCCTTCAGGATTTTTTGGTAGACAGTAGAATTCATGGTTCCATCTATCACAGCAAGCCTTCCAGGTCCTGAAGCAGCAAAACAACCCCAGACCATCACACTACCACCACCATATTTTACTGTTGGTATGATGTTCTTTTTCTGAAATGCTGTGTTACTTTTACGCCAGATGTAACGGGACACGCACCTCCCAAAAAGTTAAACTTTTGTCTCGTCGGTCCACAAGGTATTTTCCCAAAAGTCTTGGTAATCATTGAGCTGTTTTTTAGCAAAATTGAGACGAGCCTTAATGTTCTTTTTGCTTAAAAGTGGTTTGCGCCTTGGAAATCTGCCATGCAGGCCGTTTTTGCCCAGTCTCTTTCTTATGGTGGAGTCGTGAACACTGACCTTAATTAAGGCAAGTGAGGCCTGCAGTTCTTTAGATGTTGTCCTGGGGTCTTTTGTGGTCTCTCGGATGAGTTGTCTCTGCGCTCTTGGGGTAATTTTGGTCGGCCGGCCACTCCTGGGAAGGTTCACCACTGTTCCATGTTTTTGCCATTTGTGGATAATGGCTCTCACTGTAGTCCCAAAGCTTTAGAAATGGCTTTATAACCTTTACCAGACTGATAGATCTCAATTACATTTGTTCTCATTTGTTCCTGCATTTCTTTGGATCTTGGCATGCTGTCTAGCTTTTGAGGTGCTTTTGGTCTACTTCTCTGTGTCAGGTAGCTCCTATTTAAGTGATTTCTTGATTGAAACAGGTGTGGCAGTAATTAGGCCTGGGGGTGACTACAGAAATTGAACTCAGGTGTGATAAACCACAGTTAAGTTATTTTTTAACAAGGGGGGGGGCAATCACTTTTTCACACAGGGCCATGTAGATTTGGAGGTTTATTTCTCCCTTAATAACTTAAACTTTCATTTAAAAACTGCATTTTGTGTTCAATTATGTTATCTTTGACTAATAGTTAACGGTTTTTGATGAGCAGAAACATTTAAGTGTGACAAACATGCAAAAGAATAAGAAATCAGGAAGGGGGCAAATAGTTTTTCACACCACTGTATATTCTCCTGTAATTTTATTTATTTATCAATTTTTAAGTTATATATGGAAATACTAGGGATGTAACGGTATTATAAATACCGTCGTACCGCAATAACACTTTATTTCGATAATACCGTGGTCGCATGACGGTAAAACTATAGGTCTTCTGAGAAAAGTTTGCTCAGGCGAATTGAGCGAACGGGAAGTAGCGGGAACTACAATTCCCACCAGCCCAGGCGTGATCATCATCCTTTGCGGTCTGTTGTCGCTACAGATCCAGTAATGCGCACATTCGATTTAAAACCCGCTTAATCCGTAATTATTAATTACTCTATCCATCTCTCTTCTTCCCCGATAATAGCAGCACCTGCCATTTCCACATTACTGGATCTGTATTTTTTTAAAAGTTAACGATAGATGGCTAATTTGTATGCCATTGATATGTTCAGTGTTCATGTATACTGTTTAATAAACACTAGTTTTTCCTGTAAATGATTCAATAAATACCGTACCGTGCCATTCATACCGAGGTATTACTGTACGCTGAAGTTTTGATACCGTTACATCCCTAGGAAATACTGAATGATTTTGTACATAATTATGCAGACATGATAAACATGTATAACAAAATTGGTACAGCATACAATATGGTGCCTAAGACTTTTGCACAATACTGTATGAGACAGAATCTGTTTGCATCGCTGAAATTATGGACAGAAAGAAAGGATGTGATTGAGGATGGGTGGATTAGTGTGTGCGTTACCTGGCTCTGCATCTTGCTCTGCTGTTTCAGGCGTAGGTTTTCTGGAGTGTCAGCAACACTCGTAAATGACGTTTTCGGGTAGTGTCTGTAACATGCATCTCAGAATTAGGCATCACTAAAAAACCTGTGAAAAATTAAATATTCCAGGGAACTTGAAATCAACCTCCATATTTTCAAACTACCTGTACTAAACTGTGCTTGTACTTATAGTCATGCGTACAAGTTAGTTCCCCCTCTTTTAATACTGTGTTTTTATGTAATCATCTGATTATAGTGAGTCCTAGTATTAAGCAAATGCAACCTTGAATTTCACGAATTATAATGAATATTATTATAACCATATATTTTTTTTTTAACCATGCCATTATTTACTTAACACAATTTTACCACCCCTCAACACAATGCCAAGACGCAAAGACATAAGCAATGGTCTTAGAGAAGCAACTGCCAGCAAATCAATCAGGAAAGGGTTATATAACAATTTCCAGACAATTAGGAGCATTTTACAGTGAGAAAGATCATTCAGAGGTAAAAAGCATTCAAGCCAGCTGCTAATATTCCCAGAAATGGACATCCTAGCACATTCACCCCCATGCAATGTTAAGAGAAATAAAAAAAAAAATTATATAAAATCAAGACCTACATCTCAGACCCTACAGGCATCACTGAGCATGTTAACTAGTAAAGTCCATAACAGCACAATTAGAAAAAGACGTTTTAAGTAAGTTTTTTTTTCTAAGGGGTGCCAGGAGAAAGCTTCTTCTGTCTACAAAGATAAATAGGAGCAGGACTCAGGTTTGCAAAACTGCTTCGGAGCAAAGCTCAAGGCTTCTGGAACAATGCCATATGGAGTTTGAATAATCGTAATGTCAATAAGGCGACCTTGAGCTCTTCTGTATACCAAAGGCAAATTTGAGGCCATCTTTCTGACAGCTAAAGCTTGGTCAAAATTGAGTCATGAAACAGGACAATGATCTGAAGCGTAGCAGTAAATCTACATCAGAATGGCTGAACAATAAAAGCGTCAAAGTTTAGGAATGGTCTAGTCAAAGTCCAGACCTCAACCCAATTGAAATGCTGTGGTGGGACCTTAAGAGAGCTGTGCAAATACGAATTCCCAAAAATCTCAATGAACTGAAGCAATGTTGTAAAGAAGAATGGGCCAAAATTCCTCCACAATGATGTGAGAAACTGATAAAATAAAACAGAAAACAATTACTTAAATTTTATTTATTGCCGCTGAAGGTGAATTTACAAACTATTGAATCATGCAGGGTATTTGACTTAATGCATCACATCTGTGCGGTGCAAAAACTACTAACTAGTGTGTCTACAACGGTGTCAAGTTTTATGCTATTCTAGATCATTATTGAGTACTAACACTATCCGCCTTTTCCTATTACAATTTATATTCTTTCTTTATGAATTTTAAAAAACACTTTTAACCTACTGAGAAGCATGTTTTGAGAGGCATATTTTAATTTAAGGGCCATAATTATTTAATCTATAAATATGCTAATCTAGATTGTGTACAGTGAGAAACTTCAATTTGTGATGCGCATCATGGCAACATCACACTGAGAGCAGAAGGTGTCAAAGAGAGACAAAGCTCATCTGTGACTTTCACATTTCTGTGGTACAAATGCATCTCGAGCCGAAACTGCCTTGCTCTACTTGAAAACAGGACAGGGCAGTTTTGGCTCTGACATGGTGCCTGTGTAAATGCTTCAGATTTACACAAACAAGTTTGTGAACAAAGATATGATCTTAAAACAAGAACATGACCAAATGTATTTAATTTCTGTTTCTTTTTGCTGAACATACCAACATACTGGTGACCAGGGCCTGTATTCACAAAGCTTCTTAGAATTCTCTCTGAGAGCTCCTATCTTAGCTTAAAAAGTCCTCGCTGGGAGTCGTAGACTAAAAGCTATTGAGGAAATTTATCAGAGCAACTCTATGTTAAGGAAAGTACAACAACCTTTATCTTAGCGAGGAGGTGTGGTTGACCCCATTGCTAGGGATGATGCAGCAATTTAAGTACAGTGATTGGTTGATGAAAAGTAACCTGTGATCCCTGTAAAGTTCTTGAAATGCACTCTTTGTGAAAATAGAATATATGATAATAGAATAGACAATGAAGTCATAATGTTTGTACAGTATATAAAGAAATTGTATAATCATGACTACAGGCTACTTTATGCAAAGTTTCTGTTATAGGTTAAATATCTTAAAGATCATTAAAACAGCCAAATGTTGAAAATGTGACTACTTTTAAAGCAAGCAATTTCCACACGGTAGTTTAAGTTCTTACAGTTGGACAGTATATTTACAGTAAGTTGCACTTTTGAATGGAATGTAGTCAACAATCCAAGAGAGATGGAAGGAAGTAAAAAAAAAAAAATACAAAAATAAAAAATAGAGAGTAGTGCAGAAGACAGAAGAGTAGTGTTTACATTTAGTGTTTGGAGAATATTTCTTCTTTCTGCCATTTTTCCCTCTGCTATAGAAACTCTTAAGGCTCTTAAAAGTCCTCCTCTCTACTTTTAACAATTTTTACCTTAGGAGCTGTTTTTAGGTCTAAAATGTTTCATGAATCATTTTTTATCATTACTAAGAAAATTCAAGGGGAAATTCTAAGAAAATGTCATAATTCTAAGAATTTTCTAGGAGCAACTTTTAAGTCTAAGAAGCTTTTTGAATACAGGCCCAGAACACTAAGCGTCAGGTGCAAAAAAACAAAAAACAAAACAAAACTTGGAAACACCAATTTTACTTTAACACTACTAAAAAACAAACAAACACAAAGACAGGCCTGATCCAAACATGATAGAAATAACATTAATTAATTTTCGTTTATTAAGTAGATTTCAATTGTAAACTTTACAGTTTAACAGATAAAATGTAAATAAAAATAAAAAAAGATTTTAAGTGCTACAGCTCTGTTCATTATACATGTGTCTGATTTGCCAGTCAGATATCTGGTGTGAAGAGAACTGGGGAAATTTCTGAGACAGGAAAGCTGTGGGTGTTTTTAAAACGACTGTCTTTGCATGTGCTTACGCCACGTATCCATATTGACACCATAAACGAGACATCAATTACTGTCTCAAACAAAAACAAGCAGATAATTTTCAGATACTTACGCATTGCAGTATGGTTTCTTATCAAAGCCTTTATAGTTCTTCATGTTTAGAGTCATCTTGCATACCTCGCAGCTGAAACATCCTTTATGCCAGTACTAAGAGAGACAGAATGAGCAATTAGTTAATGGTTAACAACTTATTCAGTCACTGTATACTATGTAATGCAAGATGACAGTGGATTTTTATCAAGTTTCATAGCTGTATGTGTCAGCAGTTCTCTAATTCAGCCTCTCATGTTCAGCACTTATGAGGAGAGAGCAACCTTACACCCCATACTGTAGCTCAGGACTGAATACAGATTTAAATAATTGATTGATATAAATAATGGATTTTTCCCTAACTGAAAGTGAAAATAATGATTCTTTTTTTAGTCCATAATGAAAGTTTTAAGAAATAAAATTGCCCAATTGCAAACAAATCAAATGTCTTTAAATGTTTATTTGAGATTTGGCACAAACAGCGTTTAAGTATTACCTATCTGTCATCTCTAAATGTATTAAAAACTTAATATTTAAAAATACTCACTGCTCAGACAAGGACATGGAAATTATTTATCAAGACGAATAAGCATGGAGAGGCCAAATGACGATATTTTCATTTATTTTTTAAAACCTTTTTTCACATCCAAGAAAATGAGGGGGAAAAATTCCAGCTTGACACAGTAAAGAAATTTTAGAAATAACATCCATGAAACATATTTTAGGCTAAGCAGTGAAATATATCATGTCTTGGGTGAGATTTACTGAACAGAATAATCCAATATTACAGACTAATGTCTAACGTACTGGTCTGCAAAAGTTTCAAAAAGAGACAGGGTGCCGGTGTGCGTGCAGGTAAAAAAAAATGTGTTTGACTCTGAGCTTTGGGTTTTTGAGTGACTTGTTGACCTTGGGAGGGTTTAATGATAACTGAGGACAACAAACAGTACCTTTCAACTTACATTCCATCTCACTGCCCAGTTATTCATGCAGGTGTTTCTTTTCTAGTTATATAAACTAAGCACAGCGGTGTAAAGTAAACATATTGCAAAAAACATTAGAATGTTGTCATCCTGAGAACTGAACTGAATGTGTACAGTGAATCTTCTCCTTACGGTTTCTCTTTTTTGGCACATAACTATGAAAAAAATCAATTTCTTGACACAATCAAGTTTGTCCGGAGAACCATACCGAACAGTCTTCATAAGAGGATCACACAAGGATATTAGTAATTGCCATGGTGTGATTTATATTGACCTTGTTAAACAGGAACGATTTTTTAAATATACATTTCTCCTGTTTGTTAAACTGGAATCATGATGCATGATAAACACAATATGGACCCCCCCCCACCATGGCCAATGAACACCGTTAACATGAACTGAAATGCTGACAAACATGCTACTCCTTTGAAATAATTCCTGCTATATAAGTGTCTGCAAAATCTTTTTGTTAAATTTATAGCTAGGAGATCACTTTCACTTTTTATGCAATGATTTCATTATAGCAATTTTAATCATTCCAAAGAATCATTAGAGGATGGTGATTTGTTGCAAGTGCACATGTTTGGTTAAACAAACCAAGTTTACACCTTATAATTTTAGCATCAGAGCACTGGAGATCCCCCCCCCCCTCTCTGTTCTGAACCCTTAATTATTGTTCACATAGATTATTAGTTTCTTAGGGATATAGGGAATGTTAAAGCTTTTAGAACTTATTAAGGAGACTGCATATGTCTCTTCTATACAATTACCAGTCTACTTTACTTATTTAGCAATAAGAGTTTCTCAATAGTTTATTGGGACCTCACTTCTGGTCTCTCACCGCTGCTGGATTGCTGAGGGGTCAACTTCTCTCCTTTTGCCCGATAAGATTGTCTGCGGGTTTTATTTTGGGGAACAAGGAAACTTCTCCAACATGATTAAGGGCTCAAGCCCCATGAGCTATTTAAACGGGTACAAGTATATTAGTATGAATATGTGAATGACGCATTTAATTTTAACTTATGCAAGTGGCTCAGCACAAGCTATGCGTCTCTGTTACATGCAATTATGTTAACCAGTGTTAAACTACAGGTCACTGAATCGAGTAGATTGAGCTTGCGAATGAGAGACCTTTTAATAAATCGCAGTTAAAGGTCACTTGCAAAAGGTCACTATCCGTCCTGTACAGTTTCTTTATTTTGGTGATGTTATTGACATCAAATTATCAGACAACAGATTCAAGGCCTCTTCAATTCTTTAAAATGATTCATGCAGAAAACTTGTATGTTATTTCACCTCTAACATGTTGAGCAAAGTGAGATTCATTGAATCTGTTTTTATAATAACTTTCAAGTAAAAGAAAAAATCTGCCTGAAGAAGCGTTGTGACCTTGACATTGATAAAATCATTTAGATGACGGGCTGCTATAGGGCTTCTGTAATTACTGTGTTTATCTCAGGACTATGTTTTCTCAGGAATATGAATATGACAAACTGGTTTTCATAGTGTTTTTGGTGTTTCACAATTACTGTCACAAACAAACTTTCTAATTTGTACGTAGACTGATGTCGAAGGAGCATAATCAAACATTGGTGTTTAAAATGTTGAGCTGTTAAAAACACAAAATGCCTTAGCCTTCTGAATTTATACTGTTAAGCACATGTGCACACTGCTTGCCAAGTAAGATAATGTCGTCGTCATCCTCCTCCTTACTCTTTTACTTACAGCTTTTGGGATACTATTTTTAGCTTCATAATGGTACAGTTTAAGATCGTAGAGTATGGGGTTATAATTCAGACTGCTCTAAGTAAGACTGTAGCGCACATTCTTGGCGACAGCCGGCAGACACCAGCATCTTACCGCCTGAGGCCGAACCGGTCAGAACTAAGCTTTGTATGCATTTTGGCCATTCTCCGTAAAGCAAATTTTATATTAAACAAACTGTCCTTACGGTACCAAGAATCATGATCTGGTCAAAACTCAAATACAGGATATTGTGACATCCCTAGCAGCTACCTGTCTTATGCTGTCTTTTCACAGCTTCAGCACAGCTTGTTTACAATAAAATAAAAATCCCCACTGGGTGCATAGAATTTTGAGATCCAACTGTAAGCAACAATGTGCTTAAAAAAATTTCAACAAAAGGCAACCATGTTACCAAAAATAATAAAGCCTATTTTAGTCAAAAATACATGCAGAGATGAAGTTAAACTGTATTTTACTTCTCATGAGTATCTTCATAGTCATGCTTGTAAGATAAATGCTATTAATCAGAGTGAAGAAAACATGTTCTTTAGAGCAGTTTGAGCTAACACAGTTGGCTTCAGGAAGATTGTTATTAGTTAGTTTGCATTATAACAGTATATGATAACTTGTGTCATACACGACAAGCTAGACCGGTGACGCATGGAATTTATAGATGTATACGATTTGCCAAAAATATGCAAAGTAAGTACACTATCAGAAATTATACATACTCTAAAATTTTTAACTTAGATTTTATGTTGGCTTCAGATGGTATTACATTCTGTTAGGTAGATATTTTGTGCATTTGTGTCTAATGAGTGACTTTTAAGAACAAAATGCTATGGAGCTACCATGGGGTGGAGTAAATTTTAAAGAGCGGATACATTTTCTTAATGATTCTATAGGTCTTGCTTACGATGTTTAACACCGTCTTGACTAACAGACTTGCATATAGCCCACTTCCGAAGTTCATAAGTATTAAAGATAAAACACATGACTGGTGAATCAAAATGAAAGCAGTGCACCACCCAAGTCCACACTGTCATGGGTTTAGTGTTTTAATTTACAAAAATCTGCAATCTTAACCACAATAAAATGTGAAAAATGCAGTGCTGGGCATGAACACTGGGTGTCTGATCAATGACCTTGATGTCATTTGCATTAGTTTCATTTGTTTTGTCAACATGATCACATGACTCCTTATATGCTCCCAAAATTAATTAAATTAAAAAAACTAAACACGGAAAAATAAATTCCACAATTTTTGGAACTGATGAGATCACATGACATTCAGGGCGCTTTCAAAACTAATAACTGACTAAAAATAAAAGTCGAAGTTTTCAGTTTTACCTGTGTTGGTGTTAAACATATGAAAACGTTTGAGTTTGTGCATTGTTTCCCGCCAGTGTAACACTTGTTCATGATAGAACATTTGCAGATTTTTGCTACAAATTTACTAATGGTGATGAGGTGTGGGTAGTTATACAGCAAGATCATGGCTGGAGTGACTTAGTGTTTAATAGGTAAAGAAAGCCAGGACAACAGCCACACTGGGATATGTAGCAAATGTCTTAAAAATGGGAAGTGGGCAATACTTCTTCCATAAAACCACTTATTAATGATATACAGGAGGCTTTAAGTGGTGCACTCTATGCCCTAGATCTTATGATTTCTGATTACTCTGGACAAAGCCATTCGGTCAGAAAGCAATTGATGTTTAACGTCCATTACACACATGACCTATGGCCTCAAGATTATGTATGTATTATGTAATTAAATAAATAAAGGAATGACTGAATGAATGAATGAATAAAACTCCAGCACAAAAGCTCATTCATTTTAACCAGATAAATTAAAAAGGGTTCCTACTACAATAATTCACAAATTACTAATCTCTTTCTTTTATTTATTCTTAAGAAGTAATCACCTAGATGACAAGTGAACACAAAACCCTGCAGAACAAAGTTTCATAAAATATTGTATTCTTTTATGTGGCGTTTCACATATAAAACCAGTAAAAAAAAAAAAAAAAAAAAAAAAAAACATTTACAATAGAGATGAACTGGGTGATCGTACAGTGACGAGAATTTGCTGTTTTTCAGTTTGATTGGCCATGATCGGTAATCAGACGCTCAGGCTCACACAAACAATCCTTTACCGAGCACAGAAGTTTCCAAAGGGTAAAACAGAAACTTATTTTATGGCGATTCACTATTAAGAATTGCGTGCCTTAAAAGCCTCCGATCAGCCTTTTTCTCCAAACTGAGAGCAAATTTGTCTCAAACCCATGCTTACAACAGTCTCAAAAGATTGCGAACGCTAATCACTTGAAAATCATGTCCATTAGAAGCCGTGCGTTCCCGCGTTCTCGCAGCCACTCAACCCGTTTACTCACTGTCAAGTTGAGTTTTGAGACTTTGGAGGCATTTGAGGTGGTAAAAAGTCAGTTTCTTTAGAATCATACAGGTGGTGCTCTCTTTTACATGTGGTAGGAGTGAACTATTTGACAAACTAATAAACTAACGAACAAATTATGGCAGAGAACCGAGACACATGCTGCTCAGTTAAATGTTAAATTCTTGTAAGTGAAGTTAGTTAGATTTTTAAGTGTGAAAACTACATTTTACATAAGAAAAGGGCTACATGCAATTAATCATTACACATTTTTAAAGGTTAGTAAAATTTTCAAATCAGAATATTTATAAAACCTAGGTTTACAGTATCACATTTAACATCACATCGGCACCGAGGTATCATGGTAATATTGTATCGGGAGGTGGCTGGTGATTCCTATCCCTAGTATTTATGTTCCTATATTTGTATCAAGTCAGCAGTTCACATAAAACTGTGAACCATATTCTCTTGAATATAACCACCTCACTGACAGTGTAATCTCCATGCATTTGTAAAGTATATTAACGTCTGCAAAAAAAAAAAAGAAGAGAAGAAAAGAAAAAGCATGGCCGTCTTGTAGAATCCTCTGGTTTTGATTAACATGTAAGTCAAGACTTGGCTACTTGTCTTCAGGATAGACAACCATTTGCAGCCAAACCATCCCCCCACCCTGCACACATTCAAACTATTGCAATGATCTGAATCTAAGCTGATTTTTTCCCTAATGTGGGTGAAGACATACTAACGAGTTTGCATATACAAATATCCAAAGTTACACAAAACCAGGAGCACATGATTTATCTGTGGTAATAGTTATATTGTGAGGACTGAATGGATGCCAGAGCAAACGACATAAATGTGGAAGTTAAATCGACCAGGTGTGTTGTAGTCTATCGAAACGAATATAATAATATGAAAGATTATAGGTGTTGAGGCATTAGTCTAGAGGACTTCCGGTTTATATTGAACTGAACTGCAGGGACTGTGTGACACGTCAGATTCCTCCTCTGCTTCTCAGCACAACGGAGGAGGCCGTGCACACGCACAAACACACACACAGGCGCGCCCCCGCGCTAACATCCTCTGTTAAGCCAAGAATTCCTGGATGACTACTGAACTAGCATTACTTTTAAAGGAACGTAAACATGCATTTGGGTAATGGCAAATGAGACTATTGTGAATTAAGGAAAAACGTGTGCCTGTGTCGTACCTAGCTAGCTAGCAACCGTCGCTCACAGACACTGCACGACCATAACAAGCTACTTAGCCTTAGCTAGCTAACCAACTGGTTCCGCTTCCGTTCCAACCTAAATGCAACAAACCCTCCCTAGAAATCATAATTTCTGTTCATCAATATATGAAATATCAGCTAAAATTGGGCTTTTCTTTCTGCTAGCTGGTCTTAGATGTAGTATACTTTGCTAACTACATTTTGGTTAGCTTACCTTGTCAAGGCAATTCACTTTTTCCGTGGGATACACCACTCGGTTACATCTACTACACTGCGGATTCATTTTTTTAACGATCTCAGAGCGAAGATAAAAATAAGGTTAGAACAGAGGCCCGAGGTTAATGCTTCGTGAGATGAAGGCAGGTATCTGAGCAAGAAATCCAGTGCAGGCGGCGGCTTCTGATGTTTTGCACCGCTGTCTGTCACCGAACGAGCAGACGCGCGCGGAAGCGCGGGCACGACACCGCTCTATCCTGCGCTCCGCGTTCCCGAGGATACAAGCCGAGGCGCGAGAGCGCGCTGCAATCATTATAAATATAACACGTAACAGAAATCGTCTTCTTTATTGTACTGTACGAAAACGAAAACTCAGCATGAATCAACCTGAATCGCTGTAATAAAAAAAAGGAATAAGCACATTTTTAATGAAATTTAAAAATGGTGTCTAAAGTGATTTGCTTCAATCTCAATTTCAGAAGGTTAATTGTGCGATACTGGAAACAAATCACCAACACACAACACCACGACACTATGAAACGAAACTATTAAAAATACTACTAAAATGAAGGAACGCTGGATAGTGTATGATAGACATGCTAAATGGATATAAAATTCGACTTGCGGTCACGGGGGTATAGCTCAGTGGTAGAGCATTTGACTGCAGATCAAGAGGTCCCCGGTTCAAATCCGGGTGCCCCCTGTTTTCTGTAAATGGTTTTAAACACATAACAGACAATTAGACAGATCTTAACACAATTTCAAATATTACACATTGCAGTTATTTTATCCACCTCCTCAGTTGTTGTCTTTTGTTTGATGCAGGCCAATAATTTCACATTTTCTTACACTGATCTTTGAGAAATGAGAAGGTACTCTAATATGTTTCATCAGTGATGATAAAAAATTACACCCAGTAAAGACAGTAATCAGTGCAGTAACTATCAAGTTAAAGTCTCATTCGTAGGATTAAATTATTATATATAGTCCCAAAGTGAACCCCTGCCAGACCTGTTGAACCAAGAAATCATTGAAATAGAAACTAGGTCTCAAAAAGCTACACAATCTAAAATAACAATAATAATAATAATAATAATACAAACAGAAGACAAAGCAATTGACAAGTATCAATCTGCAAAGGGTTATAAAGCAATTTTTGCCCAAATATCGGGAGGTGATTGCATGGTTATATTATATTATATTAATATTATATTAATTATTAATTGCATGGTTATATTATACATTGCCATAAAAATATGTCCCATTTGATATATATATATATATAATGTATTCCTTTTGTGTATTCCCTTTTGTGGGCATGTATCAGTTCAGTGTAGCATAAATGCTGCTGGAAACTCTATCTGGAGCTCTGTGCAATCTCTTGAAAGGTCTACAACACAATTGCAGCAGTGAAATTACACTCTGGAGAAAAGCTGTAAACATCCGCAGTGGTAAGCATGTAACATGCTATTTAAATTTGTTATAAACATGTATCAAATTTGCTTTCGGTTACACCTATTAGTTATTTGAATATATTTTATTTTAGCCCTAAAATATACACACAATATAACAGCATCCAAAAGGAAAAGAGGTTTTTGTATTAACTCGAGTCGGAAGTTTAAAAATAATACTTGCACTAACCAGCTACAAAAGATAAAAAGCCAACAGTCTGAAAAAGACCAGTGTTTCAGCAGGGTCTTCTGCTTTGGACAAGACGAGTGAGGATAAGGAAACAGTATGTCAAGTAATTGACCTTTTCTCCATATATATTAATTATTTATCAAATATTCCCAAATGATGACTGAACTTATTAACTGATGTTACCTTGCAGCTGAAGCAGGGTAAAATTTTCTTATTCACTCTCTTCATTCATTCATTCATTCATTCATTCACTTTCTTATTCATTCACTTCATTTCATCTTTAGACTTGTGCATTAGGAAGAGATCTTGCATGACCCAACAAATAATATGTGGACGTTTTTAACTCTTGTATGGAATCCCACTATCGAAAAATCCTATTTAAAAAAAAATGCTCTTGTCACCAAGGCAGCATGGCCATATCATGGCAGACGCAATAATAAGGAGCCCCTCTGGTGACTTCTCATCTTAATAAAAAATATTTAGTGACCATAATTTACTAATGTATGACTAATCTGGTTTCTTGTATTACTAAATCATGCCCATGCATTAGAATTGTTTCCACATTTTAAAATGTCATGATCACATAGATTTCCGTTAAATTATACTGTATGAGTTATTATTATTATTAGTTATTACTATTATATAAGTAGGGATGTCACCAGTGGGACCAGTAAATAAAATAGTGCTTTACCTATCTAGGCCATTTTAGACTGGACTCAGGCGTAGGCTATGGTCAGCTATGGTAATTCTTTTGTGACAGTGACCTATTAATAATTTTAACATAAAAATTATGTAATTTAAGACATTAATCAATGAGAAACAGGTGCAGATAATGACAGATGATCAGGCAAGTAATTAGTATGGCAGTATGGTCATGCTGAATGCTGAGTGGTTGGAACAGACGGGAAACAAGGTTGCTGTTGAGGTTGTAACAGACACAGCCAATTTAAAATTGTTATATTTAGGCACTTTGCAGCCTGGCACAGTAAACATTTGATCACAATTTTTTAAATTGAAGCTACATATCTTAATATAATTTAATATGCTTAAAGTACTGTACATTGTTATTCATAGTTCAAGGCTTTCCTATGAGGCAAGCCTATGAAGCGAACTCAATAGAAGAAAACACAATATATAATTAATTGTTACCAGTTATATTTACTTTTGAAATAACTTTTTCCAAACGTATAGGTTTTTAAATTAAAGCCTGAAAACACACACACACACACAAAAAACTGCAGCATGCACTACTGCTCATGATGAGATGCACCTCATGGGCTTAAACTGTAACACCGATACCACCTCAGTCCGGGAGGAAAAGATCTCGGTCACCGGATTACTGAGCCGTCACTTTGTCTCCCCCTAGTGTGTCTACGTGTGTATGTGTTCCCCGATGTCTGTATTATCACCAAATCAAAGTCACCTTGTGTGTCTGTCTCTATATATACCAGTCGAACCCGTAGCCCCTTGTCTGTTCACAGTTATGCACCCTCATGTTTTGTGTTTGTGTATGCTCTCCTCCTCCTCCTCAGGATTGAACGGTGTCTGCAAGACAGAGCTATCAAAGGACAAGAGAAAGACCTCAGGGTAGGTCACGAAATAGACTGAATGACACAAGGTCGTCGGAGTTCAGCAGGAAGTGTCATTTGTTATATTTTTGCGAAGTATTTAGCCTGTCTGCAGACCCCGACTTGGGAGTGAGAGCCCTGAGAGAATCACGCCTCTTCCCGTGCTCTTTGTTTGTTTCCAGTTTAAGTTGTTTTCCAGTTATTTAAATAAATCTCTTGTGTTTTCCCTGCATCTGCGTCTGCCTCCACAATGATCGACATGACAGATGAACAGACCTTCCAAGACGCAGCAAGAACACTACTGCCAGAAGAAGAGACTCCCACACTGGACTACATCGTCAGACAGCAATCCCAGACTGATGGCCTGGTCCGAGCAGTAAATGACATGGCAGTCAGCATGGAATGAGTTGTATTCAAGATGACCCACACCTCCTCTCCTCGGCCGCGCTCCGCACATTCACCACCACGCGCTGCCCCCCCGGAGAGGTATGCGGGGAATCCGGAAGGATGCAAGCGGTTCCTCCTGGCCTGTGAGCTGTATCTGGCTGACTATCCGGAACTGGCAGACAGAAAGAAAATCAGCTTCATCACCCAGCAGCTCACAGGTCCAGCGATGGATTGGGCCGCAGCCGTGTGGAGCGCCGGCGGGATCGTGACAGCGAATTATGGTCAGTTCCTAGACGCCTTTCGCGCGGTGTTCGATCACCCAGACCACGGGAAATCGGGGGAACAACAACTGCTGAGGCTGAAGCAAGGTTCCCAGCCAGTGGTGGATTATGCGGTTAAATTTCGCATCCTAGCCGCGGAGAGTGGGTGGTGTGACAAGAGCCTGTTGGCCAGGATCAGAGACGGCCTCCAACCTGAGCTTCAATTAGAACTTTCGTGTCGAGATACGGGGCTGTCCCTGAATGAGTGCATCAACTTGGCCATCAAGCTGTACCAGCACCTCCGCGGCCAACATAGGCACCTCCCTACACGAGGCGCCACAGGAAACTCAAATCACAGCCGCCGCGATAGCCTCAGCAAAACCCCCGACGACCCACGCGAAAGCACCACTCCAGAACCCATGGAGGTTGGCAAGTCCCGCCTATCGGCCCAGGAGAGGCAGAGAAGGATTTCGTCTGTTATGACGTAAGGTTATGTTTGTACTGGGGGGGGGGGGGGCACACAGAGTCAGCAACTGTCCTATTTTAAACGTAACCACAAACACACCCCCTCGTACCCATCACTCTTTTTGTTTGCATGCCAGTCTATCATATGATAATCACACTGTCTGTTTTTCCCCTCATAGATTCGGGTTCGGCTGGCAACTTTGTCTCATCAGCTCTACTTTCCACGCTAAAAGCTCCCGTGTCGAAGCTTCCCTACCCGATTCCAGTTAAAGCTCTAGATGGCCAAAATTGAAAACAATCGCCTCTTGAACTTCTTTCCGTGCCCCTTCGGTTAACTTTCCCCGGTCATACTGAGGAGCTGAATTTTTTTGTGCTACCTCAGCTCGACCAAGCCGTCGTTCTGGGTCTCCCTTGGCTCAGCTATCATAATCCAAATTTCGATTGGGCACAATCTCGCATTATATCATGGGCTCCTAGATGTGCTAAATTCTGTAAACCATCCGCATTGATGGTCCAAACCACGACCATTGAGAGTCCAAGCGCCCAAACATCAATCACTGTGCCATCTGAGTACCAAGCATTTCAAGATGTGTTTAGTGTTAGGGCTGCAGCATGACTCCCCCCCCCACCGTCCATGGGACTGCGCGATTGAGCTCCTGCCAGGGAAAACACCGCCCTGCTCGCGCGTTTATCCACTGTCCGTGGTGGAAACCCGGGCCATGGAGGAATACGTGGGTGAGGCTCTCCAGCAGGGGCTCATCAGTAGGTCCACATCTCCAGCTTCAGCAGGGTTTTTTTTATTGGAAAAAAAGGAGGGGGCATTACACGCTGTATTGATTATAGAGGTCTGAACGCAATTACAGTAAAATATAAGCACCCACTGCCCCTGGTACCAGCCGCTATCGATCAACTCCGAGGTGCCTCTATGTTTACTAAACTCGACCTCCGCAGCGCTTACAATCTCGTTCGTGTTCGTAAAGGCGATGAATGGAAGACTGCGTTTAGCACAACATCTGGGCATTACCAGTACAACGTGATGGCGTATGGGCTGGTGAACGCACCTGCGGTGTTTCAGGGGTTCATGAGTGACGTGTTCCGGCATATGTTAACCCGTTATGTTATAGTATACTTAGATGATATTCTAGTATACTCGCGGTCATATGCCGAGCACGTCTGTCATGTAACCGCCGTCCTTCGTCGGCTGCACGAACATGGGCTCTATGCCAAGGCGGAGAAATGTGATTTTCATCAACGGGAGATTGCATTTCTCGGCTATTGCATAGGGCCACTGGGGGTCGAGATGGAGAGTGCCAAGGTGAAGGCGGTAACACAATGGCCGGAACCCAAGTCAGTTAAGGCGCTACAGAGTTTTCTTGGGTTCGCCAATTTCTACCAGCGATTTATTCGGGCTTCAGTACAGTGGCAGCACCGCTCGCAAACTTGTTAAAAGGGAAACCACAGCGGCTGTGCGAGTTCCCGCTGGAAGCACGCGCAGCTTTCCAGCGTCTCAAAACAGCTTTCACTTCTGCGCCCATTTTAAAACTGCCTAATCCTGAGAAGCCCTTCATAGTTGAAGTCGGTGCGTCGGAGGTGGGGCTGGGAGCGTTACTGTCACAACGCCACGGCAACCCAGAAAAACTCCACCCCTGTGCTTTCTTTTCATGAAAACTAAGCCCTGCAGAACACAACTATGATATTGGTAATCGTGAACTGCTCGCAGTAAAAGCGGCGTTAGAGGAGTGGCGGAATTGGTTGGAGGGAGCTAAACACCCTTTTACAGTACTCGCTGATCATCGGAATCTCGAGTACATCCAACAAGCAAAAAGACTAAACTCTCGTCAAGCCCGATGGGCGCTGTTTTTCACGTGTTTCCATTTTCTTATCATTTATCGCCCCGGCTCGCGTAATAAAAAAGTGGACACCTTATCCCGCTATTATCCGACGCCGGATCAGAACCCAGATCCGAAAACTATCTTGCCCGCGGCACTCGTGGTGGCTCTGATCGTATGGGACATCGATTTGGAGATAGCCCAAATGACATGGTCACAACCCGTGCCAAGGGGCTGTCCTCCGAATCGGACGTACGTTCCGGAGTCACTACGTGAACGAGTGACGATCGAGGCTCATACAAGCTTAGCATCTGGTCACCCCGGCATGTCACGTACAATCCACCTATTAGAACCGAAGTTCTGGTGGCCAAAGTTGCGGGAAACCGTGAAAACAGTAGTTTCGTCTTATGCTATTTGCGTGGCCACTAAAAGCCCACTTAAAGGGCACCTACGGTGCTACGTACATGGACTTTTTCAAGCTGTTTGGACTGCATTGTGTGTTAGGAGAGTGTGTACACAACCACTCTACAGTGATAAAGAGCCGCCCAGCGATTTTCTTTTAATTTAATAATCTAAGATGCCCCTTCTGAAATCAGGCCGTTTTCAAAAGCCTGTCGGTGTGAAGTCACAGCGACAGAGGCCGCTCCTACTACAGTTGATTGACACTGGTGTTTTAGCAAAGACCCGCCCTGAGTGAAAAAAGAGCCGTCGGCCATTGTTTTTCTACACTGGAGCAAAATGGCACCTACATGAGTGTGGTGTGCTGCTTGTTGCAGCCTTGCAGTAGTGTGGTGGTCTAGTGGTTAGGATTCGGTGCTTTCATGTGGGAGACCCGGGTTCGATTCCTGCTTAAGGTACATGCTTTTTTTGCACTACATATTTATAAAGTTTTTCTAAAGTTCGTTTAGTAACGAGGCGAGTGCGCTATGCTTCGGTAAGCTTTTCTGACATAAGGAGAGACTCCGTCAAACACACACACACACACACACACAATGCTTCACGTGTATGATGTCCTATTCCCGGCATCTATATGACAGTCAGACACACACACACACACACACACACGTTGTCTGTCAGAAAGGTCTCTGTTTATTAACAGCAAAAGATCGGTATAAATATGTTTGACTAAACGCCTGTGCTATAGACATATGTTACTACAAATTAACCATTGTAAATGTCCTGGTGAGATCCCGAAAAAAACAATGCTTCGCGTGTATAAGGTCGCGGGTTGAATAGCCGGCATTTCCAAGTGGCAGCAATTAATCCTCTGTGGTCTAGTGGTTAGGATACGGTGCTCTCAGCGCAGCAACTCGAGTTCGATTCCTGGTCTGGGAAGTCAAAAAAGTTTTACAACCAGATTCACATGTAAAATTTTATATACATATATAACTATATATATATATATATATATATATATATAAATATGAGTGCATAATAAAAATCTTACAAAATATAGGGGAAATATATATATATTTATAATAAAAATAATATATATATATCCCCTATATTTTGTAAGATTTTTATTATGCACTCATTTGTACATTGTATATTTGTACAACTATTTTACTAGTTAAATTAATTTTCTTTAGTATTTCTTTTTATTGATATTTGTTCCTTACGTATAAGCTTTTATTTTATTTTTAAGGTCACTGGCTGTCGTATAAGCATTTCACTGCATATCATACTGTGTATGACTGTGTATGTGACAAATAAAATTTGAATTTGAATCAAAGGAGAGGAAGATTTAACACGTTAATATCAGATCTATCAGTCAGTGATGTGTGACTTACTCTCGCCTCCTGTACCTCCATTGAACAAGCACTTCCTGAACCTGTGTGCCTTACTCCCGCCTCCTGTGTTGCCATTGGACTAGCACTTTGTGCAGCTGTATTTAAACGCCATCCTGCCTGGTTCTCGAGAGGCAACTGCTTGATTTGTTATGTTTGCTTGTGTTTTGCTTGTGTGTATTGGACTTACTGTGTATCGACTTTTGTATCGACTTAAATATTAAATATTGAGAAAGTACTGAAAAGACAAAGGGAAAAAAAAGGAACTTTCAGTGAAATACTTCAATGAAATAGGAGCAGATGTGAATATAATACAGGAGGGGATGGAGGAAGTAAAGGATTTTATTATTATTTTTAGCGATGACTGAGAAGTGTGTCAAGTAATGTGAGAGGACTAAAGAACGAGTTGTAATTTGAAAGAGTTTTAACGAGCAGTAAGAATGTATATATTTTATGTGTACAAGAAACAAACTGGGATGAAGAACGTAAAGATTTTTAAAAACAAGTGGGATGGGACAATTTATTTTAATAATGGTGATAAAGGGGGAGGGGGAGGGGTAACAATTTTAATAAAAAGAGGAGTGTGTGAAAACGGAAAAGTTATCATAAGTGACACAAGAGGTAAATTAATAGTAATTGAAGCGGAAATAGCAAAAGAAAAGACTTACATATATAACATACATGCACCAAAGAGACCTGGACAAGATTTAATGGGTGAATGCGTGTGCTCATGTTTGTGCGGGTTGTGGGAGAATAAAATTAATCGCGGGACTCCCGCAAAAGGGAATTATCATAATTTATTGAAAACAAAATACTACAGTCAGTGATGTAAAAATTCACATTCACATTCATTACTTGAGTAGAAGTATAGATACTAGGGTTTAAAAAGACTTCTTTAGACGTTGAAGTATCAACTGAAGCTTTTTACTCAAGTAAAAGTGTAAAAGTACTGGTTTCAAAACTACTTAAAGTATAAAAGTAACGTGAGGGGGGAAAAAACATTAAGGATAAAAGCTTAGGCTGTGCCACGGGCCTATATACTGCACTAACACATAAAAAAAAGAAAAATGCGTTGTTTTTTTGTTGTCTATCTATCTATCTATCTATCTATCTATCTATCTATCTATCTATCTATCTATCTATCTATCTATCTATCTATCTATCTAATTTTTTTAATTTGTATTTATTTATTTATTAATTTTTTTTAATGAATCGCTTGGATTAATCATTCATTCTGACAGCACTAATGTTTATTGTAGACAACCATACAAGGGTAATTGTTACTTGTATGGCCTGATTTAAAAATTTTCTTCTATGTTGCCCTCACAGATTCCTGCAGCTTGGATGTACATTTACATTCCAATAAAGGTTACCGATGACATGCCTCTGAAGTTTGACTTTTTGCACCGTTAAAATACTTATAGGCAACTAGTTATCATGACTCATCTAAGATGAGATAATCGTGCTAATTACGATCCGGCTAAGTTGGTTCTTCGAGCCACCTGTTGATGATTAGTATAGCTGGATTGAGTTGTCTAGGATTATTGCGCGTTTGTGCGTTGGTGTAAAAGGCGATATGCATCGACAATAGAAACACTGATCACAACCCCTTCGATTGGTTGTCGAAATGCCAAAAGAGTGGCTAAATTTTTTTTGTAACACGTGTTATGCGCTGAAATGCCCCCTGCCATGGATTGCCCCCCACCTCCCTACATAATTGCTATAAAATATTATATTAGAACATAATTTCAAAGGTTTATGTTTTACAAATTACATGAGAAAATAAAATAAGCAATATGAAAATATATATGTTGTATATGAAAAAATCTAAATATGAATATTTATTTTTTCAAATACATGTATACTTTTATATTATCCTTCATTCATTCATTCATTTTCTATACCGCTTAATCCTGTGTTCAGTGTCGCGGGGGACCTGGAGCCTATCCCAAGAGACTTCGGGCACTAGGCGGGGTACACCCTGGACAGGGTGCCAATCCATCGCAGGGCACACACACATACACACACTCACACACCCAATCACACACTACGGGCAATTTAGGAACGCCAATTAGCCTAACCTGCATATCTTTGGACTGTGGGAGGAAACCGGAGTACCCGGAGGAAACCCACCAAGCACGGGGAGAACATGCAAACTCCATGCACACAGAGACGGGAATCGAGCCTGGCCTTTTATATTATTTATTTTATAATAAAATTAGTTTCGTCCAATTTTTCATTATAAAAAATATATTTTTTATTATATATAAATATTTATTTACATATTGATTCACGACAAATCCCTGAAAAATAAATGTTATACATTATACAATGATACAAGACCATTAGTATTAATGGCCTTGACGGCTTTCTCGTGCCTAGGCTTCATTATAATAGTAATATATTTAATAATAATAAACCTATGAATTTATGTTCTAATATAATATTTGATAGCGATTATGTGTGTGTATATGCAAGATACTTTTCCAAAATTTCTACTTAAGGTAACGAAGTATTTGTACTTTTACTTGACACCTCTGAGTACAGTATGTTATTTATCTACTGCACAAAAGCAACAAGAACGACTAAATTTAAATAAAAACAATTTACAGGCGCAAGGTCGGATCTTATTTTTATTTATTGAGAAATAAGGATAACTTATGTTCACTGTTTGGACATTGCTGAAGGCAAAAAAGCCTAACGTTCTGAAGCAGTATTAGGCCAAATGCATTTCTGTTTGACCACTTGAGAAATCAACGTTTATTATTATTTTGTTTCATTGCAAATTTATTAGCCTATTTCTGAAAAGCTCCTCGTTCGTGTCCATGTTCATCATTCCATTTAATCAAACTCAAATAAAATGAAACATATTTATTTTCCGTTTCTTTTTTATATATACTCAAAAGGGAAGCAATTGAAACAAATAACAGAGTAGCGGGAAGAAGCAGTAAAAATAAAACTACTTATATGTTTACCTGCGGGATTTTGCGGGCGGGAGCAGGACAAAACTTGAACACTGCGGGCGGGAACGGGAGAAAATAATATATATTTTTGCGGGAGCGGGACAGAATCTTGTGGGAGCGGGCAGGAGCGGGAAAAATCTGTCCCGCGCAGGTCTCTACACCAAATGAAGACAAAGAATAGAAGGATTTAAAAAAAAAAAGAAATAGCATCGAGTTTGAAAAAAGAATAGTTTCTCATGATCCAGTTCAGTCTAAAGCTTCACATTTAGATTTTCAGTGCTTTATAGGTATAGGACAGGAAGAGCTGTATAGATTTATGTCCTTGGCTAAATCAACCACGTGCTTGTTAGATCCAATCCCAATCAGATTTTTAAAAGAAGTAATGCATACTGTTGGAGAGCCACTAAACATTATTAATTCCTCATTATATCTAGGTCACGTCCCAAAACCTTTCAAGTTGGCAGTTATTAAGCCGCTTCTTTAAAAATCTAATTTAGACCCGAATGAAATAGCAAATTACAGACCAATTTCAAACCTTCCGTTTATATAAAAAATATTATAATATATAATATAAAGAAAAAGTAGTATCAGTTCAAATGTGCACATTCTTGCAGGAAAACAACATCCTCGAAGAATTTCAGCCAGGTTTTAGGCTGCATCTCAATACTAGTTTTACTTGATCTTAGTGCTGCATTCGACACTATAGACCATAATATTCTCATAGATCGCTTACAAAATCACATAGGAATTCTGGAACAGGCATTAAAATGGTTTAGATCATACCTGTCTGATCGATACCATTTTGTAGATCTAAATAGAGAACCGTCTGGTGTAATGCCAGTGAAATATGGGGTCCCACAAAGTTCAGTTTTAGAACCTACTGTTCTCAATATACATGCTTCCCTTGGGTAACATCATTAGAAGACATGGGATTAGTTTCCATTGTTATGCTGATGATACCCAATTATATATCTCAACAAAACCAGATGAAATACCTAAGTTGTCTAGATTAACTGAGTGTGTCCAGGACATAAAATATTGGATGACCAATAACTTTCTTTTACTAAATTCAGATAAGACAGAGATACTACTTATTAAACAGCTTTTGCAATTCAGGCTGCGTTTAGAAGGATGTTACTACCAGCTCGACAGTAAAAGACCTGGGCGTAATATTAGACAGTAACTTGTCCTTTAAAAAAATCACATTTCAAATATCACAAAAACAGCCTTTTCACATCTTAGAAATATTGCCAAATTTAGGAGCAACTTATTCGTATCTGATGCAGAAAAGCTAGTCCATGCATTCATGACCTCCAGAATGGACTATTGTAATGTATTACTACAGTAGGTGGTTGTCCTGCATCCTCAATAAACAAGCTTCAGTTAGTCCAAAATGCAGCCGCCAGGGTTCTCACTAGATCAAGAAAATATGATCATATAACCCCAATATTATCATCCCTGCACTGGCTACCTGTTCAGTTTAGAATTAATTACAAAATAGTATTACTTACATACAGAGGTGGAAAGTAACGAATTACATTTACTCGCGTTACTGTAATTGAGTAGCTTTTTTGTGTATTTCTACTTTTTAAAGTAGTTTTAAAAATCTGTCATTTTACTTTTACTTAAGTACGTTTTGTTTGAAGTATTGTAATTCGCTACATTTTAAATCATATTCGCTACTGAGTAAAAAATAAATTAATGAAAATGCTAAAACAATAAAAATATTATGCTTTGTATAAATGCTCCGTTGCGCTCGCGTGTGTGTATCATGTCCTGGTCGCGCGCCGCTCCAGACTCCACTCCAGGTTTTCTGACATCGGCATCACCTGACCTTCCACACGGTCGCTTCCGCCTTGAGTGACGTCATCGACTAGCGCGACTGGAGAGAGACGCGGGAAAGATGAAAGAGGTTGTGATTTTGGCGTTTTGACATTTGGTTGTGTATTCCGGTTTGACTTTTTGCCTCCAATTGACTTTGATTATTGCTTTGTCCCTTTGGTTTGGTTGGTCTTTGTATATATTTATAGATAATTTCACTGTATGTCTGTGCACTCAGTAGTAGCAGGGGCGTGGCTGCCATTTATTTTTGGAAGAGGGAGTTTATTTGGGAATTTATTTGCTCAGGATGTTATGTGGCAATAAAATGAAGATAGCTGACTACCTTATTGTACGGAATGATGGGGGGGGGGTGATAACCTTATATATATTATGTATATATAATTTTATCAAAACAATCCAATGAAATATTAGACTGTGAGACTTTTTTTTGAGCCAGGTATTTTATATAGTTTAGCTTAGGTTTCTATTTTATATAGTTTATATAGTTTATATAGGTTTAGGGAGTCCGGGAAGGTACCTGTATTTTTGTTTGTGTTTTTTTTTTTTTTTTTGCAGGTAATCTAGCTACTAAATATAAATACCATTTTGTTTATTATTTTGGCCTGGGTCCAACCTGAATCTGATCCTCCTCCTGTTGTGTGTGTGTATACAAACCTCATTGTTTCATCAGTTAATGATTGGATCTAGTTCTTTCTGCCATATACCACCATTTCCATACAGTTTAAAATAGAACCCTGAACCATTATTTTGCTGTATGACCCTAGACTGGGACGTAACACCATATTTAAGTGACCACTTTGATTTTCAAGCACAAGAAAGACAACAGCTTTATTACGCAAAGGTGTTCCTTCAGTTAAAAACAACTAGTTTGAGATTTATATCTGCTCATCTTTTTTTAACTACGCTAGAATGCCTCATCCCACCCCCGCTGTTAAAAAAATAAAAAAGTAACTCGGTAACTTTTACTCTGAGTAAATTTTTTAATGAGCTACTTTTTACTTTTACTTGAGTAGATTTTTACAATGGTAACTTTACTTGTACTTAAGTAAAATTTCACTGAAGTAACGGTACTTGTACTTGAGTACAAAATTTTATTACTCTTTCCACCTCTGCTTACATACAAGGCTTTAAATGGTTTAGCTCCCACATACAGTGGTGTGAAAAACTATTTGCCCCCCTCCTGATTTCTGATTCTTTTGCATGTTTGTCACACAAAATGTTTCTGATCATCAAACACATTTAACTATTAGTCAAAGATAACACAAGTAAACACAAAATGCAGTTTTTAAATGAGGGGTTTTATTATTTAGGGAGAAAAAAAATCCAAACCTACATGGCCCTGTGTGAAAAAGTAATTGCCCCCTGAACCTAATAACTGGTTGGGCCACCCTTAGCAGCAATAACTGCAGTCAAGCGTTTGCGATAACTTGCAACGAGTCTTTTACAGCGCTCTGGAGGAATTTTGGCCCACTCATCTTTGCAGAATTGTTGTAATTCAGCATAATTTGAGGGTTTTCTAGCATGAACCGCCTTTTTAAGGTCATGCCACAACATCTCAATAGGATTCAGGTCAGGACTTTGACTAGGCCACTCCAAAGTCTTCATTTTGTTTTTCATCAGCCATTCAGAGGTGGATTTGCTGGTGTGTTTTGGGTCATTGTCCTGATGCAGCACCAAAGATCGCTTCAGCTTGAGTTGACAAACAGATGGCCGGACATTCTGCTTCAGGATTTTTTGGTAGACAGTAGAATTCATGGTTCCATCTATCACAGCAAGCCTTCCAGGTCCTGAAGCAGCAAAACAACCCCAGACCATCACACTACCACCACCATATTTTACTGTTGGTATGATGTTCTTTTTCTGAAATGCTGTGTTACTTTCACGCCAGACGTAACGGGACACGCACCTTCCAAAAAGTTTAACTTTTGTCTCGTCGGTCCACAAGGTATTTTCCCAAAAGTCTTGGCAATCATTGAGATGTTTTTTAGCAAAATTGAGACGAGCCTTAATGTTCTTTTTGCTTAAAAGTGGTTTGCGCCTTGGAAATCTGCCATGCAGGCTGTTTTTGCCCAGTCTCTTTCTTATGGTAGAGTCGTGAACACTGACCTTAATTGAGGCAAGTGAGGCCTGCAGTTCTTTAGATGTTGTCCTGGGGTCTTTTGTGGCCTCTCGGATGAGTTGTCTCTGTGCTCTTGGGGTAATTTTGGTCGGCCGACCACTCCTGGGAAGGTTCACCACTGTTCCATGTTTTTGCCATTTGTGGATAATGGCTCTCACTGTAGTTTGCTGGAGTCCCAAAGCTTTAGAAAAGGCTTTATAACCTTTACCAGACTGATAGATCTCAATTACTTTTGTTCTCATTTGTTCCTGAATTTCTTTGGATCTTGGCATGATGTCTAGCTTTTGAGGTGCTTTTGGTCTACTTCTCTGTGTCAGGTAGCTCCTATTTAAGTGATTTCTTGATTGAAACAGGTGTGGCAGTAATCAGGCCTGGGGGTGACTACAGAAATTGAACTCAGGTGTGATAAACCACAGTTAAGTTATTTTTTAACAAGGGGGGCAATCACTTTTTCACACAGGGCCATGTAGATTTGGAGTTTTTTTTCTCCCTTAATAACGTAAACCTTCAATTAAAAATTGCATTTTGTGTTCAATTATTTTATCTTTGACTAATAGTTAACGGTTTTTGATGAGCAGAAACATTTAAGTGTGACAAACAGAATAAGAATAAGGAATCAGGAAGGGGGCAAATAGTTTTTCACACCACTGTACCTAACCAGTCTTCTGATACGCTACAATCCACCACGCGCCTTAAGTTCACAAAGCTCTTCTGGTAATTCCCAGAATTTCAAAATCTACAAAAGGGGGTAGGGAATTTTCATATTTAGCTCCAAAGCTTTGGAATAGCCTTCCAGACAGTGTTCAGGGAGCAGACACAGTTTCCCAGTTTAAAAGTAGACGCAAATCGCATCTCCTTAATCTGGCATACACATAACTCATCCCATAACCTCATACTCCAGTACACCTATCCTGAATGGCAAGTATGCTAATTCTCTCCATCTGTTCTGTATTTTTCTATCCATCCCGAGGCATCTGGAGATTGTGCCAGCTTCAGTAGACAAAGGCCAACCCTGCAAGGTTCCGGAGGCATCCAGAGAAGGACCAGGTCCAGCTGGATTCTGTTTTATGACGGTTGCAGCTGCACATGCTACTCCTGTGCTTCCAATGATCCAGACCCCATCTGCCCTTTGCACCTGCTGACTCATCCCTGTGCTGAACTGGACTTCATGTTAATTTAAAGAACTTCTGTTATATTGCACTTTCAGCTGCATAACACACATGATGTTATATAATTTCTATCTGTTATCACCCAAATGAGGATGGGTCCCCTGATTGTGTCTGGTTCCTCTCAAGGTTTCTTCCTATTGCCATCTCAGGGAGTTTTTCCTTGCCACTGTCGCCGTCACCCTTGGCTTGCTCATCAGAGACATTTCATGCATCATTCATTCATTAATTTCATTATTATCTAGACACGTACACATAAAATTTTTTTTTTTTTTTACATTTCTTTCATTTTTGTGAAGCTGCTTTGAGACAATGACCATTGTTAAAAGCGCTATATAAATGAAGAAAATTGAATTGAAAATTGAATTTGAATACAATATTACTAGGAGATTTTAAAACGGTAATGGATGAAATAGATATCTGTGATGGAATGGTTTTTAAATCAGATCAAAGGAGAAACTAATTAAAGAAAATAATGGCGGATTTTAAATTAGCAGATGTGTGGAGAGACAGGAATAGAGAAAAAAAAAGTGTTTTCAAGAAGACAAACAGTACAAGGGACAATGAAACAAAGTAGATTAATTCAATTAAATTTTATTTGTATAGCGCTTTTAACAATTGACATTGTCTCAAAGCAGCTTTACACAATCATAAGAATTATTTAAGTTTGTATGGAATGTGAATGTGTATGAATCAAAATGGTCAGATAGTCCCTGGTGAGCAAGCCCAGGGCGACAGTGGCAAGGAAAAACTCCCTGAGATGGTAATAGGAAGAAACCTTGAGAGGAACCACACTCAACAGGAAACCCATCCTCATTTGGGTGAAACAGATAGCAGGAAATGATCTGCATTTATACAGCATGTTAGGTGGCAGGCAGTTCAGCTATAATAGTTGATGTTAATTGATGTTAAAATGGAGTCCAGGTAGTTATTGGAGACTCAGATAGACTTGTAGAAAGTTCCAGTCCTGAACTATCGAATTGTCAAGTCCTCAGAGAATCAGTTGTCAACACCAGTCGAGGCCAGAACCGTCTTCTAAGTAGAGAGAATCATCCCCAAACACCAGACGCATCCCAAAGAGACACACGGGGCATCCATGTGACGAGATCTCCAACCAGAAGAGGGGCACCAGGATGGGTCTGACAGGTCCGGAGGGCAGAGGGAGTCTGGATCACTGGCAGCTCAGGAATGACATGTGTAGCTCGACAGAGAGAGAGAAAGAGTGAAAGGGGGAGACGGGGAGAGAGGGAAGAGAAAGAGGGGGAGAAAGAGAAGAAGAGGAGAGATGGCAGTTGGGTATGGTCACAGTCACATAATGTATAATGTGAATGTATATTTACTGTAGAGTGCAAGCAGAGACTCCGGCAGGACTAACTATGACAGCATAACTAAAAGGGAGAGCCAGAAGGAAACACAAACATGAGGGGTCCCTGAGATGTAAAGCAAACAATCACCTCACCGTCAACAAACCTGAGTGATCAAATGAGAGTGGGGAAGACAGCATCTAAACATATCAGTTCACCATAATACGCTACGTCCATGAGTCCCCCAGATCTGCTCCTTTACCTAAGGCAAATCTATTTATAAAAATGCTTGGCTAAATAAATAGGTTTTTAGCCTAGACTTAAACACTGAGACTGTGTATGAGTCCCGAACACTGTTTGGAAGACTATTCCATAATTTGGGGGCTTTGTAAGAAAAAGCTCTGCCCCCAGCTGTAGTTTTCATAATACGCGGTACTGACAAGCAGCCTGCATCCTTTGATCGAAGTAGGCGTGGCGGATCGTAAGACACTAGTAGTTCGCTCAGATACTGCGGCGCGAGACCATTTAATGCTTTATATGTCAAGAGTAGTATTTTAAAATCAATGTGAAATTTCACAGGGAGCCAATGCAGTGAAGATAGGATAGGGGTGATGTGCTCATATCGTCTGGTTCTAGTTAGGACTCTTGCTGCTGCATCCTGGACTAGCTGAAGCTTGTTTATGCACCTAGCTGAACAACCAGACAGTAAGGCATTACAATAGTCCAACCTAGAGGTGATAAAAGCATGAACTAGTTTTTCTGCATCGTTCAGCGACAATATATTTCTTATCTTGGCAATATTTCTGAGGTGAAAGAATGCTATCCTGGTAATATTATCTATATGAGCTTCAAATGAAAGGCTGGAATCTATAATCACGCCGAGGTCTTTTACTGTTGCACTTGATGGAACAGAAAGGCCATCTAAAGTTATGGTGTGATCTAAAATTTTACTCCTAGCTGTATGCGGTCCTACGACTAGAACTTCGGTCTTATCCGGATCAAGCAGAAGGAAGTTAATTAGCATTCAATTTCTTATGTCCTGCACACATTGCTCAACTTTAGTAAGCTTGTTTTTCTCATCAGGTTTTGCTGAGACATAAAACTGTGTGTCGTCAGCATAACAATGAAAACTAATACCATGCTTACGGATTATGTTGCCCAGAGGAAGCATGTAAAGGGAAAAAAGCAGTGGGCCTAAAACTGAACCCTGCGGAACGCCAAACTCCACTAGAGAACATGCAGAATAATCATCATTTAAGTCTACAGTGGTTAATCAAC
Source organism: Channallabes apus (assembly GCA_030522415.1). Taxonomy (NCBI): domain Eukaryota; kingdom Metazoa; phylum Chordata; class Actinopteri; order Siluriformes; family Clariidae; genus Channallabes; species Channallabes apus. Next base: position 25,360,471 of record CM060121.1, read on the forward strand.
CGGAATGGTTATTACCGTCGCGCTCACTGTCGTTTAAAGGCGACAGCGGCCAAAATAAATCAGTTGCATTTCAGGTCATTCGTAAAATGGCCGCCAGGTGGCGCAAAGTGACATTTTCATTCATCGCAGTAAATACAACAGTGATGGTAATTTCCACAACAAACATGAAAAATCTGAACCAGAGCTATTGATGTGTACTGCACAATAATGAGTAAAATTTTTTTATAGTAGATTCATTAACTGAAATAAATGACCATATTTCTGTCATTCCCCACTTAAGGGGGTGGGAGAATTTTCAATTTTCAAAAATTTTATAACAGGCTTACTTCGTCACTTATCTAGAGCTTTCTTTCAAAGAAGTCGAGTGGGTTATTAACGTGACTGGGTTGTGTTGTCTCTAAATGTCAGAGTTGTGCAGCGGTTAAGGTGTCGCCCATTCATGTGGGAGATCCGGATTTGATCCCCGGGTGATGCTGATTTATTTTAATTTTTTTATTTTATTTTTCTCAGCCTACTATATAAAAAACAGCAAACAAACAAAAAAATCATTGTGCCTGGTATAGGTTTAATATTCAGTGTGCACCGTTTGTACATCTGTTATTTTACAACTATATCATAACACTCAGAAATACCTTTTATTTGCGGTTAAGTGACTGATGTGCCTTTGAGCTGATGATCTTTCAGCTGAGCCTCGTTTCACTGAATAATAAGACCGCGACACCTCTCTCTCTCTCACACACACACACAGCAGACCGAGTCATTAGCACGTCCCTCCCCCAAATTTAAAGAATACAAGCTGGTAGCGTGCGAGTTTGCTGTTTTTTCTATAGTATGCTGAGCAAAATTAAAATAAAACATGTTATTTTTATTTATTTAAATTTTGCTATAATTAAAATAAAATAAAAAATTTAAACAGCAACACCCAGGGATTGAACCTGGATCTCCCACATGAAAGGGCACCGACTTACCCACTACACCACTCAGAAGCTATACATGCCACTGGACTCCTCACAGTTAAATACGATGACTGGGGAAGCGTGTGGGGGACGTGTAAGAGAGGATTTTTTTTATTGAGACAATCCAAAAGAATACAGAACATGTTAAACACATTCAAGAATAATAACTGCAGCAATAATAACAACAACACAATGCAGTAGGCTGTTATGGTCATCATAATTTTCTTTAATAATGATTCGTTCTATTTTTTTATTCTGATAGTCAATTTGTTTTTAGTTATTTATATATTTAAATTGGGATGCCTTCTACTGTTACAAATTTAACTCTTGTCAAAATAATAAAAATGTTTCTTACAAGCCCTTGTGTTGTTGTTTGTGCTGTTGTTCTTTAATAATACAAATAATCGGATACAAACAGTCTGTCTAAACGAAAATTAACCAATGCTTTTTAACTCATCATTATGTGGATATTTTCCATGTTTGTTGGATAAAGTATGTAATGATTTGGTCTACTCTGTGTGTGTGTGTGAGAGAGAGAGGTGTCGCGGTCGTGAAACAAAGGCTCAGCATTCAGCTCATTCAGTTTCTCTGAATGTATAGGTGAGAACAGCAGATTCACACCTGGGGAGGGTGAATAATTTGTATTTGAGTGTTGTCTGGCATTGATCTACCAGAGCCAAGTGAAAAGAAGCACAATCAACCTGAACAGGTAAGCTGGAATAAAATCAGAAGCAGAATTAACTAAAGTAATTAGTAACTAGTTTACTAGTGTGAGCTAATGCTGCTACTGATTTTATTTCAGCTTTCCTGTTCAGTTTTATTGCCATTCTTTTTAAAATATTGTCTTTCAGTTTTTTTCTTTCAGTTCAGTTGTTCGTCTTGATGTCCTTTACTTTGTTTCTTGTATTGCGTTATATTTTATACTAGTAACTGGTGTGCAGAAATTTATCTCTGCATTAATGAGCCAATGTATTATGATGTTGGCTGCTGTGGGCCAGGATGTCCAGGGCCACTTTTTGGTCCCAGTCCGCCCCTGGCCCACATGACATGACGGAATTAGGCACGGCTGGTGAGCTATCCTTGCTAATGATCCCGGGCTTGCATCCAGTGGCGGCCCCTCCCTCCCCTTCAGCTAAAGGGGCGGTGCGGGCGCAGTGCAGGTATCATATGCCTCTTTTCCACTGCATAGAACGGCACGACACGGTTCAATTCAACTCACTTCGGTACGGCGCAGTTTGGCTCGGTTTGCGCTTCCACTGCAGTGTAGTAACGCTTTAGAGTGGGCGGGATTACTCACGTGTCGTTTAGTCGCGGCGCCGCTACTGCCGTGACGTCATCGTAAACGCGCCACAAACAAACACACAACAATGGAGCATATCGACGGCATGGTGTTCTTCATTCTCAGCATGTGGATGTTTTTAACAGCGAGATGAAGGAGTTTGTTTCAAAAGAGGCCGACGGTTAATACAAAAAGGTGCGTGCGATCCTTCTCTGGCTGTTCTAAATATAGCGGTTCTGTTGTGTCTCGTGTCGCAAGTTCAGTGACGCAGTAATGACGATTTTCTCCGGCTAATCAGTGACCAGCCGTGTTTACACGTCACGTTTTGGTAACGGTTCGGCGTGCTTGGAACCTCGGCTGAGGTGGTACTAAAAAAAGGACCAGGTACTATGTACTGTTCCTAGTGGGAAACCCAGCAAAAGTGAGTAGAACTGAGCCGTGTCGTGCCGTACTATGCAGTGGAAAAGCGCCAATAGACAGGGCCGGTTCTAGACCAGACCATATGGGGGGCAGTCAGAAATGTGAAGGGGGCATCATGTGCGAGCACTGTTTTTTACCTGTGTTTATAGTAACAGTATTGTCCTTGCTGAATTGTGTTGAGGCACGTAAACCCCCTGACCACAATAAGATGGCAATCCCTCAGGGGGGAAACTAATAAATAAAAATTAAATAAATAAAACAAAATAAAATAAAATATACTTAATCCATATTTTATCAATCAATGACATAACATTTATCTAAGCTGGATGGTCAAATTCTCAAAAACTTTTAGCCTAAAGTAAGACTTAACACACTATAACTAGAATATTTACAAAACTGAAAGGTTGTCTTATGAAAAAAAAAAACTAAGTTAAAACAGATGGGCTATACAGTAGAACAGATCATAATGTTATATATATTATTATTATTATTTTATTTATTTGTTTTTAAAGTAAATGCACAGTTCTTTTCTCTCCAATCCACTCTACAACAATCTCCTATTTCCCTTTGGAAAAACTTTCTCAAATTCATCCATGAACTACAGTGTGGAGCGGGGCTTTAGGGGTCTGTCAGCTGGTAATTTGTCTTCAGTCATTTTATCAACTTGTAATATATTCATTTTGTGAGTATATTAACATGTGCTTTCTCAACATTTCACATTTTTTATTTGAAGGGGCAAGCTATTTATTTATTTACTTGCACCCCCATAGGAGATAATAGAAAACCGCTTATGTTCTATATTCTTTTGGATTGTCTCAAAAAAATATATAAATCCGCCCCCCCCCCCTCCGTCATTGCCTCTCTTATGCCTTCCACACGCTCCCCCCGTCATCGTATTTAACTGTGAGGAGTCCAGTGGCATATGTAGCTTCTGAATGGTGCATTTGGTTAAAGTGTAAGCCCTATCATTTGGAGACCCAGGTTTGAATCCCTGGTGATGCTATTTTATATTTTAATTATAGCAAAATTAAAATAAATCAAAATAAAATGTTTTATTTTAATTTTGCTTAGCATACTATAGAAAAAACAGCAAACTCATTACAGGACTCATTATGGTTGCTCTGAATAATAAATGTTCTGTTATGTCTTCAATCATTGTAATTTGACATTTTTATTGTTTGTTTGCTGTTTTTTTTATTGGGAAGCTAGTAGACGATACGGTGGAGAAAAAGACTATCAGAACGTTTCCCAACCAGAAGCCGTGGGTAGATAAAACCATCCGCGATGCTCTGAGATCTCGCACAGCTGCCTACAACACGGGACTTGCGTCGGGGGACGTGGAACCGTACAAGGCTGCGTCATACAACGTCCGGAAGGCGGTGAAAGAGGCGAAGCAGCGCTACGGGAGAAAACTAGAGTCACAGCTTCAACAGAGTGACTCTAGGAGCCTGTGGCAGGGACTGAGAACAATAACGGATTATAAAGCACCAACATCCGGTATGACGAACGCGGACGCGACTCTGGCAGACGAGCTCAACACCTTCTATGCTCGCTTCGAGGCTGCAGCTAAGGACGCTAGCGATGCTAATGCTAACGGCGCTAATGCTAACGGCGCTAATGCTAGCGGCGCTAACGGCTGCAGACAGGAAGACACTGTCAGCACCGGGAACGCGCTCATCATCTCCGAGCACGACGTGAGGAGAGCCTTTAAGAGAGTGAACACCAGGAAAGCAGCAGGACCAGACGGCATCTCAGGCCATATCCTCAGAGCCTGCGCAGACCAGCTAGCACCTGTGTTCACTGAGATATTCAACATCTCCTTATCTCAGTCGGTGATCCCCACGTGCTTCAAAGAGTCCATCATTGTTCCTGTCCCGAAGAAACTACATCCTGCTTCCCTCAATGACTATCGCCCTGTAGCCCTCACCTCAGTAGTGATGAAGTGCTTTGAACGCCTTATCAGAGACTTCATCATTTCTTCACTACCCGACACACTGGACCCACTACAGTTTGTATACCGTCAGAACCGCTCCACAGACGATGCAATCTCTCATCTCCTCCACACATCACTCACTCACCTGGACACTAGGAAAGGGAATTATGTTAAAATGCTCTTCATCGACTACAGCTCTGCTTTTAATACCATAATTCCCTCCACACTCACCACCAAGCTGGAGCACCTGGGACTCAGCTGATCTATATGTCAGTGGATCTCCAATTTTCTGACTGGCATTTCCCACAGGCAGTAAGGATGGGCAGACATGTCTCATCTACACTCACTCTCAGCACTGGAGCCCCCCAGGGTTGTGTTCTGAGCCCCCTGCTGTACTCTTTGTACACCCACGACTGCGTGGCCACTACCAACTCCACCTCCATCATCAAGTTTGCTGACGACACCGTCGTGGTCGGACTGATCACCAACAATGATGAGTCGGACTACCTAGAGGAGATTGGAAATCTGGAGAACTGGTGCCAGAGGAACAATCTCCTCCTGAACGTCAGTAAGACAAAGGAGCTGATAGTGGACTTTAGTACAAAGCAGGAGAGGAACTACCAGACCCCTGTCATCAACAGGAGCCCAGTGGAGAGAGTGGACAGCTTCAGATACCTCGGTGTTCACATCACGCAGGACCTGTCATGGTCCTGTCACATCAACACAGTGGTGAAAAAAGCCCGGCAGCGTCTCTACCCCCTCAGACGCTTGAGAGACTTTAGACTGCCCTCCAAGGTGCTCAGGAACTTCTACTCCTGCACCATAGAGAGCATCCTGACGGGAAACATCACGACCTGGTTCGGGAACAGCACCATGCAGGACAGACGAGCTCTACAGAGGGTGGTGCGATCAGCCGAGCGCATCATCCGCACTGAGCTCCCTGACCTGCACTCGATCTACAGCAAGCGGTGCTGGACTAAGGCCAGGAAGATCATGAAGGACCTCAGTCACCCCAGTAATGGACTGTTCTCTTTGTTGCGGTCTGGGAAGCGATTCCGCTCCCTAAAGGCCAACACAGAGAGGCTGAGGAGGAGCTTCTTCCCGCAGGCAATAAGGTCTCTCAATCACACCTCCACACAGGACTAATAACATCTTTTTAAGCTCACAACACTGACTGGACAATCATGGACACATTCATACACACTTGCACTAAATATTTATACATCTGGACAATTGCACATGTCACTTTCATTAGTCACCTTTCATGCATATTTGCACAACCACTGACACTTTAAATTCTATATACATATATACTCTATCTACCCTATATTTCTATATTTTGCAATATTTTATTATGCCCTTATTGTACAGTTAATTTTACTAGTTAAATTTATTTCTTTAGTATTTCCTTTTTATTGATTATTTATTTTACTTACAAGCTTTTATTTTCTTTTTAAGGTCACTGGCGGTCGTGTAAGCATTTCACTGCATATTATACTGTGTATGACTGTGTATGTGACAAATAAAATTTGAATTTGAATTTGAATTTTATAAAAAAAAATAGCCTAATCCCAATCTTAAAACAAATGTATGTTGATATATTAAAAAAAAAAAAAAAGAAATGAGCGAATCAATGAAAATGGGAGTAATAAAATTGCTATATAAGAAAAAGGGGAATCGGAATGACTTGAAAAATTATAGACCACTAACTCTTTTAAATGTAGATTTTAAAATCCTATCAAAGGTTTTAGCCAATAGTATTAATGCACATAATAAAAAACACTCAAGCTTATGCAGTTGAGGGGTGATATATAGTGGATACAATAAGCAACATACGAGATTTAGTGTACTACATGAATGAAAAAGGAAAAGGAGGCTATTTAATAAGCTTGGATCTAGAAAAACATTTGATGGAGTGAAACATGAATATTTATTTGAAGTAATCCAGAGGTTTGGTTTTGGGGGAAAATCCACAAGCTGGCTAAAAATTTTATACACAGACATAGTAATGTGTGTAAAATGCAATGGCTTTTTAGCAGATTATTTTAAAATAACGAGATCAATAATACAAGGAGGTCCTCTCTCTGCACTTTTATACACCCTGGCAGCTGAACCATTAGGACTAGCATTGAGAAAAGAGGTGAAAATAATAAAGATAGAAATAGAAGACTATAAATCTGAACCAGTCTATCAGTTCGCTGATGACACAACACTAGTAGTCAAAGACAAACAGTGTAACTGAAGCACTAAGAATATTGGAAAAATATTGTAAAGGATCAGGAGCTAAAATAAATATAGAGAAAAGCCGTTGCTTAAGGATAGGAGAAGTGGAATGCATAACTAAATAAATACCATTTAAAGAGGAAAAAGAAAATGTAAGGGTTTTGGGAATAAACATTGGAACAGATATAGAAAAAACAAATCATGTAATATGGGATGGAATTTTAAAGGGGATGGAGAAAAGACTATTGGAAAGGAAGGTTCTTAACATTAAAAGGGAAAGTTTTAAGAATCAATGCGTTGTTTTTATCAAAAAATATGGTATGTATTGAGTGTAACTCCAATGCCTCAATGTGTTTATAAAAGAGTCAAAGGTTGTGTATTAGAGTTCTTATGGGGAAAAGGCAGAGCCAAGATCGCATATGATATACTAATCGGTGAAGTAACTAAAGGGGGGCTAGGATTACAAGATCTATTACGTTCCGCGAAAGTTTCGCAACGCGCGAGTTTCCTCGTCTAAGAACAACAAACGGAATTCATCTCCAAACAACTAAAACTCCGACACAGAGGTACGTTATAATGTCTACCGTTCAGCTTGTTCAGTGTGTAGAGTGCAGGATGTTTAGACATTCTTCCTCCGTCATTAGTGATAATTTTATTTGTGATAGGTGTGTGTTAGTGAGCACTCTGACGGAGAAGATATCAGCATTAGAGGAGCGCATCCAGACTTTAGAGAGTGTTAGACAGTGTGAGAGCAGCGTTATTCCCGTAGCGGACAGTCTGGGTGCCGCAGGCGGAGATAAACAGCCCCCGACTCCGGCATTAGAGCCCTCACAGCGGGGCGAGTGGGTGACGACTCGGCGGCATACTCGTTCAGCCAAAGCTAACGCTAAGGCTAGCCCACCGGAGCACACCTCCTCTGCGCGTCACGTGTCCAACAGGTTTGCTCTCCTCAGTGCTGCACCCGCTGAGAAACCTGTAAGAGCTCTGGTTATAGGAGACTCTATACTGAGGCACGTGACATTAGCTAGACCTTTAGGGGCGCCAGCGGCAGTGGTTAGGTGTATCCCGGGAGCCAGAGCACCGGACATAGCAGGTAATCTTAGGGCTCTAGGACAGCATAGGTTCTCTAAGATAGTGGTACATGCTGGAGCTAACGATATACGCCTTCGTCAGTCAGAGGTTAGTAAGAATAACTTTACAGAGGTGTTTAAATTAGCGAAGGCGATGTCCGATGAAGTAATATGCTCTGGTCCCATCCCAATGAGACGTGGCGACATAGCTTACAGCAGGTTATGGTCGCTGAACCGCTGGATGTCCAGGTGGTGCTCCGAAAATAATGTGGGCTTCATAGATAATTGGAAGACCTTTGAGGGCAAAGCTGGCCTGTTAGGGCGGGACGGTGTCCATCCCACTCGGGAAGGTGCTGCTCTCATTTCCTGTAGTATAGCTCATAGTCTCAGTAGAGGTCTAGTTAATCGGTGACAATCCAGAGCCCAGGCCAGGGAGCAGACAGACAGGCTAAACCAACCGTCTGCTAGCTGCATAGAGTCGTCTCTCAGGGTTCGCCATATTGAGACTGTGTCTGTTCCCCGATCTAAGCAAAAATGTAGAAAGACCCAGAAAGTCTGTTTCAATAATCTAATTAACATAAAGACCACAAACTCAGATCATACTGAATGCGCAGCCGGCACCTCTGATCTGAAGCTAGGATTGTTAAATATTAGATCTCTCACATCAAAAGCAGTTATTGTTAATGAAATTATCACAGATCAGGCGTTTGATATACTCTGTTTAACTGAAACATGGGTTAAACAGGATGAGTATGTAGCTCTAAATGAAGCTAGTCCTCCTGGATACAGCTACATACACCAGCCTCGGTTAACTGGTAGAGGAGGAGGCGTCGCAGTTATTCATAATGATAATCTGTCTATCATACAAAAACACGGACACAAATTTAACTCATTTGAAATTCTCTATAGTAACATAAGTGTATTTAAGTATATTAAATCAGCTCAGTCGATTCCACTAATTATAATTTACAGACCTCCAGGGCCGTATTCTGAATTTCTTAGTGAATTTGCAGATTTCATCTCAGACCTGGTCATTTCTGTAGACAAAGTGTTAATTGCTGGAGATTTTAACATTCATTTTGAGAATCCAGAAGACCCTCTGAGAACAGCATATATATATCCATACTGGACTCCGTAGGCGTAAATCAGTGTGTAGTAGGACCCACTCATAAAGCAGGTCACACTTTAGATTTAGTAATATTCTTCGGATTAATTATAAGAAATGTATTCACAATTCCACTGTCTGAAATTATCTCAGATCACTATCTTGTGTCCATTCAAGTGTGTCACAGTGATAATGTACGCACAGCACCGCGCTACCGTATTAAACGTACATTCACATCAACTACCACACAGAGTTTTATCAGTAATCTCCCAGAGTTACCAACTTCGATTAGGCCACCGTCTGACCCCACAGAACTTGATCAGGCGACTGAATATTTAGAGTCGACACTTCGTTGTACCTTAGATAATGTAGCTCCAGCTAAAAGAAAAATTATTAGAGATAAGAAACTCGCTCCCTGGTATAATGATCACACGCGCACTTTAAAACAGACTGCTCGGAAATTAGAGCGTAAATGGCGTCAAACTAAATTGTTGGTATTTCAAATAGCATGGAAAGAGAGCATCCTGAACTATAGGAAAGCTCTTAGTGTAGCTAGATCAACGTATCTCTACACTCTTATAGAAGAAAATAAAAATAATCCTAGATTTTTATTTAATACCGTAGCCAAATTAACCAGAAATAAGACCACTACAGAAATCTCCACAACAACATCATGCAATAGTGAGGACTTCATGAACTTTTTTAATAATAAAATTGTAAATATCAGGCATAAAATTGAGGCTTTGAAACCAAACAATGTAATTGATACTGATGTTAACCTAGCCATGTCAGATTCAAACCTAGAATACTTTACTCCTCTTGAAGATAATGAACTAATTTCACTCATCTCTTCTGCAAATTCATCAACCTGTATATTAGATCCTATACCGACACATTTTCTTAAACAGATAGTACCAGTAATAACTAATGAGAATAATTAGTTAACTAGTGATAACTAGTGAGAATAATTAATTCCTCACTCAGCATTGGTTATGTTCCAAAATCTTTTAAAGTAGCAGTTATTAAACCAATAATTAAGAAACCTGACCTCGACCCCTGTCAGCTGTCCAATTACAGGCCAATATCAAACCTCCCCTTTATCTCTAAGATTCTGGAAAAGATAGTAGCGGAGCAGCTATGCTCATATCTACATAGAAATGGCATACATGAACTGTATCAGTCAGGATTTAGGCCTCATCACAGCACAGAAACAGCACTCGTTAAAGTAGTAAATGACCTCCTATTGGCCTCTGATCAGGGTTGTGTAACTATGCTTGTATTACTCGACCTCAGTGCAGCTTTTGACACTATTGATCATGCTATTCTTCTTCACAGATTAGAAAATTTAGTAGGAATTAAGGGTACAACCCTCTCCTGGCTCAGATCCTATTTGACCGATCGTTATCAGTATGTAGACTTAAATGGTGATTATTCTGCATGTTCTCTAGTGGAGTTTGGCGTTCCGCAGGGTTCAGTTTTAGGCCCACTGCTTTTTTCCCTTTACATGCTTCCTCTGGGCAACATAATCCGTAAGCATGGTATTAGTTTTCATTGTTATGCTGACGACACACAGCTATACGTCTCAACAAAACCTGATGAGAAAAACCATCTTACTAAAGTTGAGCAATGTGTTCAGGACATAAGAAATTGGATGCTAATTAACTTCCTTCTGCTTAATCCGGATAAGACAGAAGTTCTAGTCATAGGACCGCATACAGCTAGAAGTAAAATCTTAGATCACACCGTAACTTTAGATGGCCTTTCTGTTCCGTCAAGTGCAACAGTAAAAGACCTCGGCGTGATTATAGATTCCAGCCTTTCATTTGAAACTCATGTAGATAATATCACCAGGATAGCATTCTTTCACCTTAGAAATATCGCCAAAATAAGAAATATATTGTCACTAAATGATGCAGAAAAACTAGTTCATGCTTTTATCACTTCTAGGTTGGACTATTGTAATGCCTTACTGTCTGGTTGTTCAGTTAGGTGCATAAACAAGCTTCAGCTAGTCCAAAATGCAGCAGCGAGAGTCCTCACTAGAACCAGAAGATATGTGCACAGCACCCCTATCCTATCTTCACTGCATTGGCTCCCTGTGAAATTTCACATTGATTTTAAAATACTACTCTTGACATATAAGGCATTAAATGGTCTCGCGCCGCAGTATCTGAGCGAACTGCTAGTGTCTTACGATCCGCCACGCCTACATCGGTCAAAGGATGCAGGCTGCTTATCAGTACCGCGTATTATGAAAACTACAGCTGGGGGCAGAGCTTTTTCTTACAAAGCCCCAAAATTATGGAATAGTCTTCCAAATAGTGTTCGGGACTCAGACACAGTCTCAGTGTTTAAGTCTAGGCTCAAAACCTATTTATTTAACCAAGCATTTTTATAAATAGATTTGCCATAAGGTAAAGGAGCAGATCTGGGGGACTCATGGACGTAGAGTATTATGGTGAACTGGTATGTTTAGATGCTGTCTTCCTCAGTCTCATTTGATCACTCAGGTTTGTTGACGGTGAGGTGATTGTTTGCTTTACATCTCAGGGAGCCCTCATGTTTGTGTTTCCTTCTGGCTCTCCCTTTTAGTTATGCTGTCATAGTTAGTCCTGCCGGAGTCCCTGCTTGCACTCTACAGTAAATATACATTCACATTAGACATTGTGACTGTGACCATACCTAATTGCAATCTCTCCTCCTCTTCTCTTCCTCACCCTCTTTCTCTTTCCTCTCTCCCCCTGTCTCCCCCTTTCACTCTTTCTCTCTCTCTCTCTGTCGAGCTACACATGTGGTTCCTGAGCTGCCAGTGATCCAGACTCCCTCTGCCCTCCGGACCTGTCTGATCCATCCTGGTGCCCGGGTTCTGGTTGGAGGTCTCATTGCATGGATGCCCCGTGTGTCTCTTTAGGATGCGTCTGGTGTCTGGGGATGATTCTCTATACTTAGAAGATGGTTCTGGCCTCGACTGGTGTGGTCAGCTGTTTCTCTGAGGACTTGACAATTCGATAGTTCAGGACTGGAACTTTCTACAAGTCTATCTGAGTCTCGAATAACTACTGGACTCCATTTTACATCAACTATTATAACATCAATTAACAACAACTATTATAGCTGAACCTAACACTGTATAAATGCAGATCATTTCCTGCTATCTGTTTCACCCAGATGAGGATGGGTTCCCTGTCGAGTCTGGTTCCTCTCAAGGTTTCTTCCTATTACCGTCTCAGGGAGTTTTTCCTTGCCACTGTCGCCCTCGGGCTTGCTCGCCAGGGAATATCTGAACATTTTGATTCATACACATTCACATTCCATACAAACTTAAATAATTCTTTTGATTGTGTAAAGCTGTTTTGAGACAATGTCAATTGTTAAAAGCGCTATACAAATAAAACTGAATTGAATTGAAAATATTACTAAAAATGAAGAGTGCAAGAATAAAAATTATGAAGAGATTACTGGATGAAAACAAAAAAGTGTGGAAAGAAGTAATGACATTTTTTTAAGGAAATGTGGATGTTTTAAAACGGAATTGAATGTTTTATGGATGAAAACAAACAAAATCATGACAAAAAACATACCAAAATTTTACCAGTAAGTATTAGAATCATGGATTGAAATGCTGGAAAATGTGATAATAAAACTTACAGGAAGAAGACAACTTTTAGAACAGTCACTGTTTTTAAATCCGAATATCTTAGTTAATGAAAAATTACTTTTTTTAAAAATAAAGAATGGTGGGAAACTAATCTGAAACAAATAAAAGATATTTTATATGAAGTTAGAGAAGGATTTTAGAAAGAAGTACAAATAAAATATATACAGTATGAAACAATTAAAAAAGTTATATCAAGAGAATGGTTAAAAAGAATTGAGGAAAACAAGCCAGATGAAAACTGAGAGCTACCTGAAGTGTATTTCTTTTTTTTAAACTGGAGAAAATATTTTATTTATCTTCAAATTAAATCAAATTCAAATTTTATTTGCCACATACACAGTCATACACAGTACGATATGCAGTGAAATGCTTATACGACCCCCAGTGACCTTAAAAAGCAGAGGTGTCAAGTAACGAAGTACAAATACTTCGTTACCTTACTTAAGTAGAAATTTTGGGTATCTATACTTTACTGGAGTAATTATTTTTCAGCTGACTTTTTACTTCTACTCCTTACATTTTTAAGCAATTATCTGTACTTTCTACTCCTTACTTTTTAAAAACAGCCTCGTTACTCTATTTTTATGATCAGAACGCGCAACCCCTCCAGTCGCATGATAAGAACGCGCACAACGCCCCCCCCCGTCACATGATCAGAACGCGCACAACGCCCCCCCCCCCATCACATGATCAGAACGCGCACAACGCCCCCCCCCCCTGTCACATGATCAGAACGCGCACAACGCCCCCCCCCCCCCGTCACATGATCATAACGCGCACAACGCCACCCCCCCCCCCCCCGTTGCATGATCAGAAAGCGACACCTTAATGCTTTTTTCCCCCCCTCACGGTACTTTTACTTTTATACTTTAAGTAGTTTTGAAACCAGTACTTTTAAACTTTTACTTAAGTAAAAAGCGTGGGTTGATACTTCAACTTCTAAAGAAGTATTTTTGAACCCTAGTATCTATACTTCTACTCAAGTAATGAATGTGAATACTTTTGACACCACTGTTAAAAAGAGAATTAAAGCTTATAATAAGAAATAAATATGAATAAAAGAAATACAATAGAAAATTTTTATTTAACTAGGATAAAATAGAAATAAACATAGAAATATACTGTACATAAAATTAGAAATAAAAATAGAAATATACTGTATAATAGAACATTAAAAAAATTTAGAAATTTGTCGAACGAAAGATGCTGTGCAAATGTGCGTAAAAAGTGTCTTATTAAGGTCCCATATTAACGTGTCTTTGTGCAATGGTCCAGAATGTAAACGTAAACATTTTAAGTGTAGATGTGAGTGTAGATGTGAGTGTAGATGTGTCCGTGAATGTGTCCATAGTAGAGCTGAAGATCTTTGCCCGAACCCGACGGGAACCCGAACGGGGACCGAACGGGTTCGGTCGGGTTTGGGCTTAATTAATATAATTTTACACGGGCTCGGGCCGGGCTCAGGCTTGCGCGGTGAATGAGCGGTCATGTGATGCGTTTTGATTAGCGCGAGAGAAAGCTGCCGTTCACCGTCGCGTTGAGGCCAGATTGTGGAGGGAAGTGGCAAAGCAAATCCCGCGGAGTCTTTATATTAATTTCGTTATTGCCAAATACATATCTTAATTTTTTATTTATCTTAATTTAATTTGTAAAGAAATACTTATTTTTATGGCACTATTGTTGGCCTATTTATAGGGTAAGTGTATGCTTGGACTTATTTAGAGTGCTGAGATGTTACAGAGGGCTTTTTTATTTTTTGTTCCAACTTCCAAGTTGCCTGTAGCTTATATGTTAGTCATAAATAAATTATGTTAAACATGTATAAATGACTCATTCTTGACCTAAGGCAGAAGAGCTGTGTGCTTGCGCACATTTGAATAATGTCGGGCTGTAAACGGGTTTAAGCTTTTAAAAGACTGTCAATCAAAATGTACTTGTCGGGCTCGGGCCGAAATCTGTCGGGCTCGGGCCCTATCGGGCCTAACTTTTAAGGCCCGATTACAGCTCTAGTCCATAGTGTCCATGGATGTTAAAAGATTGTATTAGTTCTGCATGGTGGTGTGGTTGAGAGACCTTATCGCCTGCGGGAAGAAGCTCCTCCTCAGTCTCTCTGTGTTGGCCTGAACAGTCCATTGTTGGGATGGCTGAGGTCCTTCACGATCTTCCTGGCCTTGGTCCAGCACCGCTTGGTGTAGATTGAGTGCAGGTCAGGGAGCTCGGTGCGGATGATGCGCTCAGCTGATCGCACCACCCTCTGTAGAGCAGAGTACAGCAGGGGGCTCAGAACACAACCCTGGGGGCTCCAGTGCTGAGAGTGAGGGAGGCTGAGACATGTCCGCCCATCCTTACTACCTGTGGTCTGCCAGTTAGAAAGTTAGGGATTCACTGACTCATAGATGAGCTGAATCCCAGGTGCTCCAGCTTGGTGGTGAGTGTAGAGGGCAATATGGTATTAAATGCTGAGCTGTAGTCGATGAAGAGCATTTTCACATAATTCCCCCTCCGAATGTCCAGGTGAGTGAGTGATGTGTGGAGGAGATGGGAGATTGCATCGTCTGTGGCGCGGTTTGGGCGGTATGCAAACTGTAGATGGTCCAGTGTGTCGGGTAGTGAAGAAATTATGAGGTCTACAGGTGAGGGCTACAGGGCGATAATCGTTGAGAGAATCAGGATGGGGTTTCTTCACGACAGGAACAATGATGGACTCTTTGAAGCATGTGGGGTTCACCGACTGAGATAAAGAGGTGTTAAATATCTCAGTGAGCACAGGTGCTAAATGGTTTGTGCAGGCTCTGAGAATACAGCCTGAGATGCCGTCTGGTCCTGCTGCTTTCCTGGTGTTCACTCTCTTGAAGGCTCTCCTCACATCATGCTCGGATATGATGAACGCGTTTCCGGTGCTGGCAGTGCCTTCCTGTCTGCAGCCGTTAGCGCCGCTAGCATTAGCGCCGCTAGCATTAGCATCGCTAGCGTCTTTAGCTGCAGCCTCGAAGCGAGCATAGAAAGGGTTCAGCTCGTCTGCCAGAGTCGCGTCTGCGTTCGTCATACCGGTTGTTGATGTTTTATAGTCCGTTATTGTTCTTAGTCCCTGCCACAGGCTCCTAGAGTCACTCTGTTGGAGTTGTGACTTTAGTTTCCTCCCATAGCGCTGTTTCGCCTCTTTCACCGCTTTCCGCACGTTATAAGACGCAGCCTTGTACAGGTCCATGTCCCCCGATGAAAGTCCCGCATTGTAGGCAGCAGTACAAGATCTCAGAGCGTCGCGGATGGTTTTATCCACCCACGGCTTCTGGTTGGGAAACGCTCTGATAGTCTGTAAGAGGAACAACGCTCGCGCTCTTGCACCAGCTGTTGTTCACCATTAAGCACACGCCGCCAATTTTATAATGGCAGTAGCAAGGAATGCAAGAAAGGTATGTAGAGATGTGGAATATATTTAAAAACAAAATGAAACAAATTGGAAATATGTTAGATGGATATGTTTCAACAAATGAGGTGCATGATAATATGGTGGGAATTTTATTGAATTATGTGGAAAATTTTAAATAATAATGCCTTATTTATTTATTGATTGATTGGGATTGTCACTATTATTGTTATTACTATTCTTAATAATATTTTTATGTTATTGTTAGAAAATATTTAAATAAGTCTTAAAGAATGATATTTAAACATGTGTAAAAAGGTATTGAAAAATGTGATATGTATACGGACAAAAAGATAAATAAAAGAAATAAAAGATAATAAAACCTGCTTAGGAAGCTAAGCAGGTTAAGACCTGGTTAGTATTTGGATCGAAGTATTTTGATTATTAGTGTTTGGGAACACCTGCGGTTGTAAGCTTTTCAGTTTTATTCCTCATATAGGGTTTTTAATTTTTTTTAAACGGCATTATTATTGTTCAAATTGACCTCCTTTCAAACCAGGTTTCACTTAAGGCCATGAGAGTGCGTGATCTTGTCTGATCTTGGAAGATAAGCAAGCTAGGGCCTGTTTAGTACTTGGATGGGAGCCTGCCTGGGAATACACGTGGCTAAACTAAGAAAAAAACAACGGAACATTTAACTGCAGATCAAGAGGTCGGCAGTTCAAATCTGGCTGCCCCTTGGCAAAGTTGGATTGCTTTAAGCTCAAAGAATTGGGCTCTCTTATTATAATAAGGGAAATAACAAAAAGGCTGGTGTCATAAAGTACAGTGAAAGATATACTATTATGCGCTGAAAACCACTCCAATTAAACCTTGCAACAATAATCTGAGAAATATACTGGCGGGTGCCCCCTGGCAGGGTTGGTTTGCTTTAATATCACTGAATCTCTCTATTAAGATAGTCAGGGAAACAACCCCATTTAAACCTTACAACAATACAAACCAGATTCCAAAAAAGTTGGGACACTAAACAAATTGTGAATAAAAACTGAATGCAATGATGTGGAGATGGCAAATGTCAATATTTTATTCAGAATAGAACATAGATGACAGATCAAAAGTTTAATACCGAGAAAATGTATCATTTTAAAGGAAAAATATGTTGACTCCAAATTTCACGGTGTCAACAAATCCCCAAAAAGTTGGGACAAGTAGTAATAAGAGGCTGGAAAAAGTACATTTGAGCAGAATGAAGAGCTGGAAGACCAATTAACAGTAATTAGGTTAATTGGCAACATGATTGGGTATAAAAAGAGCTTCTCAGAGTGGCAGTGTCTCTCAGAAGCCAAGATGGGTAGAGGATCATCAATTCCCACAATGTTGTGCAGAAAGATAGTGGAGCAATATCAGAAAGGTGTTACCCAGCGAAAAACTGCAAAGACTTTGCAGTTATCATCATCAACTGTGCATAATATCACCCGAAGATTCATAGAATCTGGAACAATCTCTGTGCGTAAGGGTCAAGGGCGTAAAACCATACTGGATGCCCGTGATCTCCGGGCCCTTAAACGACACTGCAGCACAAACAGAAATGCTACTGTTAAGGAAATCACAGAATGGGCTCAGGAATACTTCCAGAAACCATTGTCAGTGAACACAATCCACCATGCCATCCGCCGTTGCCAGCTGAAACTCTACAGTTCAAAGAAGAAGCCATTTCTAAGCAAGATCCACAAGCACAGGCGTTTTCATTGGGTCAGGGATCATTTAAAATGGAGTGTGGCAAAATGGAAGGCTGTTCTGTGGTCAGACGAGTCACGATTCAAAGTTCTTGTTGGAAATGTGGGACGCCATGTCATCCGAACCAAAGAGGACAAGGATAACCCAAGTTGTTATTAACGCTCAGTTCAGAAGCCTACATCTCTGATGGTATGGGGTTGCATGAGTGCGTGTGGCATGGGCAGCTTGCATGTCTGGAAAGGCACCATCAATGCAGAAAAATATATTCAGGTTCTAGAACAACATCTAGTCATCTCTTTCAGGGAAGACCCTGCATTTTTCAACAAGATAATGCCAGACCACATTCTGCATCAATCACAACATCATGGCTGCGTAGGAGAAGGATCCGGGTACTGAAATGACCAGTCTGCAGTCCAGATCTTTCCCCTATAGAGATCATTTGGCTCATCATAAAGAGGGCCCAAGACGATTGAACAGTTAGAGGCCTGTATTAGACAAGAATCGGAGAGCATTCCTATTTCTAAACTTGAGAAACTGGTCTCCTCTGTCCCCAGACGTCTGTTGAGTGTTGTAAGAAGAAGGGGAGATGCCACACAGTGGTGAAAATGGCCTTGTCCCAACTTTTTTGGGATTTGTTGACACCATGACATTTTGATTCACCATATTTTTCCCTTAAAATGATACATTTTCTCAGTTTAAACTTTTGTTCCGTGATTTATGTTCTATTCTGAATAAAATATTGACATTTGCCATCTCCACATCATTGCATTCAGTTTTCATTCACAATTTGTTTAGTGTCCCAACTTTTTTGTAATCCGGTTTGTATTTTGAGTTACAGTATCTCACAAAAGTTAGTACACCCCTCACATTTTTGTAAATATTTCATTATATCTTTTCAAAGGACAACGCTAAAGATATGAAACTCTGATAGAATGTAAAGTAATTAGTGTACAGCTTGTATAATGGTGTACAGTTGATGTCCCCTCAAAACAACTCAACACACAGCCATTAATGTCGAAACTGCTGGCAACAAAAGTGAGTACACCCCTAAATGAAAATGTTCAAACTGTGCCCCGTGTCAATATTTTGTGTCCATCATTATTTTCCAGCACTGCCTTAACTCTCTTGGGCATGGAGTTCACTAGAGCTTCACAGGTTGCCACGGGAATCCTCTTCCACTCCTCCTTGATCACGTCACGAAGCTGGTGGATGTTAGACACCTTGCGCTTCTCCACCTTCCGTTTGAGGATTCCCTACAGATGCTCAATAGGGTTTAGGTCTGGAGACATGCTTGGCCAGTCCAGCACCTCAGCTGGACTCAGACCTCTGGAGAAGGACCTCAGCTGGTCCCTCAACACCAGTTCCCTACACAAGAAAGCCCAACAACGTCTCTTCTTTCTGAGAAGACTGAGGAAGGCCCAGATTCCCCCACCTTTCCTTACCACCTTCTATAGAGGAACTATCAAGAGCATCCTGAGCGGCTGCATCACTGTCTGGTTTGGGAACTGTGCCATATTAGACCGCAAGACCCTACAGCGGATAGTGAGAACAGCAGAGAAGATCATCGGGATCTCTCCCCTCTATTGAAGACATTTACACCACACGCTGCATCCGTAAAGCCACAAGCATTGTGGCTGATCGGACACACCCCTCTCACACACTCTTCACACTCCTGCCATCTGGAAAAAGGTACCGAAGCATTCGGGCACACACATCCAGACTGTGCAACAGCTTTTTTCCACAAGCCATCTGTCTCCTCAACAAAAAGGGACTGGACTGATAAACACACACACACACACAACACACTCAGCTTAACTCAACTACCTCAATATATTGGGACTGGACTGACAAATCAACACAAGCGCAGACACACTGACCTAAACTACCAAACTATCATACACACCAATCTGTAAATGCTTCACTGTTGATCTCTTTTGCACAATAATCATTACTGGACAACTTTTTGCACTAATTCCTCTATTCTTGCTGCTATGATTAAGGAATGTTTACAGTTTTTTCATTACCTCAACACCATAGAATTCTTTTATGTTATGTCGTGTTCGCTGCACTGTCACTTTGTTGTTGCTCTTGTTTGCACATGTCTTACTTAGCTAGTTAGTTTTTGTAAATTTATGTTGTAATTTATGTTAGTCTATCTATCTTGTCTCTGCCAGCCAGCTAACTAGGCCTCTTTAGTTAGCTAGTTTAGTGTTTCTGTTATTTTCTGTTGAACTTTATGTTGCATGTAGCACCTTGGTCCTGGAGGAATGTTGTTTCGTTTCACTGTGTACTAACTGTATATGGTTGAAATGACAATAAAAGCCTTTGAACTTTTGAACCTTTACCCTCAGTTTTTTCAGCAAGGCAGTGGTTGTCTTGGAAGTGTGTTTGGGGTCATTATCATGTTGGAATACTGCTCTACGGCCCAATTTCCGAAGGCAGGCGATCATGCTCTTCTTCAGTATGGCACAGTACATGTTGGCATTCATGGTTCCCTCAATGAACTGTAGTTCCCCAGTGCCGGCAGCGCTCATGCAGCCCCAAACCATGACACTCCCACCACCATGCTTGACTGTAGGCAAGACACATCTGACTTTGTACTCCTCACCTGGTCGCCGCCACACACGCTTAACACCATCTGAACCAAATAAGTTTATCCTGTTCTCATCAGACCACAGGATGTGGTTCCAGTATTCCATGTCCTTAGTCTGTTTGTCTTCAGCAAACTGTTTGTGGGCATTCTTGTGCATAGCTTGCGCATTTCTTGGGAATAGCTCAGTGGTAGAGCATTTGACTGCAGATCAAGAGGTCCCCGGTTCAAATCTAGGTGACCCCTGGCAGGGTTGGTTTGCTTTAATATCACTGAATTTCACTATTAAGAGGCTCAGGGAAACAACCAAAAGTATCTTGTCCTGAAGACCGGTTAAAGCTGTACTAAAATCTTTTGAAAACCACCTGAATTAAACCTTACAACAATAGCTTGAGTTATGTCCTTGGGGGAATAGCTAAGTGGTAAAGCATTTGACTGCAGATCAAGAGGTCCCTGGTTCAAATCTATATGTCCTGTGGCAGGCATGGTTTGCTTTAATATCACTGAATGGATGGGTCAGACAGGTTCAGAGGGCAGAGCGAGTCTGGATCACTGGCAGCTCAGGGGTTATGTGTAGCAGAGAGAGAAAGAGTGAAAGGTAGATAGAAATAGGTGTGGCGGATCGTAAGACACTAGTAGTTCGCTCAGATACTGTGGGGCGAGACCATTTAATGCTTTATATGTCAAGAGTAGTATTTTAAAATCAATGTGAAATTTCACAAGGAGCCAATGCAGTGAATATCTTCAGAAGCACAGAAGCACATATCTTCTGGTTCTAGTGAGGACTCTCGCTGCTGCATTCTGGACTAGCTGAAGCTTGTTTATGCACCTAGCTGAACAACCAGACAGTAAGGCATTACAATAGTCCAACCTAGAGGTGATAAAAGCATGAACTAGTTTTTCTGCATCGTTCAGCGACAATATATTTCTTATCTTGGCAATATTTCTGAGGTGAAAGAATGAGCTTCAAATGAAAGGCTGGAATCTTTTACTATTGCACTTGATGGAACAGAAAGGCCATCTAAAGTTACGGTGTGATCTAAGATTTTACTCCTAGCTGTATGCGGTCCTATGACTAGAACTTCTGTCTCATCCGGATTAAGCAGAAGGAAGTTAATTAGCATCCAATTTCTTATGTCCTGCACACATTGCTCAACTTTAGTTAGCTGGTTTTTCTCATCAGGTTTTGCTGATACATATAACTCTGTGTCGTCAGCATAACAATGAAAACTAATACCATGCTTATGGATTATGTTGCCCAGAGGAAGCATGTAAAGGGAAAAAAGCAGTGGGCCTAAAACTGAACCCTGCGGAACGCCAAACTCCACTAGAGAACATGCAGAATAATCACCATTTAAGTCTACATACACGATTGGTCAAATAGGATCTGAGCCAGGAGTGGGCTGTACCCTTAATTCCTACTACATTTTCTAATCTGTGAAGAAGAATAGTATGATCAATGGTGTCAAAAGCTGCACTGAGGTTGAGTAATACAAGCATAGTTACACAACCCAGATCAGAGGCCAATAGGAGGTAATTTACTACTTTAACGAGTGCTGTTTCTGTGCTGTGATGAGGCCTAAATACTGACTGATACAGTTCATGTATGCCATTTTTATGTAGATATGAGCATAGCTGCTCCGCTACTATCTTTTCCAGAATCTTTTAGATAAAGGGGATGTTTGATATTGGCCTGTAATTGGACAGCTGACAGGGGTCGAGGTCAGGTTTCTTAACTATTGGTTTGATAACTGCTAATTTAAAAGATTTTGGAACGTAACCAATGCTGAGTGAGGAATTAATTATTCTCAACAGAGGTTCTGTTATTACTGGTACCATCTGTTTAAGAAAATGTGTTGGTATAGGATCTAATATACAGGTTGATGAATTTGCAGAAGAGATGAGTGAAATTAGTTCATTCTCTTTAAGGGGAGTAATGTATTCTAGGTTCTGATCTGACATGGCTAGGTTAACATCTGCATCAATTACATTGTTCGGTTTCAAAGCCTCAGTTTTATGCCTGATATTTACAATTTTATTATTAAAAAAGTTCATGAAGTCCTCACTATTGCATGATGTTGTTGTGGAGATTTCTGTAGTGGTCTTATTTCTGGTTAATTTGGCTACGGTATTAAATAAAAATCTAGGATTATTTTTATTTTCTTCTATACAGTAAGAGTGGAGAGATTCGTTGATCTAGCTACGCTAAAAGCTTTCCTATAGTTCAGGATGCTCTTTTTCCATGCTATTTGAAATACTAACAATTTAGTTTGACGCCATTTACGCTCTAATTTCCGAGCGGTCTGTTTTAAAGTGCGCGTGTGATCGTTATACCAGGGAGCGAGTTTCTTATCTCTAATAATTTTTCTTTTAGCTGGAGCTACATTATCTAAGGTACAACGAAATGTCGACTCTAAATATTCAGTTGCCTGATCGAGTTCTGTGGGGTCAGACGGTGATCTAATCGAAGTTGGTAAGTCTGGGAGATTACTGATAATATCACTCAATTTCTCTATTAAGATAGTCAGGGAAACAAACAAGTGGATTTTGTCATGTAGCCCGGTTAAAGCTGTACTAATAGCTTTTGAACACCACCTGAATTAAACAAAAATAGCTTGAGTTATGTCTTTTGGGGTTATAGCTCGGTGGTAGAGCATTTAACTGCAGATCAAGAGGTCCCCAGTTCAAAGCCAGGTGTTCCCTGACAGTGTTCGTTTGCTTTAATATAAGTGGATTTCTCTATTAAGAGGATCAGGGAAAGAACCAAAAGGCTCTTGTCTTGAAGACCTCGGAAAGCTATACTAACAGGTTTTGAAAACCACCCTAATTAAATGTTAAAAAAAATAGCTTGAGTTCTGTCTTTGGGAGTATAGCTCAGTGGTAGAGCATTTGACTGCAGATTAAGAGGTTCAAATCCAGGTGTCCCCTGACAGTGTTGGTTTGCTTTAATATCATTGGATTTCTCTATTAAGAGGATCAGGGAAACAACCAAAAGACTCTTGTCGTGTAGCCCAGGGACGTCTTTATTAATATATTTTGAAAACCAGCCCAATTAATCCTTACAAAAATAACTTCAGTTCCGACTTTGGGGGTATAGCTCAGTGGTAGAGCATTTGACTGCATATCAAGATGTCCCCGGGTGAAATCCGGGGCTCCCCTGACAGCGTTGGTTTGCTTTAATATAATTTGATTTCTCTATTAAGAGGCTCAGGGAAACAACCCAAAGGCTCTTGTCCTGAATACAGCTTAAAGCTGTACTAAAATCTTTTGAAAACCACCTGAATTTAACCTTACAAAAATAGCTTAAGTTCTGAATTTGGGGGTATAGCTCAGTGGTAGAGCATTTGACTGCAGATCAAGAGGTCCCCGGTTCAAATCCGGCTGTGTTTGGTTTGCTTTAATGTCAATGAATTTCTCTATTAAGTGGATCAGGGAAACAACCAAACGGCTTTTGCCATGCAGCCCAAGGACGTCTTTACTAATATCTTATAAAAACCACCCCAATTAATCCTTACAAAAATAGGTTAAGTTCCGAATTTGGGGGTATAGCTCAGTGGTAGAGCATTTGACTGCAGATCAAGAGGTCCCCGGTTCAAATCCGGGTGTCCCCTAAAAGTGTTTGTTTGCTTTAATGTCAATGAATTTCTCTATTAATGGGATCAGGGAAACAACCAAATGGCTTTTGTCATGCACCCCAGGGACGTCTTTACTAATATCTTATAAAAACCACCCCAATTAATCCTTACAAAAATAGGTTAAGTTCTGACTTTGGGGGTATAGCTCAGTGGTAGAGCATTTGACTGCAGATCAAGAGGTCCCCGGTTCAAATCCGCGTGTCCCCTGAAAGTGTTTGTTTGCTTTAATGTCAATGAATTTCTCTATTAATGGGATTAGGGAAACAACCAAATGGCTTTTGTCATGCAGCCCAGGGACGTCTTTACTAATATCTTATAAAAACCACCCCAATTAATCCTTACAAAAATAGGTTAAGTTCTGACTTTGGGGGTATAGCTCAGTGGTAGAGCATTTGACTGCAGATCAAGAGGTCCCCGGCTCAAATCCGGGTGTCCCCTGACAGTGTTGGTTTGCTTTAATGTCAATGAATTTCTCAATTAAGTGGATCAGGGAAACAACCAAATGGCTTTTGTCGTGTAGCCCAGGAACATCTTTACTAATATCTTATGAAAACCTCCCCAATTAATCCTTACAAAAATAGGTTAAGTTCTGAATTTGGGGGTATAGCTCAGTGGTAGAGCATTTGACTGCAGATCAAGAGGTCCCCGGTTCAAATCCGGGTGTCCCCTGACAGTGTTGGTTTGCTTTAATGTCAATGAATTTCTCTATTAAGTGGATCAGGGAAACAACCAAACGGCTTTTGTCATGCAGCCCAAGGACATCTTTACTAATATCTTATAAAAACCACCCCGATTAATCCTTACAAAAATAGGTTAAGTTCTGAATTTGGGGGTATAGCTCAGTGGTAGAGCATTTGACTGCAGATCAAGAGGTCCCCGGTTCAAATCCAGGTGTTCCCTGACAGTGTTGTTTTGCTTTAATATCATTGGATTTCTCCATTAAGACGATCAAGGAAACAACCAAATGGCTTTTATAGTGTAGCCCAGGGACGTCTTTACTAATATCATTTGAAAACCACCCCAATTAATCCTTACAAAAATAGCTTAAACTCAGACTTTGGGGTTATAGCTCAGTGGTAGAGCATTTGACTGCAGATCAAGAGGTCCCCGGTTCAAATCCGGGTGTTCCCTGACAGCGTTGGTTTGGTTTAATATCATTGGATTTCTCCATTAAGATGATCAAGGAAACAACCAAATGGCTTTTGTCGTGTAGCCCAGGAACATCTTTACTAATATCTTATGAAAACCACCCCAATTAATCCTTACAAAAATAGGGTAAGTTCTGACTTTTGGGGTATAGCTCAGTGGTAGAGCATTTGACTGCAGATCAAGAGGTCCCCGGTTCAAATCCGGGTGTCCCCTGACAGTGTTGGTTTGCTTTAATGTCAATGAATTTCTCAATTAAGTGGATCAGGGAAACAACCAAATGGCTTTTGTCGTGTAGCCCAGGAACATCTTTACTAATATCTTATGAAAACCTCCCCAATTAATCCTTACAAAAATAGGTTAAGTTCTGAATTTGGGGGTATAGTTCAGTGGTAGAGCATTTGACTGCAGATCAAGAGGTCCCCGGTTCAAATCCGGGTGTCCCCTGAAAGTGTTTGTTTGCTTTAATGTCAATGAATTTCTCTATTAAGTGGATCAGGGAAACAACCAAACGGCTTTTGTCATGCACCCCAGGGACGTCTTTACTAATATCTTATAAAAACCACCCCAATTAATCCTTACAAAAATAGGTTAAGTTCTCACTTTGGGGGTATAGCTCAGTGGTAGAGCATTTGACTGCAGATCAAGAGGTCCCCGGTTCAAATCCGGGTGTCCCCTGAAAGTGTTGTTTTGCTTTAATATCATTGGATTTCTCCATTAAGACGATCAAGGAAACAACCAAATGGCTTTTGTAGTGTAGCCCAGGGACGTCTTTACTAATATCATTTGAAAACCACCCCAATTAATCCTTACAAAAATAGCTTAAACTCAGACTTTGGGGTTATAGCTCAGTGGTAGAGCATTTGACTGCAGATCAAGAGGTCCCCGGTTCAAATCCGGGTGTTCCCTGACAGCGTTGGTTTGGTTTAATATCATTGGATTTCTCCATTAAGATGATCAAGGAAACAACCCAATGGCTTTTGTCGTGTAGCCCAGGAACATCTTTACTAATATCTTATGAAAACCACCCCAATTAATCCTTACAAAAATAGGTTAAGTTCTGAATTTGGGGGTATAGTTCAGTGGTAGAGCATTTGACTGCAGATCAAGAGGTCCCCGGTTCAAATCCGGGTGTCCCCTGAAAGTGTTTGTTTGCTTTAATGTCAATGAATTTCTCTATTAATGGGATCAGGGAAACAACCAAATGGCTTTTGTCATGCACCCCAGGGACGTCTTTACTAATATCTTATAAAAACCACCCCAATTAATCCTTACAAAAATAGGTTAAGTTCTGACTTTGGGGGTATAGCTCAGTGGTAGAGCATTTGACTGCAGATCAAGAGGTCCCCGGTTCAAATCCGGGTGTCCCCTGAAAGTGTTTGTTTGCTTTAATATCATTGGATTTCTCTATTAATGGGATCAGGGAAACAACCAAATGGCTTTTGTCATGCAGCCCAGGGACGTCTTTACTAATATCTTATAAAAACCACCCCAATTAATCCTTACAAAAATAGGTTAAGTTCTGATTTTGGGGGTATAGCTCAGTGGTAGAGCATTTGACTGCAGATCAAGAGGTCCCCGGTTCAAATCCGGGTGTCCCCTGACAGTGTTGCTTTGCTTTAATGTCAATGAATTTCCCAATTAAGTGGATCAGGGAATCAACCAAATGGCTTTTGTCATGCAGCCCAGGGACGTCTTTACTAATATCTTATAAAAACCACCCCAATTAATCCTTACAAAAATAGGTTAAGTTCTGACTTTGGGGGTATAGCTCAGTGGTAGACCATTTGACTGCAGATCAAGAGGTCCCCGGTTCAAATCCGGGTGTCCCCTGACAGTGTTGCTTTGCTTTAATGTCAATGAATTTCTCAATTAAGTGGATCAGGGAAACAACCAAATGGCTTTTGTCATGCAGCCCAGGGACGTCTTTACTAATATCTTATAAAAACCACCCCAATTAATACTTACAAAAATAGTTTAAGTTCAGACTTTGGGGTTATAGCTCAGTGGTAGAGCATTTGACTGCAGATTAAGAGGTCCCCGGTTCAAATCCGGGTGTTCCCTGACAGCGTTGGTTTGGTTTAATATCATTGGATTTCTCCATTAAGATGATCAAGGAAACAACCAAATGGCTTTTGTCGTGTAGCCCAGGAACATCTTTACTAATATCTTATGAAAACCTCCCCAATTAATCCTTACAAAAATAGGTTAAGTTCTGAATTTGGGGGTATAGTTCAGTGGTAGAGCATTTGACTGCAGATCAAGAGGTCCCCGGTTCAAATCCGGGTGTCCCCTGAAAGTGTTTGTTTGCTTTAATGTCAATGAATTTCTCTATTAAGTGGATCAGGGAAACAACCAAACGGCTTTTGTCATGCACCCCAGGGACGTCTTTACTAATATCTTATAAAAACCACCCCAATTAATCCTTACAAAAATAGGTTAAGTTCTCACTTTGGGGGTATAGCTCAGTGGTAGAGCATTTGACTGCAGATCAAGAGGTCCCCGGTTCAAATCCGGGTGTCCCCTGAAAGTGTTGTTTTGCTTTAATATCATTGGATTTCTCCATTAAGACGATCAAGGAAACAACCAAATGGCTTTTGTAGTGTAGCCCAGGGACGTCTTTACTAATATCATTTGAAAACCACCCCAATTAATCCTTACAAAAATAGCTTAAACTCAGACTTTGGGGTTATAGCTCAGTGGTAGAGCATTTGACTGCAGATCAAGAGGTCCCCGGTTCAAATCCGGGTGTTCCCTGACAGCGTTGGTTTGGTTTAATATCATTGGATTTCTCCATTAAGATGATCAAGGAAACAACCCAATGGCTTTTGTCGTGTAGCCCAGGAACATCTTTACTAATATCTTATGAAAACCACCCCAATTAATCCTTACAAAAATAGGTTAAGTTCTGAATTTGGGGGTATAGTTCAGTGGTAGAGCATTTGACTGCAGATCAAGAGGTCCCCGGTTCAAATCCGGGTGTCCCCTGAAAGTGTTTGTTTGCTTTAATGTCAATGAATTTCTCTATTAATGGGATCAGGGAAACAACCAAATGGCATTTGTCATGCACCCCAGGGACGTCTTTACTAATATCTTATAAAAACCACCCCAATTAATCCTTACAAAAATAGGTTAAGTTCTGACTTTGGGGGTATAGCTCAGTGGTAGAGCATTTGACTGCAGATCAAGAGGTCCCCGGTTCAAATCCGGGTGTCCCCTGAAAGTGTTTGTTTGCTTTAATATCATTGGATTTCTCTATTAATGGGATCAGGGAAACAACCAAATGGCTTTTGTCATGCAGCCCAGGGACGTCTTTACTAATATCTTATAAAAACCACCCCAATTAATCCTTACAAAAATAGGTTAAGTTCTGATTTTGGGGGTATAGCTCAGTGGTAGAGCATTTGACTGCAGATCAAGAGGTCCCCGGTTCAAATCCGGGTGTCCCCTGACAGTGTTGCTTTGCTTTAATGTCAATGAATTTCCCAATTAAGTGGATCAGGGAAACAACCAAATGGCTTTTGTCATGCAGCCCAGGGACGTCTTTACTAATATCTTATAAAAACCACCCCAATTAATCCTTACAAAAATAGGTTAAGTTCTGAATTTGGGGGTATAGCTCAGTGGTAGAGCATTTGACTGCAGATCAAGAGATCCCCGGTTCAAATCCGGGTGTCTCCTGACAGTGTTGGTTTGCTTTAATGTCAATGAATTTCTCTATTAAGTGGATCAGGGAATCAACCAAATGGCTTTTGTCATGCAGCCCAGGGACGTCTTTACTAATATCTTATAAAAACCACCCCAATTAATCCTTACAAAAATAGGTTAAGTTCTGACTTTGGGGGTATAGCTCAGTGGTAGACCATTTGACTGCAGATCAAGAGGTCCCCGGTTCAAATCCGGGTGTCCCCTGACAGTGTTGCTTTGCTTTAATGTCAATGAATTTCTCAATTAAGTGGATCAGGGAAACAACCAAATGGCTTTTGTCATGCAGCCCAGGGACGTCTTTACTAATATCTTATAAAAACCACCCCAATTAATACTTACAAAAATAGTTTAAGTTCAGACTTTGGGGTTATAGCTCAGTGGTAGAGCATTTGACTGCAGATCAAGAGGTCCCCGGTTCAAATCCGGGTGTTCCCTGACAGCGTTGGTTTGGTTTAATATCATTGGATTTCTCCATTAAGATGATCAAGGAAACAACCAAATGGCTTTTGTCGTGTAGCCCAGGAACATCTTTACTAATATCTTATGAAAACCACCCCAATTAATCCTTACAAAAATAGGGTAAGTTCTGACTTTGGGGGTATAGCTCAGTGGTAGACCATTTGACTGCAGATCAAGAAGTCCCCGGTTCAAATCCGGGTGTCCCCTGAAAGTGTTTGTTTGCTTTAATGTCAATGAATTTCTCTATTAATGGGATCAGGGAAACAACCAAATGGCTTTTGTCATGCAGCCCAGGGACGTCTTTACTAATATCTTATAAAAACCACCCCAATTAATACTTACAAAAATAGGTTAAGTTCAGACTTTGGGGTTATAGCTCAGTGGTAGAGCATTAGACTGCAGATCAAGAGGTCCCCGGTTCAAATCCGGGTGTTCCCTGACAGCGTTGGTTTGGTTTAATATCATTGGATTTCTCCATTAAGATGATCAAGGAAACAAACAAATGGCTTTTGTCGTGTAGCCCAGGAACATCTTTACTAATATCTTATGAAAACCACCCCAATTAATCCTTACAAAAATAGGGTAAGTTCGGACTTTGGGGGTATAGCTCAGTGGTAGACCATTTGACTGCAGATCAAGAAGTCCCCGGTTCAAATCCGGGTGTCCCCTGAAAGTGTTTGTTTGCTTTAATGTCAATGAATTTCTCTATTAATGGGATCAGGGAAACAACCAAATGCCTTTTGTCATGCAGCCCAGGGACGTCTTTACTAATATCTTATAAAAACCACCCCAATTAATCCTTACAAAAATAGGTTAAGTTCTGACTTTGGGGGTATAGCTCAGTGGTAGAGCATTTGACTGCAGATCAAGAGGTCCCCGGTTCAAATCCGGGTGTCCCCTGACAGTGTTGCTTTGCTTTAATGTCAATGAATTTCTCAATTAAGTGGATCAGGGAAACAACCAAATGGCTTTTGTCATGCAGCCCAGGGACGTCTTTACTAATATCTTATAAAAACCACCCCAATTAATACTTACAAAAATAGGTTAAGTTCAGACTTTGGGGTTATAGCTCAGTGGTAGAGCATTTGACTGCAGATCAAGAGGTCCCCGGTTCAAATCCGGGTGTTCCCTGACAGCGTTGGTTTGGTTTAATATCATTGGATTTCTCCATTAAGATGATCAAGGAAACAACCAAATGGCTTTTGTCGTGTAGCCCAGGAACATCTTTACTAATATCTTATGAAAACCACCCCAATTAATCCTTACAAAAATAGGGTAAGTTCGGACTTTGGGGGTATAGCTCAGTGGTAGACCATTTGACTGCAGATCATGAAGTCCCCGGTTCAAATCCGGGTGTCCCCTGAAAGTGTTTGTTTGCTTTAATGTCAATGAATTTCTCTATTAATGGGATCAGGGAAACAACCAAATGGCTTTTGTCATGCAGCCCAGGGACGTCTTTACTAATATCTTATAAAAACCACCCCAATTAATCCTTACAAAAATAGGTTAAGTTCTGACTTTGGGGGTATAGCTCAGTGGTAGAGCATTTAACTGCAGATCAAGAGGTCCCCGGTTCAAATCCGGGTGTCCCCTGAAAGTGTTTGTTTGCTTTAATATCATTGGATTTCTCTATTAATGGGATCAGGGAAACAACCAAATGGCTTTTGTCATGCAGCCCAGGGACGTCTTTACTAATATCTTATAAAAACCACCCCAATTAATCCTTACAAAAATAGGTTAAGTTCTGATTTTGGGGGTATAGCTCAGTGGTAGAGCATTTGACTGCAGATCAAGAGGTCCCCGGTTCAAATCCGGGTGTCCCCTGACAGTGTTGCTTTGCTTTAATGTCAATGAATTTCCCAATTAAGTGGATCAGGGAAACAACCAAATGGCTTTTGTCATGCAGCCCAGGGACGTCTTTACTAATATCTTATAAAAACCACCCCAATTAATCCTTACAAAAATAGGTTAAGTTCTGAATTTGGGGGTATAGCTCAGTGGTAGAGCATTTGACTGCAGATCAAGAGATCCCCGGTTCAAATCCGGGTGTCTCCTGACAGTGTTGGTTTGCTTTAATGTCAATGAATTTCTCTATTAAGTGGATCAGGGAATCAACCAAATGGCTTTTGTCATGCAGCCCAGGGACGTCTTTACTAATATCTTATAAAAACCACCCCAATTAATCCTTACAAAAATAGGTTAAGTTCTGACTTTGGGGGTATAGCTCAGTGGTAGAGTATTTGACTGCAGATGAAAAGGTCCCCGGTTCAAATCCGGGTGTCCCCTATCAGCGTTGGTTTGGTTTAATATCATTGGATTTCTCCATTAAGATGATCAAGGAAACAACCAAATGGCTTTTGTCACCAAGGACGTCTTTACTAATATCTTATAAAAACCACCCCAATTAATCCTTACAAAAATAGGTTAAGTTCAGAATTTGGGGGTATAGCTCAGTGGTAGAGCATTTGACTGCAGATCACGAGGTCCCCGGTTCAAATCCGGGTGTCCCCTGACAGTGTTGGTTTGCTTTAATGTCAATGAATTTCTCTATTAATGGGATCAGTCAAACAAACCAAATGGCTTTTGTCATGCAGCCCAGTGACGTCTTTACTAATATCTTATAAAAACCACCCCAATTAATCCTTACAAAAATAGGTTAAGTTCTGAATTTGGGGGTATAGCTCAGTGTTAGAGCATTTGACTGCAGATCAAGAGGTCCCCGGTTTAAATCCGGGTGTCCCCTGAAAGTGTTTGTTTGCTTTAATGTCAATGAATTTCTCTATTAATGGGATCAGGGAAACAATCAAATGGCTTTTGTCATGCAGCCCAGGGACGTCTTTACTAATATCTTATAAAAACCACCCCGATTAATCCTTACAAAAATAGGTTAAGTTCTGAATTTGGGGGTATAGCTCAGTGGTAGAGGATTTGACTGCAAATCAAGAGGTCCCTGGTTCAAATCCGGGTGTCCCCTGAAAGTGTTTGTTTGCTTTAATGTCAATGAATTTCTCTATTAAGTGGATCAGGGAAACAACCAAACGGCTTTTGCCATGCAGCCCAAGGACGTCTTTACTAATATCTTATAAAAACCACCCCAATTAATCCTTACAAAAATAGGTTAAGTTCTGAATTTGGGGGTTTAGCTCAGTGGTAGAGCATTTGACTGCAGATCAAGAGGTCCCCGATTCAAATCCGGGTGTCCCCTGTAAGTGTTTGTTTGCTTTAATGTCAATGAATTTCTCTATTAATGGGATCAGGGAAACGACCAAATGGCTTTTGTCATGCAGCCCAGGGACGTCTTTACTAATATCTTATAAAAACCACCCCAATTAATCCTTACAAAAATAGGTTAAGTTCTGAATTTGGGGGTATAGCTCAGTGGTAGAGCATTTGACTGCAGATCAAGAGGTCCCCGGTTCAAATCCGGGTGTCCCCTGACAGTGTTGGTTTGCTTTAATGTCAATGAATTTCTCAATTAAGTGGATCAGGGAAACAACCAAATGGCTTTTGTCATGCAGCCCAGGGACGTCTTTACTAATATCTTATAAAAACCACCCCAATTAATCCTTACAAAAATAGGTTAAGTTCTGACTTTGGGGGTATAGCTCAGTGGTAGAGCATTTAACTGCAGATCAAGAGGTCCCCGGTTCAAATCCGGGTGTCCCCT
The DNA here is from genome assembly GCA_030522415.1 of Channallabes apus. NCBI lineage: Eukaryota > Metazoa > Chordata > Actinopteri > Siluriformes > Clariidae > Channallabes > Channallabes apus. Next base: position 25,393,427 of record CM060121.1, read on the forward strand.
GACAGTGTTGGTTTGCTTTAATGTCAATGAATTTCTCTATTAAGTGGATCAGGGAATCAACCAAATGGCTTTTGTCATGCAGCCCAAGGACGTCTTTACTAATATCTTATAAAAACCACCCCAATTAATCCTTACAAAAATAGGTTAAGTTCTCACTTTGGGGGTATAGCTCAGTGGTAGAGTATTTGACTGCAGATGAAAAGGTCCCCGGTTCAAATCCGGGTGTCCCCTATCAGCGTTGGTTTGGTTTAATATCATTGGATTTCTCCATTAAGACGATCAAGGAAACAACCAAACGGCTTTTGTCGTGTAGCCCAGGAACATCTTTACTAATATCTTATGAAAACCACCCCAATTAATCCTTACAAAAATAGGGTAAACTCAGACTTTGGGGTTATAGCTCAGTGGTAGAGCATTTGACTGCAGATGAAGAGGTTCCCGGTTCAAATCCGGGTGTCCCCTGACAGTGTTGGTTTGCTTTAATGTCAATGAATTTCTCAATTAAGTGGATCAGGGAAACAACCAAATGGCTTTTGTCATGCAGCCCAGGGACGTCTTTACTAATATCTTATAAAAACCACCCCAATTAATCCTTACAAAAATAGGTTAAGTTCTGACTTTGGGGGTATAGCTCAGTGGTAGAGCATTTAACTGCAGATCAAGAGGTCCCCGGTTCAAATCCGGGTGTCCCCTGACAGTGTTGGTTTGCTTTAATGTCAATGAATTTCTCTATTAAGTGGATCAGGGAATCAACCAAATGGCTTTTGTCATGCAGCCCAGGGACGTCTTTACTAATATCTTATAAAAACCACCCCAATTAATCCTTACAAAAATAGGTTAAGTTCTCACTTTGGGGTTATAGCTCAGTGGTAGAGCATTTGACTGCAGATCAAGAGGTCCCCGGTTCAAATCCGGGTGTCCCCTGAAAGTGTTTGTTTGCTTTAATGTCAATGAATTTCTCTATTAATGGGATCAGGGAAACAAC